>VFSX01000059.1:640667-659939 GCA_016618255.1 Chlamydomonas sp. UWO 241 | reverse complement strand
GCTTGTTGCCTGGGGTGTGTTTGTGTGTGGGGGGGTGTATGAGCATGTATGTGTGTGTGTGTGTGTGTGAGTGTGGTGGTGTATGTGTGTGTGTGTGTGTGTGTGTGTGTGTGTGAGCGTGCGTGCAAGACAGTGGTGATCATGCGGCGGATGAGCCCATCACCCTCGTCAGTCGCGAGCCACTGGTCGCACGGAGAGCACATGCGCTTGTTGCCTGGGGGAGGGGGGCATCGATGTCACAGTCCGCCGGATGCCTATGCTGGTGCCATATATGTTTGTGAACCTCAGAAAAGAGGACGGCTGGTGTGGGTGGGTGTGTATGTGTGTTGCTGATGGGGTCATGGGGCGTGTACCAGGGCGTGTACGTCATGCAAACCAACGCCTGCACACGTGAGGCATGCCTGCACAAACACACACACTTGCCTGCTGTCAGGTCGAACACCACGATCTCCTGGCAGTGCCACCCTGGGCCTGGGCCGCTGTGCGAAGGAGGAACAGGCCGGGGAGGGGGGGGGGGTGTCAGAGGAATGGTCGCACATGCGTGTGATGCTTGCGGTCAGGTCGAATATGATGAGATCCTGGCAGTGCCACAAACCCCTCGCCCCTAAAAAAAACATAAAACCCGAAACCCCTCAGAAAAACTCAACCCGTACCCTGCCTCAACCCTCAGGGCCTGACTTCTAAGAACCCTGTAGATACCGTAAAACGCTAAAACCTCACTCACGAGTTGTCGTGCTCGATCTCGACCTCTGGAATCTCCCCCAGGTCGGAGAACTTGGCGTAGAAGATGTCCTCGTTGCCTCGCTCGAAGTCGTTCTGTTGGGGAGGGACAGGGGAGTGGGGATGAGGGGCGTGGGGTCAAGACAGGGGGGATCAACTGGCAGTCGCGCATGTGGGTAGATGATTCAAATAAACTTGGGCATTGCTGCTACGAAAGGACCATCCTACACCACCCCTAACTAATCCCTACCATACCCGCCGTGCCGGTAACCCAGGCTCCTTGGCGCTGCGCCTAGGGTGATATCTAGCTCGGCAACAATTCACGACAGAAGTTATGAAGGGTAACCGAGCTGCCATGTAGCCTGCACCCCCGGGACAGCGGTGTGCAGTTTCCTGTAAAGTCGTAGATCTTTGGATCACATATGAGCAGGACACTAGAGTTTCTGCATAAAGCAGGATCCATCAGCATATAGCAGGATCCATCAGCAACACCAGACACCTACCTTGGAGCTGTCCAGCTTGATCCGGCCCGTGTTGAGCGCGCCCGTGGCGGCGTCGCCAAACATCACTATGGTCACGTTGGCGTCGGTGCCGGCGCCGCGGATGTCTGACGTGAACGCGTGGATGCGGTACTCATGGATCTTAAGGAGATGGGGGGGGGGGGGGGCTTGGGATGTTAGAGGTGGTGTGGAGGCAGCCTGAGGGAATGCGAGGCAGACGATTGCGACGTTGGCTTTCAGTGTCGGCGCGTGGTGTAGGACGTGACCGTGGATGCGTTTTTTCAACTCGTGGATCTGGGGCGCGGGGGGGGGGGGACTTGGATGTTAAGAGGGGGTGAGGCAGCTGGGGAGTGCGAGGTCGACGATCATAGCGTTGGAGTCGGTGCCGGCGTCGTGGTGTGGGACGTGAACGCGTGGATGCGAAACTCGTGGATCTGGGGGGCGGGGAAGGGGGGGTGGGGGGTGGGGAGGGGGGAGGGGGGCCAGTGGGAGTGGGAGTGGGGAAGGTGGTGAGTAGAGGGGAGCTGGAGAGGCATGCTGCGCGTCTTAACCGTCTCGTGATCGAGCTAGTTCACAGTCTGGCGGCATGCGGCCAAGCAGGTGAGGGGAGGGCGACCGGCTGCGCTTCAGGATTATCATCGTGGGTGACACACCAGCGCCACTCCCCTCTCTCAAACACACATACATACTGCTCCGCTCCCCAGCACATAAACGTGCACGTCTGCTTGGAACAGGCTGAATTTCAGGGTTTCGTCCCCCCCCCTTGCTACACCGCCAACACACTGGTAGCGGGCTGCTCCGCGCCTGCTACCGGGTAGATCAGCATGTGTGTCTGCTTGGGACAGGCTGGGTTTCAGGGTTGTGCCCCCCCCCCCCTGTACACCGCATGCACACCTGCTTCTCCGCGCCCGCTCCCGGGTAGAGCAGCACATACGTCTGCTTGTCGCCCTCGTTGACATCGAGCCACCTGGGGGGTTGGGGTTCCGGTGGACGCTGTGAGTGTCAGGGTGCTGCTGCAACAGATGCATACATGCATGCACAGAGGTACTCTGATTGGTTGCGGGTTGGTGGTTGGTTGGATTTCAGTGTACGTCTGCTTGTCGCCTTCGTTGACGTCTAACCACCTGGGGATGTCGGGCAGGTGGCTGGTGCAGGCGGAGAGCTGTGTCAGTCGTCGGGTAGAGTTTAGGGTTTAGGGTTTAGGGTTGATGGTTTAGGGCAAGGGTTAGGTTTAGGGTTGATGGTTTAGGGCAAGGTTTAGGGTTGAGGGTTACAGAGGCTATCGAGAGTTTACAGAGGCCTACAAGGGGTGGGTGGGTGATGGCCACGAGTTTGCTGCAACAGGCCACAACGTGGGAGACAGAGGGTAAGGAGAGTTGGAAAGGGAGGGGGGGGGGGGGCAGGGCAGGGCCACGGAGCTTTCGCCCATGACCTCACATCCATCGCAAACAGCGGAGCCAACATCATCCCGCACCTGTTTGCAACAAAGTGCACGTTTGCCATGCCAGTCGGCGTGATGGCCACGTCCAGTAACGTGCCACCCGCCCACCCGCCTCCCCATCATGCACAGGCACATCATCTGGTGATAGCTGGCCACCGGAATAGCCCAAGTTGTCCCCGCACACGATGCGTGGCCAGGTATGTGTGTGTGTGTGTGTGTGCGTGCGTGTGTGTGTGTATGTGTGTGTGTGTGTGCGTGTGTGTGTGTGCGTGTGTGTGTGTTCGTGCATCATTCTTTACCTGTTTGCCACGAACTGCATGTCTGCCATGCCAGGCGACGTGATGGCCACGTCTTGCAGGTGCCACCCGGGCGCGGTACCCGTGTTGTCGTGCCCGATCTGGATGTATTTCAGGTCGCCTATCATGGCCTCGACCTGCGGTACACATGGGCGGTACGCATCGTGTGAGGGCGGTTCACAGGGGCTGAGTGTACTTCAGGCCACCGATAATTGCTTCGATCTGCAGTTCAGATGAACAGCGGTACAAGGTGCAGTACAATGGGCGGTATATGTGGTGTGGGGAGCGGTTCACAGGGTGTACTACATGCCGTCGGTCATGGCCTCGACCTGCGGTATGAATGGGTGGTACACAGGGGCTGAGTGTACTTCAGGTCGTCGATCATGGCCCCGGCCTGCGGCACAGATGGACAGTTGTACAGGGTGCAGCAATGGGCGGTACCTGTGGTGTGGGGAGCGGTTCGCAGGGAGTACTTCATCTCGTCGGCATGACCTTGCTCACGGTATACATAAGCAGGGCAGTACGTGTGGTGTGGGGAGATGGTGCGTGCAGGGAGGTAACAGAGAGCAGGTTTGACTGCCAGCCTCTCCCCCAAGGTGCGGAAGCACAGGTCTACAACGCCAGCAAAGGCGTCCGACGGACTGTTAATGTTGACCACCACCCCCACACACATGTGCACGCACTCACACACAAACGAGCTTGCACATCCACACATATGCACACACACACACACAAACGTGTACGCACGTCCACGCATCGACACACACACACGCACGCACGTCGAACGTGTCGGTCTGGTTGCGCTCGAAGTTGTTTGCGCTGTTGTCGAGTGGGAAGTTGTTGGACTTGACGGGCTTGCCGTCAGGGCCTGGTGGTGATGGCACACGGGGGGGGGGGGGGGGCATGAGCGCAGGGGAGGGGGGGGCCATGGGCAAGAGGGGGAGGGGAGCATGAAGCGGAGGGGGAGGGGGGAGGGGGGGCATGAAGCGGAGGGATGGGGGGGGGGGGCTGTCTGGTTGCACTGTTGTCGAGCGGGAAGTGGTTGGGCTTTACGGGGCTTGCCATCGGGGCCTGGTGGGCACACACGTGCGCACGCAGCCACGCCCTTGCAACTAGCATACAGCCGAGTTTGGCATTTCGCTACTACGTGGCTTAAGCAGGTGGAGGAGGGTCAAGAAGAGCTGACCAAGGAGAAGGGCGGGACGCAAGACACGCAAGAAGTGGAAGCCCCCCGACCTCCCCGACCCCGGCGAGGGGCAGGTGCCAGAAGTGCGACTGCCCCCCCCTCACACACACACAAACACACACACCTGCTCAATCGGGTCTTCCGTGAGGGGTACCCGACTGCATGGCACTTGGGGGCAACCACGCCGGTGCCAAAGCCGAAAGGCAGACTAGACGTGCGGGACGATTACCGAGGGATCACGGTGGGGAATGCCCTCGCCAAGCTATACAGCTTGGTGCTTATGAACAGGCTGTACGCCTTAGCAGAACGGGAGGGGTACAGGGCGCGGGGCCAGGCAGGCTTCCGGAAGAAGAGGGGGACCCCAGATAATGCCTTCATCCTGCAACACCTTTATTGAGAAGAGCGGCCTCCAGCGCAAACCGCTGTACGCCGCCTTTATTGACTTCAGGAAGGCTTACGATTGCGTGCACCGCCCATTGCTTTGGGAGTGCCTTAAGAGCCTGGGGGTACATGGGGAGTTCATGGCGGCGCTGATTGCCATGTACGATGGGTCCGCAATGTGTGAGCGCATCGATGGGAAAGTGGGACCCGCGTTTCCTTCACACAAGGGGGTCATGCAAGGCGACCCACTGTCACCGCTGCTGTTTGGGCTTTTTATTGACGCATTGGAGGGAGTACTAGACGCAGAGCTTCCGGGTGATGGGGTGGAGATGGCGGGGCGGTTACTACGGCTGCTGCTGTATGCTGATGACTTGACGCTGCTGGCAGAGTCGCCCGAAGCGCTTCAACGCATGCTAGATACTCTGCACGCCTTTTGCGGCACGCGCGCACTAACAGTAAACGTTAAGAAGTCAGAAGGGGTGGTGTTCAATGACCAGTTCTGACCAGTCGGGGCGGCAGGGGGGAGGGTAACGCTGAAGTTTGCAGGAGCAGATCTACCCATGACAAACGAGTTCCCATATCTGGGCATGCTCTTTCACCACCGGCGGGCAGTGGGGGGGGACGTGGGCACCCGACGCTCTAGGGGCCAGCGCACCAGATACGCGCTAACTCGCAGATGCTATATAATACGCCTTAAAAATATTGGCATTAAGGCCCACCTGTTCGACACGCAAGTACGGCCTGTGCTAAATTACGGGTGTGAGGTGTGGGGCCATGCGATGATGGCGGATGCTGGGGGGGGCGTGTTTGCCGGGGCGGGCCGACGGTGGGAGAGAGGCAGGAGTGGGAGGGGCGCTAAGGCCGCACGCGACGGATGGCGCACCCTGAAGGAAGTGCTTCTGCAATTTACCCGTGCGTCCCTAGGAGTCCGCAGCAACGGGCAGCAACTGGGGATTTTGGCGCGGGAGGCAGTGTGGCGGCCGCTGGCGGCAGATTGGCTGCGCCAGGCGACGCGCTTTTGGGATAAGGCGCGGGGGCGGCCTGACGGTGACCTGCTTAAAGATGCAATGCGGGAGAGCTGGGGGCTGGCCGAAGCGGGGGGGACGTGCTGGGCGGCACGCTTGCAGGTGTGCCTTGGAACTGTGGGGCACACTCTGGCGTGGGACCAGGTGGGACCGGTACGCATCACCAACCTGCTGGACGTGGCGACCGCGGCGTGGCTGGCCGCCGCGACAAGCACACCGGCGCTGCCGAGCGGCACTACCGTGCGAGATGTACCTGAGGAGTTGTCGCGCGGCTTTAAGATGCTGACCTACATGCGGTGGATGGCGGGTAGCGACAGCGAGCCACCGGCCCTGTTGAGCTCAGGGCTGAACAGTGCTGCCCGGATCACGGCTCTAGCTAGGTTCAGGATGGGGCTCCATGAGCTGCAGATAGAGCGGGGGCGCTACGCCGTGGCGGGACAGAGGCAGCGACGCAGCCAGCGGGCGTGCTGCCTATGCGGTGGGCTAGAGGATGAGGCACACATGGTATTTGAGTGCCCTGCCTATGAAGAGGCACGGGTGCAGGCCCACAGCCTGTTTCGGTCCATCCCTCGCCCCGAGGAGGCCGATTTAGATGAGCGGATGCGGGAGTTTATGAATCCTCGGCCAGGCCAGGAGAACCCCAGGTTCTGGCACGAGTTGGCTGACTTCCTTGTCGCCTGTTTTGAGACACGCACCGCGTGCACAGCAATCATGATGGCAGATGGCATGCTAGGGGTCTAATTTTGACAGCTGCCGGCCTCTTTCCTAGGGTCTAATGCGCCATCAAAGGCGTCCGACGGACTGTAAAATCGACCACACACACACATAAACACACTAGCACAAGAGGATGGAAGTGCAAGAGGCCTGCACCCGCCCTCCCTGCAAGATGCGCACATGGGAGGCCCACTCACCCTCCCCGAAGAGCGTGATGTACACGTTGGCATCGGTGCCGGCGCCGCGGATGTCAGACGTGCGTGTGGACACCTGTGTGTGTGCAGCAACTCGACATCGGCTCTCTGGCGGAGACTTGGTCCAGTGTAAGTACCACCACCTTGGTGCGTGTAAAGCATCTTAGCATCGGCTTACTAACTGAGACTTCACTCAAGTCGAGTTATGGCCGCACCTGTAAGACACGCGGGTGGCCACTGCCTGCAGCAGAACAATCCCTCCCCTCACCCAACCTTGCAACAGCCCCCAACCCACATCCCCATCCCTCACCTTGTACCGCCTGCGTGCCATCGCGTTGCTGCCAGGCGTAAGTGTGCGCACGGTGCCCCCCCCCCCCGCGCCCGCCTGCCCCCCGCCCCATCCACCCTAATGGCTGCTCCAGTCTGTGCAGCTCAAACCAGTACCCCCACCTTGTACCGTCTGCTTGCCATCGCGTTGCTGCCAGGCGTGAGTGTGCGCACGGTGCGCCCGTCGCCGACGTCGCGCGCGAGCCACTGACCGCAGTGGAACATGACCGGCGCCTCGTTGTCCGTCTTGTTCTGCACGCTCACAGACTCGAGGTGCCTGGACCGGGGGGAGAGTGTCCGTCACTCGAGTCTTACACAGTTTGGGGGTTCATCAGTACAGAATAACAGGAATGCAATGCACGGGATGAACAATCGAGACACAATGGACGGGATGGACAGTGAACAATTAACTGCGAAGGCGCAGTGCGGCCAGCCTGGAAACATACATTCAAGGTATCGTTGAATACACGTTGAGTGTACGATGCGACATACTGTACTACATACTGTGCTGTGCGACACTACTCCAACACCGACCGTGATCTATTTACAAAACTTGCGGTAGAAAGTGCCTTGCAACCCACCAGCGTGGCATATTGCCCTTCTCGTCTTGTCCGACGATCATGCGCTGCAGCGTGCCCATCACGGGCAGGTCGAGCAGGAACTTGTCAACCTTGCCCTTGGAGAAGTTGTCGGGCCCGTTCTCAAGCACAACCTGTCGCAATTCAGTCAAGTGGGTTTGAATGGCTGTTAATACGGGCAAGCAGGAACTTGTCGACCTTGCCATTTGATGTTCTCAGGGGGCTGTTCCAGGATCGTGTAATGGCTGGTTACCTGCTGTTGCACGATCCCTCTCCAGCCATTGATTGCTGGTCTCTGTGCCTGCCTGTGCCTGCCAGCTCTGTGTGCATGCTTGCCGAATTCCTCACCTGCCCGCTCGCTTTCTTGTCGCCATAGATCTGCAGGAACACGCCGCAGTCTGTGCCAGCGCCCTTGATGTTGGACGTCGTCGTCACGATCTCATACCTGAGATAGGGGGGAGAGAGAGAGGGAGAGATGAGAGAGCGCTGAGAAGGAGGGGGTAAAGAGAGAGAGAGAGCAGAGCAGAGACATGGGGGGGGGGGTAGCGTTGAGACAGAGCAAGAGAAAGCAAGAGAGAGAGAGACAGAGAGAAAGATTATGAGAGTTAGAAAGGGAGAGCATTGGGAGAGAGAGAGAGAAGGAGAGCAAATAGACAAAGGAGGAGGGGGGGGGAGGGGGCGTTGAGAGAGAGCCAGGGGGACAGAGGAGAGTGAGATGGGGGAAGAGTTCTGAGGACAGAGAGAGGAAGCACCGTGTGTGAGGACAGGAGCGGGGACATGTGTTTTTAGGGGGGGGGGGCTCGATTAACGGAGGCGCGTTCTCTTCGCCGAGCCCTGGACCCAGCAATGCGGCGCTGCTGGTGACGAGGATCTCCGTGCCGCTGACGAGCGGGGTAAAATACGACTGGCCCGGCTCCTGCTAGACTGCCCCTCGGTGGAACACTTCAGGAGCGGCTTGCCCGGCGCTGCCATGGCTTGGCGAGTAGCCGCGGCGCTGCCGCGGCCCGTGCTGGGAGACGGCCCTTATCCTCCCCCCATGCAGGACGCCATGCGGCACCGATCTCGACGAGTTGATCGACGAGCGGAGGAGCTGGCGCCCGTCAATGCATGCTGGACATTGGTCAAGATGGCTGCCCGTGGAGGCGGGCTACCATCACGGCTTCAGCGGTGGCGACCGCCGAGGCAACACAGAGTAAATCCGCTTCACCAATCGCAGCGTTCGTCACCGCGCTCATCCTCGGGGTCGCTCGTCTGCCGGTGACTGGCGTTGGAAGGTCTTCAGGCAGCCTCCATGAGAACTCTGTCGTCCATGCACCCCTGGAGGGTGGGACCTGGCCATGCATGAGGCATGGGGCGCCGGCTGAGCCCCATGCAAACGAGAGCTGGACAGCCATGCACTGCCAGGCGGGGACCGTTCCAGTCAGCGCCAGTCGGCTCTGCCGGCTTGACTGGCCACAAGGCCACTACTGTGACCCTGAGGAAGGTCCTCTCCTATATGCTCCTTGCCAGACATGTCTCTCAGAGACCGCTGTTTGGGGCAGTCTAGCCGGCGGGAGCGGTAGTCTATCGGCCGGGAGCCGGCGGTACTCTAGTACTTAAGTGTGCTGGAGTATCGGCGGGTGTCTCTAGTAGAAGAGTAGCCTGCTTAGCTGGACACCTTGTGTAACTGTTACTGGGGGGGGGGGGGGCGGAGACGAGGGGCACACTCTCATGAGATAATACAACTCGCACTCACTTGCGCATGTTTGCGCGCATCGCGGCCTCCTTCTCAGCGTTCCGCCTCGCCTCGCCGCCGTCGTCCATCGGCGCGGCAGGGATGACCTGGCGCAGGGATTGATGAAAATAAGGGGTTTGCCGTATAGCCTAGGTGTGTGTGCGTGTGTGTGCGTTTGTGTGCGGGTGCCAGGTGATGGGCGTTTGCTTCTCTCCCGACAACAACCTCCCCCTTGCTCCCGCTCGCTCCCTCTTTCTCTCTCTCTCTCTCTCTCGTTGTCTCTCTAATACTTGTCTATGTCGTCCTTGCTCTTTCTGATACTTACCAGCGGCGGTGCCTCCCCCAGCGCCTCTCGCTTGGGTGGTTTGTACACAGCGTAGTCTGCGAGCAACGGCGCGTCGACTGTGACGTCGTCGTGGGCGATGGGCAGGACCTGCACGTATGTGTGGTGGGGGGGTGTTTGTATGAGTGAGTGTGTGTGGCAGTCTGCGAGCTTGTCTTGATCGTGCCATCCTCGTGGGGAATGGGAGACACCCGTGAGTGGGGGGGACGACAGCAATGTGTGTGTTCTAGGCGGGCGTGTGCCATGCATTCGGGCGTGTGTGTGTGCGCGCGCAGGGCATGTGCGTGTGGGTGGGTGTACCCCCACACTCACTGACACTCCCACACACACGCACCTTCCACTGCATGCACGACCGGTCGTCGCCCCCCACCGACATCACGAAGTTGTTGTCGGGTGAGAAGCGAACGCCCATCACGTGCGACGCATGGCCGATGTACGAGCGGCCGGGTGCGTGCTCAATGACGCATGGGTACCTGGGTCCGTGTGTGTGTACGTGTGTGTGTGTGTGTGTGTGTGTGTGTGTGTGTGTGTGTGTGTGTGCCTGCGTGTGTGGGGGGGGGGACGTGCATGTGTGTATGTGTGCGTGTGTGTGTGTGTGTGTGTGTGTGTGTGCAAGTGCGCATGTGTGCGGGGGAGCATACGGGTTGTCCAGGCTTCTCGGCTTCACACATACACACATACACACACACACACACATACCCACACACAAGTTCCTGCCAAACACACTCGTGTAAACAGGCATAGGTTGCCATCGTCGCTGGCAGTGACAACGTTCGGTTCACACACACCTTCACAAAACACACACCCATAAACACACACAAAAACAATAAATGCCCCCCCGCCACACACATACAAACACACACATACACCAGCATGCGAGGCACTCACGCAAAGATGCGCAGCTTGCCGTCGTCGCTGGCCGTCACAACGTACGATTCGTCGCCAACGAGTGGGTCGACGTCCTGTGTGTGTGTGTGTGTGTGTGTGTGCGCGTGTGTGTGTGTGTGTGTGTGTGTGTGTGTGTGTGTGGTTGTGTGGCTCGCTCGTGACGATACGCACCTTGCGGTGCTTCTGTCCAACAAAGCAACTGCCCTATCCCTTACCAAGAGGCCCGGCAGCTGGTTTGGGCGGCACGGCGAGTTGAGGTCGGTGCTGTCGATGCCCCCTTCTGTCACACGCCCAACAGCGCAAACGACTCACTGCAACAAGTTACAAAGCAAACTCCGCCCCCTCCGTACAAACCTCAAATCCTGACACACACAAAACAAACCCCTTACCCGGAAGCCCGGAAGCTGGTTTTGAGCGGCACAGCGAGTTCATGTCAGTCCATAGCCCCTAAACTGTCAGTTCATACCCCCCTAAACTGTTAACCCTCAAATCCAAACCCTTTACCATAAACCCCACAACAAACAAATGCACCCGGAAGCCCGGCAGCTGGTTTGAGCGGCACAGCGAGTTCATGTCAGTCCATAGCCCCTAAACTGTCAGTTCATACCCCCCTAAACTGTCAACCCTTAACCCCAAACCCTGAACCCTACAAAAAAACATACGCACCCGGAAGCCTGGCAGCTGGTTGGATCGGCACAGCGAGTTGATGTCGGTCCCGTCAGTGTCCTTCTGCCACACGCCCATCACGTCAAACCCGAGCACGCACGTCCACGAGTCCCACTGCGTGTCGCGCTGGTTGATGTTGACCTGCAAGGTTCAGGGTTTAGGGGTTTAGGGAATTAGGGGTGAGGGGTGAGGGTTTGGGGTTTCAGGTTTGGGGTGCAAGGTTCATGCAAGGACCCGTTAGGTGCGGCATTTGAGGACAGCATTGAGTGTCAAACCCAAAAAACGCACGTCCGCGAGTCCCACTGCGTGTCGTGCTGGTTGATGTTGACCTGCAAGGTTAAGGATTTAGGGGGTTAGGGAATTAGGGGTGAGGGTTTGGGGGTTAAGGTTCAGGGTTTTAGGGTTATATGACTCGTTAGGTGTGGCATTTGAGTGCAGGAGCGAGTCTCACCCGAGCACGCACGTCCACGAGTGACACTGCGTGTCGCGCTGGTTGATTTTGACCTGCACGTGTTACAAGTGCAAGGTTGAGGGTTGAGGGTTTGGGGTTTGGGGTGTAAGGCTTGGGGTTTAGGGGCAAGGTGCGAGACATTTCAGTGCGTGAGCGAGCGATAGGTGGGTGCACCCACCTCCCTCTCTTTATGTTTCTTTCGCTCCCCTCTCTCTCTCTCTCTCCCTCTCTCCCTCTCTCCCTCTCTCCCTCCCTCTCTCTCCCCCCCTCTCTCTCTCCCCCCCCTCTCTCTCTCTCTCTCTCTCTCTCTCTCTCTCTCTCTCCCTCTCCCTCCCTCTCTCTCCCCCTCTTTCCCTCTCTCAATCTATATCATGACTGTGTGCGCTCCACCCACCCACCCACCTGCTTGCCCGTGCGTGCCTCCAAGTACAGCAGCTCTATTCAAAATACATTAGAAATATGCCCCCCCCATCCACACACACACACACACACACCACCCACCTGCTTGCCCGTGCGCGCCTCAAAGTACAGCAGCTCATACGCCCCGCAGTTGGACTGCAGCATGCGAGAGTCGACCGACCAGTCGAGGTGCGTCACGTACGACGAGTGGCCGCGGCATACGGCGAGCTTGGCGTAACCCTGTGTGTGTGTGTGTGTGTGTGTATGTGTGTGCGAAACATTGCCGGGGTGTGTGTGTTGTGCTAGCACAGGCATGAACCGTAATCCAGGTTGCCCGTGCGGTGGAGAAACTGTGATGAATACCTGCCTCGCTCTGTGTCTCTCTCTCTCAGTCTGTTCGTGGTGGTCGATTTCCATTATGTTGGATGCTTTTCATGGCGTGTGTGTGTGTGTGTGTGTCAGCGGGGATTAGGGGTGAGGAGTGGGTGACATGGGGAGGTGTGCGTCACGTACGAAGAGTGGCCGCGGCACACGGCGAGCTTGGCATAGCCCTGTGTGTGTGTGTGTGTGTGTGTGTGTGTGAGCATGTGTGTGTCAGCGGGGATTGGGGGAATGTGGGGAGGGGAGTGTCACGTACGACGAGTGGCCGCGGCATACGGCGAGCTTGGCGTAGCCCTGTGAGTGGGAGGTGGGGTGGGGGGAGTGGGGGAAGTATGTATGTGCATGTCAGGGGGGGGTGCGGGTGAGAGGTGGGGGGGGCATGGGGATGGGAGGAAAAGGCAAGGGTGTGTCACGTACCTAGAGTGGCCGCGGCACACGGCAAGCTTGGCGCAGCCCTGTCGATGGCACAAAGGTTGGTGTTGATTGTGAGTCAGTGCACCCACGCCCGGCGGTTGTTGCAGTCAGTGCTTCATAGCGGGAAGTGCTTCGTCGGGACATGCTGGCAATCTTTGTTTGACACCTGTAATTCCCTAGTAGGCTGGCGCGCTGCGTGGCCCTGTGGGCTCTCCTAATGGAGCTCCCCTAGACGTTTAGTCCAGGCCGTTACTCACGCCCCGGGTCCGCCGGGCGCGTACGTGTTAAACCTGTTAAACCTGACATCTGAAAATCCTTGAGCTTGAGGGAGAGAGGCACCTGAACCAATGGTGTCCCGGAACGACTCCCATGAATGCCCTTTTGAATTCCAGCGAGTGCAGCCACCTGAAGGTGACGTGCCAGACCTGGTTAGGAGCCGTGCAAAGCAAAGCACCCCATCCCCCAACACGTCTGCAAGTCCCACCGAATCCGCTGCCCACGAATAGATGGGTGTAGATGTAAATGTAGTTGTTGTTGGAGCCACCTCGAGCGCCACTACCCTCTCGAAGAGAAGAGAGGGCCACACCACTAGCATGGGAGGGCCTGCTGTGGGGCTCGCGAGAGCACCCACTAGTAAGAGAGGGCCTGCTACGAGGCTTGATACCCAAAAGAGAGAGCACCCACCTGGAGCATGTCGTAGATGTAGATATAGTTGTCGTTGGAGCCAGTGCCACCACCGCAAGCACCGCCACCCACTCAGGGAGAAGCGAGGGCCATGTGTCTGCACCACAATTAAGAGAGGGCCCGTTGCGAGGCGCACAAGCTAACAACAACACCAACCTGGAGCACGTTGCAGATGTAGATGTAGCTGCCATTGGAGGCAGTGCCACCACCATGAGCACCGCCACCCACTCAAAGATAAGAGAGGGCCACACCACGTGCACACCACTAGCATGAGAGGGCCTGCCTGCGCTGGCCGAGCACCCACCTGGAGTACGTTGTAGATGTAGATGTAGTTGTCGTTCGAGCCGGCCGCGAGCTTCGTGCCGTCTGGCGAGTACTTGATGACACACACCTGCAGGGGTGGTCGTTGGAAAGAGGCATAGGAGGTTGGCATAGGAGGCTGGAATGCTAGGAATCCTTCAGGGTGTGTCTTCGTACTGTGTGTCTTTCAACTGTACTTGGAAAGAGGCATAGGAGGTTGGCATGCTAGGACTGCGTGGGGGGTTGGGAGGGGGGAGGGGGGGGGGGGAGAAGATGATGATTAGTTTCCAATCCACTACCGGCCACTTGCAAGGCTCTAACGGGACCAAGAGCCGAAGAGACAGCAGGCACGAGGCCCACCATGAGGTCAAACTACAGCATTAGCCCACGGTAGCGCCACTCACACTAGGTGGTGAGTGCCAAGGAAGCAGCACCACAGTGCAGGCGCCACACTGAACCCCTCCTATGGGTGAAGAAGAAGCATACTGATTGGTGAGAGGCATCCTGGTTGGCAAGAAGCATGCTACCGCTCCGGCAGGGTGTGGCTTCCAACTGTATGCATCATGACGACGCACGCCTGCTCGCAGCAAACACCAAGGAAAGAGGCACACAAGGATCGAGACGCAAGGTCAGCAAGAGAGGCATGGCTTCCAATTTCTCGGTGGAGAGACGCCTAGAGAGACGTCAACAAAACTGCAAATCCATCATCATCACAACCAAGCACCATGCTGCTCGCCAGCTGCTTGAAGTTTTATCACGCTGACCCTGCGATGCCAAGCATTCCAACTAATTAACCAACTGCCAAGCATCTCAGCCCAGCACACACACACACACACACACACCTGCTCCTTTGCGTGGTGCTGATTCGCAAAATTCTTTGTCAGGTCCTCCACCAGCAGGTCCTCCGCCAGAATTCGCAACACAACAAGACACATGAAGGCACAAAAAAGACACATATAGAAGACATGCATAAGGCCCCACCTGCTCCTTTGCGTGGTGCTGCTCCGCAACCTTCTTCGTCAGGTCCTCCACAAGCAGGATCTTGACAGCGCCCGTGGCGCACCCCACGGCGAGGTGCGCGCCGTTGGGGGAGAAGGCGACCGAGCGTGCGGCGGCTTGGACGCTGACCTGCGATCGGAAGGCAGGCAGGCAGGGCAGGGGATGAGAAGTTGGCATCAACAGGCAGGCGGGCAGGCGGGCAGGCGGGCGGGCGGGCAGGCGGGCAGGCAGACAGGCAGACAGGCAGGCAAGGCAGCCAAGCCAGGCAGGCAGGCAGGCAAGCAAGCAGGGCAGGCAGGCAGGGCAAGAGGTGGGCAGGGCAGGGGATGAGAAGACAAGTTGACATCTGCAGGCAGTCAGGCAGCCAACCAGACAGGCGTGCCAGGCAGGCAGCCCTAAACACCGCCCCTCACAAACCCTATAGCTAGCGATCCTATGCGTGTGCGTCAGTGTGTGTGCATGATAGCAGACGCTGCTCAGCCGCTGTCCCTACCTTGGCCGAGAGCTGCCGCGCCAAGAAAACGTTTCACGAGTCATCATTTTACCGTGACCCCTGAACCCCTCACCCCTGAAGTCCTCCTACCCTAAAAACCGACCTGTATAACCCTGCCATGCCCTAGAAACCCTGAA
The DNA here is from genome assembly GCA_016618255.1 of Chlamydomonas sp. UWO 241. Lineage (NCBI taxonomy): Eukaryota > Viridiplantae > Chlorophyta > Chlorophyceae > Chlamydomonadales > Chlamydomonadaceae > Chlamydomonas > Chlamydomonas priscui. The sequence goes on along the minus strand of VFSX01000059.1, from coordinate 644,708 downwards.
AGTTCCTAACCTTGGCCGACAGCTGCCGCCCCTGCGCGTTCCACAGGAACACGTTGGACGGGTAGCATTTTGTTTACCTCAACCCAACCTCAACTCCTGAACCCGACACCCCCAGGAGACTCCGAACCTGCCCCTTAACCTTAAACCCCTAACCCCAAACAGCCCGGAAACCTCAAACAGCGCAGAAAAAACTGAAGTAAAATCCCACCTTGGCCGAGAGCTGCCGCCGCCGCGCATTCCACAGGAACACGTTGGACGAGTCGCACACAGTCGCAAACTTGTGGGGGCGCTTGGGGTGGAACGCGACGCCTGTGTGTGTGTGCGTGGGGCGTGGGGGGGAGGTCAAAGATGGAAGGATGGGAGGAGGTGAGGAGGGGGGGGTGAGGGGTGACGCCTCTGAGGGAGCACACAGACGCAAACTTGTGGGGGGTGGAACGCAACGCTTGGGGTGGAACGCGAGGCCTGAAGGGGGGAGGGGTGTATGGGGGTTGGAGGTGACATAGGTGAGATAGGTGAGATGGAACTCAGTGGTGTCGCGCTGAAGGCGTGGGTCTGAACGCACGCTGCTGCGTGACACGCAGAGCACAGGGGTGTGCACGAGTGAGTGACGGATGCATCATAGTTGTGTAGGCGAGGTAAAATACGCTGCAACGTCGAAAACGATGCCTGTAGGTGCGTCACACACGACTGTACAATCCATCATCATCATCAGGGGTCGCACTCCCGGGTGTAAGAACACCCACAAACCCCACACCCCGCACTCACCGCACACGTCGTCTGTGTTCCCCTGCACCAGCGCCTCCCACACAGGCTTGGTTACCTCCCAGATCTCGCAGCGGTCTGTCATTTTCCCACTCCTTCCCGATATTTTGTGGCGGTTCACACACCCACACCCGACACCCCACACCCCACACCCACCGCACACGTCGTCCGTGTGCCCCTGCACCAGCGCCCCCGGCACAGGCTTGGTCACCTCCCAGATCTTGCAGCGGTCTGTCGTTTTCCCACTCCTTCCCGATATTTTGTGGCGGTTCACACACCCACACCCGACACCCCACACCCCACACCCACCGCACACGTCGTCCGTGTGCCCCTGCACCAGCGCCCCCGGCACAGGCTTGGTCACCTCCCAGATCTTGCAGCGGTCTGTCGTTTTCCCACTCCTTCCCGATATTTTGTGGCGGTTCACACACCCACACCCGACACCCCACACCCCACACCCACCGCACACGTCGTCCGTGTGCCCCTGCACCAGCGCCCCCGGCACAGGCTTGGTCACCTCCCAGATCTTGCAGCGGTCTGTCGTTTTCCCACTCCTTCCCGATATTTTGTGGCGGTTCACACACCCACACCCGACACCCCACACCCCACACCCACCGCACACGTCGTCCGTGTGCCCCTGCACCAGCGCCCCCGGCACAGGCTTGGTCACCTCCCAGATCTTGCAGCGGTCTGTCGTTTTCCCACTCCTTCCCGATATTTTGTGGCGGTTCACACACCCACACCCGACACCCCACACCCCACACCCACCGCACACGTCGTCCGTGTGCCCCTGCACCAGCGCCCCCGGCACAGGCTTGGTCACCTCCCAGATCTTGCAGCGGTCTGTCGTTTTCCCACTCCTTCCCGATATTTTGTGGCGGTTCACACACCCACACCCGACACCCCACACCCCACACCCACCGCACACGTCGTCCGTGTGCCCCTGCACCAGCGCCCCCGGCACAGGCTTGGTCACCTCCCAGATCTTGCAGCGGTCTGTCGTTTTCCCACTCCTTCCCGATATTTTGTGGCGGTTCACACACCCACACCCGACACCCCACACCCCACACCCACCGCACACGTCGTCCGTGTGCCCCTGCACCAGCGCCCCCGGCACAGGCTTGGTCACCTCCCAGATCTTGCAGCGGTCTGTCGTTTTCCCAGTATTTCCCGATATTTTGTGGCGTTTCACACCCACACCCAACACCCCACACCCCACACCCACCGCACACGTCGTCCGTGTGCCCTTGCACCAGAGCCTCCGGCACAGGCTTGGTCACCTCCCAGACCTCGCAGCGGTCGGTGCCGGCGATGAGGTCGTATGAGCCGGCGCGCGAGTCGAGGGCGCGGAAGGAGCAGGGCTTGGCCTCGCCAACCTGTTTTTAGGGTTTTCAAGGGTGAGCGGAGGGTGAGGGTTATTTTGTTTTCAGTCTTTTTAGTTACTTTCTGGGAGCCGGCGCGCGGACACACGTTCCGTTGACCGCCTTGACTGCTGCCTTATCGTTGACCATTGACCGTCAACTATAGGCCATTTTCAAGCTCGTGACGAGCTCTATTTGATGGGATCGTCAGACCATTGAGCAACTTGGTCGGTTGAGCTATATCTGATGGGATTGCTAGGAGCCAAATGGCTCCCAATGGCTCCCAGGAGCCCAAAACAAAATGACTGGTGAGGGGCGAGGGTGAGGCTGTGTTAACAGTGTGCTGTTGTGGATTTTGAAGCATACAAATGCGATGTTGCGGCGCGCGAGTCGAGTTCGCGGAAGGAGCAGGGCCTTTGCCACGCCAACCTGAGTGCGCATGAGCACGTGTGCACGCGTGTGAGGCCCCCCCCCCCCACCCACTCACCGTCCCTTGGTACAAACCTGCTCAGCTCAGTGTCATATGAGCCTACACCCCGCACACAAGCACACAGGCACTCACAGAGAGAGAGAGAGAGAGACGTATGTTACAGTTCCCACCAGACACACACACACACACACACACACACACACACTCTGCTCCCACACCTGCTGCAGCTCGATCTTCTTCACAATGCGCCCCAGCGTCCCGCCAGCCAGGTCCCAGCACAGCACCGTGCCGTCGGAGCCCCCGGTGCACAGCTCAGTGTTGTTGGCGCGTAGGCAGAGCGCACGCACGCCCTGTGTGTGTTGGTGGTGGTGGGGGGGGCAGGTTTGGGCAAGTTTTTTAATGCTTTTGGGGGGGGTGCGTCATCTGAGCCCCCGGGGCACAGCTTAATGTTGTTGGCGCGCAGACAGAGCGCACGCACGCCCTGGAGAGATCTTTGGGGGTTTGGGAGGCTTCAGGATTCAGGTTTTGCCATCACCAGATGATACGGAGCATGATTGGGGGGAGGATGAGGGGTGAGGTGATGTTGGCGCGCAGACACAGCACGCGCACGCCCTGTGCGCAGGGGAGCGACATTTTTTGGTTTCGGGATTCAGAGTGTGCCATGACATCCTTCGGAGCATGGAAGGGGGGAGGGCTGTGACGGTAGCCCTGGAAAAAGCGGTGGGAGTGCGTGCTGTGCGTGAGTGTGCTGTGCGTGCTGTGCGTGAGTGTGCTGTGCGTGTGTGTGCAATGCATGAGTGTGCTGTGCGTGCTGTGCGTGAGTGTGCTGTGCGTGAATGTGCTGTGCGTGCTGTGCGTGAGTGTGCTGTGCGTGAGTGTGCTGTGCGTGCTGTGCGTGAGTGTGCTGTGCGTGAGTTTGCTGTGCGTGAGTGTGCTGTGCGTGCTGTGCGTGAGTGTGTGGTTGAGGCATGCTGTGCGCGATGTACATGCTGTGCATGCTGTGCGACACCACCGACCTGCAGTGCCATGATTCAGTCGGACACGCGCGGTGCCTTGGGCCCTGGGCCCCCTTGCGCGATGCATGCGAGAGGCGTGCGACGCATGCTGTGCATGCTGTGCATGCTGTGCATGCTGTGCATGCTGTGCGACATGGGGGTGCGAGATGGGGTTGCAATCACATCACATCTACCTGCAGCGCCATGATTCCGTCCGACATGCGCGGCGCCTTGGGCCCGGGGTCGTGCGCTGACATGATCTGGAGTGGAGGCACGGCGTGGGCGAGCATGGTCAGATTGGGTACGCGGAGGCTGCGCAACGTCTTTTTCTAAGGAACATGTGTTCTCTCTTTGAAGAGGTTCGTTTATTTTTGTGCAGGCGGGAGTTGGAACGGTGTCCCAGTTTTAGAGATCCGCGTCGCCTCGCCGCCGCCCTGCCTGGCAACAGCAAGTCCCTCTCAGTATGAGGGCCTTCAGTCTGGGGGCCGAGTGC
>VFSX01000059.1:628167-638167 GCA_016618255.1 Chlamydomonas sp. UWO 241 | reverse complement strand
CGGGATTGGGGGTTGTGGGGTTTAGGGTGTGTGCCGTTGTTGTTGTGACCGACATCCTGCAGGGTTCAGGGGTGTGGGGGGTCAGTACTTGAGGTTTGGGCAGGGTTTGGGGGGTGAGGATCTAGGGCTTGGAGTTATGGCCGACATCCCATTGGGTTTAGGGGTTTGGGGTGCAGGACCTGGGCTTTGGGGGCTGAGGATTTAGGGGTCTGGGGTTGTGCAGTCTTGCAGGGTAGCGGAATGCAGGGTTTATGGTAAAGGGGTTCAAGATTTGGGGGGAATGGTTTAGGGTTGTGGCCACTGCAGGGTTCAAGGGTTTGGGGGTTCGGGACTTGGGGGTTGGGGGCTGAGGATTTAGGGGTCTGGGGTTGAGGCCGATGTCCTGTGGCGATTGAACGGATCAGATGGGTTGAGGGTAGGAGGTTCAATCGCGGCAGCTGGATGGCAGGGGCAGCGGCCGCCCCCCTGCCAAAACGCACCGTCCGCACGCCCGCCCGCATGCACGCGCAATAGAAAACTGTGGCAGCCTTGGGGCTCGATTAACGGAGGCGCGTTCTCGTCGCCGAGCCCTGGACCCAGCAATGCGGCGCTGCTGGTGACTAGGATCTCCGTGCCGCTGACGAGGGGGATAAAATACGACTGGCCTGGCTCCTGCTAGACCCCTCGGTGGAAACTTCAGGAGCGGCTTGCCCGGCGCTGCCATGGCTTGGCGAGTAGCCGCGGCGCTGCCGCGGCCCGTGCTGGGAGACGGCCCTTATCCTCCCCCCATGCAGGACGCCATGCGGCACCGATCTCGACGAGTTGATCGACGAGCGGAGGAGCTGGCGCCCGTCAATGCATGCTGGACATCGGTCAAGATGGCTGCTCGTGGGGGCGAGCTACCATCAGGGCTTCAGCGGTGGTGACCGCCGAGGCAACAACAGAGTTTATCCGCTTCACCATCGCAGCGTTTGTCACCGCGCTCACCCTCGGGGGCACTCGTCTGCCGGTGACTGGCGTCGGCATTGGTCTTCAGGCAGCCTGCCATGACGACTCTGTTTGCCCAGGCCCCCCTGGAGGGTGGGACCTGGCCATGCATGACGCATGGGGCGCAGGCAGAGCCCCATGCATGGAGTTGGACAACCATGCACCATGCCAGGCGGGGACTTTTCTGCTTCAGCGCCGCCAGTCGGCACAGCCGGCGTGGTTGGCCTCAAAGGCCAGGAGGAGGACGGTCCTTTCCTATACGCTCCTTGCCAGACATGTCCCTCAGGGACTTGTTTGGGTCTAAACTAGCCGGCGGGAGCGGTAGTCTAGACGGCAGGTAACCGGCTGGTGGCTATCGTCCTTCACAGGGCGGTGGCACTAGGACTAGTGTTGTCTTAGCTGGAATGCCATGTAACTGTCACTGGCAGCCTTGAGCCCCATACGCCCACCCACACCCGGCTGGTACACACGCGTCTTGGACTTCCAGTGGTACACAAACGCTGTGTGGCGGTCGTTGCCTATCAACACAACCACCCACAACCACCTACAACCACCCACCACCGCCCAACAACCACCCATCAACCACCCACCTGGTACACGCGCGTCTTGGACTTCCAGTGGTACACAAACGCTGTGTGGCGGTTGTCGCCCGTCACCACAACCACCCACAACCAACCCACAACACACACAACCACCCACAACCACCCAACAACCACCCAGCAACCATCCACCTGGTTCACGAGTGTCGTGGACTTTCAGTGGTACACAAACGCTGTGTGGCCGTTGTCGCCCGTCACCACACCCACCCACCACCACCCCACCACCACCCACAACCACCCACAACCACCCACAACCACCCCGCAACCACCCACAACCACCCAACAACCACCCACAACCACCCGCAACCACCCAACAACCACCCAACAACCACCCACAACCACCCACCACCACCCGCAACCACCCAACAACCACCCCACAACCACCCACAACCACCCTTCAACCACCCACAACCACCCCACAACCAACCACAATCCCCTCACAACCACCCACAACCACCCCACAACCACCCCACAACCATCCCACAGCCACCCCACAACCACCCCACAACCGCCCACCTGGTACACGAGCGTCTTGGACTTCCAGTGATAGATGTGCACAGTGTGGCGGTTGTCCCCAGTCACCACGACCAGTCGCTCGCCTGGACGTGTGTGTGTGTGTGCGTGTGTGTGTGTGTGTGTGCGTAGGATGGAGGACATAGAATGCAGGATGCAGGATGGAGGATGGAGGATGGAGGATAGAGGATGGAGGATGGAGGAGATGACGCACACGTTGTGGATTCCCCAGCGCGCGCACGCCCGCCGGGAGAGCAGTCGCTACAGGAAACTCTGAACGGCAGACCTAGATAGCCCAGGGGAGCCCAGGGGATCCTGGGGATCGACCGTTCTCACGTACTCGCGCTCAGGGTACGGGTTTGTGAGAATGCCCCAGCACACACATACACATACACACACACACACACACACACACACCAGTGATGTCCTTATCGTGAGTTTTAATTTATTTCCTAGAGCCATTTGGACATCCGGCTCCATGGCTCCAGAATCCGGCTCCACACGCCGAAAAGGAAATCACTGACACACACGCACACACCTGCGCCGGAGAACCCGAGCGCCACGATGAAGCGGTACGATTGGCCGTCCTCATTGGGGAAGGAGAGCCGGCCGATCATCGCGCCAGGCTTGCGGCTGTCCCAGATCTGCGCAAAAGCAGTGGTTGTTGTGTTGGACACAGGGTTTGCTGGGTGAATTGCGGCAAGCGGTACGACTGGCCGTCCTCGACAGCGCATGGCCCCACCTCCCATTCCATCCCAAACCTAGACCATAAACCCTAAGCCATGTGCCATGAGAAATAAACACTAGAGCCCTCTCCCACCTCCACATACGGCATGTCGTCCTCGGCGCTCGACAGCGCGTTGGCCATCTGCCCGGTCGCAACAATGATGCGGTTGGGGTGGAGCGCCATGCAGCGGATGTCGTTGTCGTGGCCCTGTGTGTGTGTGTGTGTGTGTGTGTGTGTGTGTGTGTGTGTGTGCGTGGGTGTGTGTGTGTGCATGTGTGCGTGTGCGGTTGAGGTGGATCGCCATGTAGCGGATGCCATTGCCAGGGCCCTGGGGGGAAGAAGGGGAGTGCGTGGGGCGAGGTGGGCTCTTCACTCATACACACAGGCAAACATAGGGTTTTAGGGTTTGAGGTTTAGGGTTTGGGGTTTGAGGGTTGACGGTTTCTTAAGGGTTTAGGGTTTTAACCCTTACACACAACACACAACACACAACATCAAAGATGGCGTGGACTCGCCTCGTAGAACTTCTGCGTGTGCGTGACCGGGTCGTACACCACCCCCACGCTCGCAATGTAGTACACGATCTTGAAGTCGGCGGTCCAGAACAGGTTGGGCGCGGTGTTGTTGTGGCCCGCGTAGCCGTACACGAACTCCAGCTGCAACAGGGGGGCGCAACAGGGGTGCAACAGATTAGGTGCGGGGAGCAGGGGGCCAACAGGGGCGCAACAGGGGCGCAAAATGGGCGCCACAGGGTTGTCACAGGGGTGTAATACGGGTGCTTGCCGTAGTGTTGTTGTGGCCAGCGTACCTGTACACGTACTGCAGGCGCAACAGGGGGCGCAAAAGGGGTGCAACAGGCACCTTGGCTGACCAGACGCAGGCGACATCAGATTCTGATCTGAGTGATCCTGGCGACCCGGGCGACACCCCTCCCTCCCCCCCTCCCTTTGTACTCGCCTGCAGGCCTGCCTTGGGCTTCTTGGCTGGTACGCAGGGCTGCCATCCCAGCTGTCCCATCATAAGCTCTGATCCAGGCCCTTCACCACCCCCAACCACCTCTTGGCCCTAAACCCTAAAACCTGGTGCCCCGGACAAGCTTGAACCCCCGCCCTCCCTCCCTCCCTCCACCACTCGCCTGCAGGCCGGCCTTGGGCTTCTTGGCTGACCGGTACGCAGGGCTGCCGTCCCAGCTATCCCATCATAAGCTCTGATCTCTAGCCCTGAACCCTCGACTGCACAACCCCAACCCCCCTGTTCATCCTCAAAAAATAACTCGCGTGCAGGCCCGCCTTGGGCTTCTTGGCTGACCGGTACGCAGGGCGGCCGTCCCAGCTGTCCCATCATAAGCTCTGATCTCTAGCCCTGAACCCTCGACTGCACAACCCCAACCCCCCTGTTCATCCTCAAAAAATCACGCGTGCAGGCCCGCCTTGGGCTTCTTGGCTGAGCGGTACGCAGGGCTGCCGTCCCAGCTGTCCCATCATAAGCTCTGATCCAGGCCCTCCACCACCACCAACCACCCCTTGGCCGGAACCCTAAAACCCTGTGCCCCGGACAAGCTTGAACCCCCGCCCTCCCTGCCTCCACTACTCGCCTGCAGGCCGGCCTTGGGCTTCTTGGCTGAGCGGTACGCAGGGCTGCCGTCCCAGCTCGACGGCGTGAACACGGGCTTGCGGCAGTAGCGGTACGTGACCTTGCCGCGGAAGGACGCGTCGCGGCCGGCCTGTGTGTGTGTGTGTGGTGGTCGATTTTACAGTCCGTCGGACGCCTTTGATGGTGCATTATGTGTGTGTGTGTGTTTGTGTGTGTGTGCGCGTAAGTGTATGTGTGTGTGTAGGGTAGGTGACCTTGTTTGTGTGTGAGAGTGTGTGTGTGTGTGCGTAGGGTAGGTGACCTTTCCACAGAACGACGTGTCGCGGCCGGACTGGGTGTGTGGGTGGGGGGGGGCATGTGTGCGACAGAAGGAGAGAGAGAGGGGGAGCGAGAATCTACAGTTTCCATCGCTTGCGCCACCTGGATAGCGACTCTCGCTTGTGCTCAAGCAAAACTGGTGCGGCCCTTTCCTCCCCGGCTCATTGCCAGTCAGGCACACACTCTATCCCCCTTCTTCACACACACACACACACAAACGCACACACACACCTTGTAGGGCCCCTTCTGCTCCGGCTCCATTGCCAGCAGGCGCGCCGGAGACGCCAGCAGCTTGGCGACAAAGAGATCGAGCGGGAGCAGGCCCTGCGTGCCGTAGGTTGTTGCAGGTTGTTGCAGGTTGTTGCATGGTGTTGCACAGAGGTGTTGCGATGGGGATGCGAGATGCTTGGTGACAAAGGGGTCGAGCTGCAGCAGGCCCTGCATGCCAGGTTGTTGCAGGCTGTTGCAGGCTGTTGCAGGCTGTTGCAGCTTGCAGCAGGTTGTTGCATTCCTACAGGTGGATGCACGGGTCCAGGGTCCAGGGCACGGGGTCCAGGGCACGGGTCCAAACCCTGGAGGAGACGTGGATTGTGGGGAAAAGTCCCCCCCCACCTTCCCCCACAGCCGACCCACCTGCGTGTCGCAGCCGTACTTGATGAAGACTGCTGCTGCCTGCTCCTCGCTCACGCGCACGGACAGCTTCTTCCATGCATGCCTGTAGGTTTTAGAGGGTCGAGGTTTCAGGGCTAGGGCAGGTTTCGGGCTTGGGGGGTCAGGGTTTGAATGCGTCTCCTCGCGCACGCGCACGGACAGCTCCATCCACGCGTGCCTGCAGGTTTTAGAGGGTCGAGGGTTAAGGTTTAGGGCTTGGGGGTTCAGGGTTTCAAAGCATCTCCTCGCTCACGCGCACGGAGAGCGTCTTCCAGGCATGCCTGCAGAGGAGGGGAAGGAGGATGGGAAACGGGACAGGGGGTGAAGAGTCGGGGGCTCTGCGTCAGACCCCCTCCCCACTGACACCTCGCGCTGCAGCGGGGTGTCACCAACCCCTACCCATATGCAGCCCCTCCCACCCCACCCCACCCAACTTGCGTGAAGTGAGCAATGTTGAGCGACCCAGGAGGGCGTACTCCCCCCCGCCGCTGCGCGGTCACCGTCTCCTCCCACACGCGCACGCACGCTCTCCCCCACACACGCACACGCACGCTCTCTCCCCCACATGCACACACACACACTCACACACACACACACACACACACACACTCACCTGAACTGCGACACACACACACACACACACACACACACTCGCCTGAACTGCGCCATATTGAGCAGCCCCGGCGGGCTGTACTCCCCACGCTGCTGCGCAGTCTCCACCTCGAGATTGAGCCGCCGCGACAGGATCATCTTCTCGTCCTCGTTGAAGTTGGCGAGCGCGGCGAGAGTCGCGCGCATGAGCATCTCGAGGTCTGCACAAACAAATCATGTGTCATGCCGCAGGCACCAGGCACCAAGGCATCAAGTCAGGGGCAGGTCGGGGCAAGGTCAAAAGGATCATCTGCTCGTCTTCTTTGAAGTTGGTGAGCGCGGCGAGCGTCGCGCGCATGAGCGTCTCGAGGTCTATGCATGGAAACATATCAGGTTCAGGTCGGGGGGTAAGATCAAGGTCAGGTCAGGGGGGTTAGATCAAGGTCAAGCGTTGTCTCATCCTCCATGAAGTTGGCGAGCGTGCAGTGAGCGTTGGCGCGCCAGGCGCCAGGCATGACGCATGCGGCATGCGGCATGCGGCATGCGGCATGCGGCATGAGGCATGAGGCATGAGGCATGAGGAATCCGGCACAGGTCAGTCACGGTCCAGGCAGCGGTGGCTAGAATTGGTTTTGTTTGTGCCATGAGAGTCCCCTGGAAGCAGATAGGACCTTTTTGGGAGGCGTCGCATAATAGCCCTCCTTTTTGCTGTGGGACTACACGTTGGCAAGCAGCCGGCTGGTGGCTACCGCCCCTCACAAGTAATTGTTAGGGCCAGAACTGGACTTGGGTCTAGGCGGTGGTACTTGGAATTGAAGGTAGTCTTCGCTGGAAAGTCGATGCTACTGTTACTGTTACTGTAACTGAAAATGTTACTGTGAATGTGAATGTGAATGTGACTGTGACTGTTACATGCGAGTCGAATAGCCACCATGACTGCGGAGACCTAGACGACTCAAGCCCGCCATCAGTGGCGTCACACAGAGCCTGGAGTGGCACCACTCGTGGGACCCTCACCCACCGTTGAGCGCCGCAAACACCTCCTTGCTCGGCTCCGGGATCGGCGCGTTTGGAGTCTGGTAGTGCTTCTTTGCCCTGTGTGCGTGGGTGGGTGGTGGGTGGGTGGGTGGTGGTGGGTGGGTGGGTGGGTGGGTGGGTGCATGCATGCGCTCAGCCAGGAGCACATGCCCGGCCAAGCTCGGCCAGCAGCAGCCAGCAGCAGCAGCAGCAGCTAGCAGCAGGCAGCAGCAGGCAGCAGACAGCAACAGCAGTCAGCAGCAGACAGCAGTCAGCAGATCCCTCACCACCGCCGCCACCGCCACCAATCACCACCACCACCCTGACCACCGCCACCACCACACAACCACCAACCACAACCACCAAACTGAACGCCGCCACCACCACACAACTGCCACCGCCACCGCCACGCACCGCTTTGCCTCGTTCGCCGTCATGCCTGTCTTTTCCAAGCGCGCCGGCTCCCCCCAGCGGCCAGTCGTCCAGAAGATCGGCGCAGCATCCTGGCATTGGTTTGAGTCAGCGATGCAAGTGAGTGGAGGTGGTGGGTGTCGGTCCGACTCTTTAGAGCGGCTGGCGGCAGCAGTCCCTTGGTCGGGGGCTAGCAGGCAGGCAGGTAGGCAGGCAGGCAGGCAGGCAGGCAGGCAGGCAGGCAGGCAGGCAGGCAGGCAGGCAGGCAGGCAGGCAGGCAGGCAGGCAGGCAGGCGGGCAGGCAGGCAGGCAGGCAGGCAGGCAGGCAGGCAGGCAGGCAGGCAGGCAGGCAGGCAGGCAGGCAGGCAGGCAGGCAGGCAGGCAGGCAGGCAGGCAGGCAGGCAGGCAGGCAGGCACCACAACAAATGCCCCAGCGGCCACAGTCGTCCAGAAGAGCAGCGCAGCATCCTGGCATCAGTTGGAGTCAGCGATGCAAGTGAGTGGAGGTGGTGGGTGTTGGTCCGACTCCCTAGGGCGGCTGGCGGCAGCAGTCCCTTGGTCAAGGGCTGGCAGGCAGGCAGGCAGGCAGGCAGGCAGGCAGGCAGGCAGGCACCGCAACGAATGTCGCAGCGGCCACAGTCGTCCAGAAGAGCGGCGCAGCATCCTGGCATCGGTCGGTATGATTCAAGTGAGTGTGGGTGTTGGGTGTCGGTTCGACTCTTTCGGGCAGCTGGCGAAAGCAGTCCTTTAGACCGGCAGGCAGGAAGGCAGGCAGACAGGCAGGCAGGCCGGCAGGCACCACACTGAATGCCAGTTGTCCAGGAGAGCGACGCAGCATCCCGACATTTTCAGAGGGTCGGGGTTTCAGGTTCTTCTAGGGTTTTTTCTGTTTCGTCTGGGTCTGGGCCTGTGTCGCAGGTTGATTGTTCATCCAATCATGCAAGCGCCACTTGACCCCCTATCCCCTGTCCAGAAGCAGGACCTATTTTGGAGGCGTCGCATAATAGCTCTCCTTTTGCCCTGGGACAACACGTTGGCAGGCAGCCGGCTGTTGGCTACCGCCCCCGACAAGTATTTTTTAGGGACAGAACTAGACTTGGGTCTAGGCGGTGGTACCAGGACTAGAAGGTAGTCTTCGCTGGAAAGCCAATGTTGCTGTTCTTGTTACCAATCATGCACGCACCTGGTCGCGGTTTGGCTCCACAATCGTGCGCTTGATGTTGCGTGGGTGGTTGCGGATGACTGGGCGTGGCTCGTAGCCGCTGCTGTGTGTGTGTGTGTGTGTGTGTGTGTGTGTGGATGTGTGTGTGTGTGTATGTGTGTGTGTGTGTGTTTGTGTGTGTGTGTGTGAATGCTTGGTGTCGTGTGGGTGGTTGCGGATGACGGGGCGCAGCTCGTAGGCGCTGCTGTGTGTGTGTGTGTGTGTGTGTGTGTGTGTGTGTGTGAATGAATACTTGGTGTCGCGTGGGTGGTTGCGGATGACGGGGCGCAGCTAGTAGGTGCTGCTGTGTGTGGAGGGGGGGGGTGTTTGTGTGTGTGTGAATATGTGTGGATGCTTGGTGTCGCGTGGGTGGTTGCGGATGACAGGGCGCAGCTCGTAGCCGCTGCTGTGTGTGTGTGTGTGTGTTTGTGTGTGTGTCTTTGTGTGTGTGCGTGTGTGTGTGTGTGTGTGTGTGTGTGTTTGTTTGTGTGAGTGTGTGTGTGGATGCTTGATGTCGCGTGGGTGGTTTCAGATGACGGGGCGCGGCAAGTAGCCGCTGCTGTGTGTGTGTGTGTGTGTGTGTGTGTGTGTGTGTGTGAATGCTTAATGTCGCGCGGGTGGTTGCGGATGATGTGGCGTGGCTCAAAGCCGCTGCTGTGTGCATGCATGTTGTGTGTGTGTGTGTGTGTTGTGTATGGGGGCAGGGGGCTGTGTGTGTATGCATGGTGTGTGTGGGGGGGGGAGAGTGAGCGCGTGCATGTGTGTGTGTGTGTGAGAATCTGGGTGTGTGTGAGAGCGTGTGTGTGTGTATGTGTGTGTGCGTGTGTGAGTGTGTTGTTGCGCACGCGCGTGCGTGCGGCACTCACGGCGAGCCCTGATGTGCGGGCGGCGGCGCGTGCGCCTGCCCCATGCTGTAGGCAGAGTACTGCGCCACCGCTGGCTGTGGGCGTGCTCCACCTGGCGAGCCCATGGGCTGCGCGCCCCCCATGCGCGGCGGCGTGCGCTGCAGCCCTCCTCCTCCCCCTGGCCTAGCTGCAGCCAGGCTGCCGCGTGCGGGGCTCCCAAATCCTCCTGGCGCTCCCAGCGATGGCTGGGGCGCGAAACCTGACACGTTCTGCTGCTGGGGCTGTTGCTGAAAGCCCATGCTGGGGCCCGCGGGTGACGGCGAGGGTATCGCGCCCGGCAACGTGGGCGACCGCATGCCCCGGCTGCCACCCCCTCCGCCTGGGGCCTCCATGCGGGCGGGGCTACCTGTTGTCTACCTGTCAGGTTTCCGGGTTTATTTGTTGTGTTCCATGATGAGCGTGATCAGACTGCTGAGATTCAGCACAAGGGTCGTGCTGATGTTGTCTATCAGAGCTACGGACGATGCTGCGTCACAGGTTGTTTTTTTGACTCGGTGTGTGGGGTTTA
>VFSX01000059.1:525667-623167 GCA_016618255.1 Chlamydomonas sp. UWO 241 | reverse complement strand
CCCTTTCTCCCTCACCCCCTCCCCCCTCGCGCCCCTACCCCCCCCCCCACACACACACACACACAGCCGTGCGCTCGGTGCGGGTGTACGGCAGCGCCGAGGCGGGCGGCGGGTCGCCGTTCTGCGTGAGCGGCCTGGCCCACTCCTAGCTTCCCCCCTCACCGCGCTCCCCCCTTTCTCCCTCCCCCTTCCCCCTCGCCCCCCCCCCACACACACACACACACAGTCGTGCGCTCGGTGCGGGTGTACGGCAGCGCCGAGGCGGGCAGCGGGTCGTCGTTCTGCGTGAGCGGCGCGGAGGACGGGCGCGTCGCGCTGTGGACGCTGAGCGGCGATTTGCCGCGCGCGCTGCTGGCGGGCATTGCAAAGAAGCCGGTGGCCGGGCAGAAGCAGGGCGGAGGGGGCGGAGGGGGGGATGGAGGGGGAAGAGGGGGAGGTGGCAAGGCGGGTGGTGGGCCGGTCAACAGCAGCCCGAGCAGCTTTGGGTCGGGCGGCAGCAGCGGGGGGCCGCAGCGGCAGCAGGGGCGCCCGGCCGCCGGGGGGAAGTCCTACCGCAAGGATGCGCCCTACTAGCCACTCGGTAGGACTGACGTCCAGGGTCTTTGGAGAGCGGTCACGTCCAAGCCACCACTTGTAAGCGGTGTTCAAACACTGAGATTTTACAATCCACTCCTGTCACACGTAAGGTTGCAAAGCTCCAGCGGGGCTATGGGACAGCAGGCGCCTGCTGTCGTGCCGGCACGAAGCCCAACAAAAGAAATGCTTCGAAGGCAGCCCACGATGGCGCCACCCACACTCGGTGGTGGGTGCTGAGCCAGCAGCACCACAAACACAATAGCCAGGCACCACACCCAACCTCGCTCGTGGCCAGGGGAGGGGGGGGGGCAGGTTAAGACCATGAAGGGACCAAGAAGCCCTCCACAAAGCTAGCGGAAGCGAGCTCAGGCACACTTGCCGCAGCACCAGCGGGTGGACCGACTGATCTGCCAAGCGGCCACACCGCACCCGCCACCGCACGTGTGACGCTACTTCCCCTTCAGCACACACACAAGGGGGAGAATGCAACTAGGGAACAAGTGCAGGCACTCGCTCACCATGCCGTGGGGGGCATTGGTGTGGAGCCGCGCGTGGGCAGCGTGTTGCGTGTGCTCTTCACCGTGGCGTCTGACGCCGTGGCCGACACCGTCGTGCGCGGCGCCGCACACATGGACCCGTTGGCTGCGGTTTTCGGCGTCCTCAGTGACCGCGCGGAGGCGTGGCACCAGGCGCTGAGGCCCGCTGTTCTCGACACCAAGGCTGCGGGGAAGCGAGTGCAGTTCCACCGCGCGCGACTCGTGGTTGACGGCGCGCGTGTGGCTGCACATGTTTGCTGAGTTGCATCCCCTCTCAGAAGGTGTTGAAGGGGAGGTGGCGCCACACGCGTGCGGTGGCGGGTGCGGTGTGGCCGCTGGGTGGAGTGCTGCAGCGGGTGTGTTACCAGCCCCGCTTCTAGTGATTTGAGGGAAGGCCTCGGGTCCCTTTATGGTTTCATACCTTGGGCTGCCCTCCGTCCACCAGAGGGGTTTGGTGTGGTGCCCGGATCGCGGTGCTGCTGCTTGGTGCCTGCCACCGCATGTGGGTGGCGCTATCGTTAGCTACTTTTGTAGCTTCACCTTTCTGGTGGGCCTTGTGCCTGCTGTCTGATAGTCCCGTTGGGACTCTGGAACTGATTGTGACCGCCGGCAATGGATTTTTTTAACACTTCTCTCTCACCAATGACGTCACGCGCGTGCGCTGACGGGTGTGCTGTGGTCGCTGAGTGCTGCGGCGGGTGCGTTGCTCGCCCCGCTTCCTGTGGTTTGTGGTGCGATATTTTGGTCCCTTCATGGCTTATACCTGCCCCCCCCCTGTTTTACCACTAGAGGGGTTGAGTGTGGAGCCTGCACTGTGGTGTGGCTTGCTTGGCGCCCGCCACTGTGTGTATGTGGCGTTTACCGTGGTTATCATCACCACTAAGCGCGAACTGAGCCTCGCTCACAATATGGCCTGAACCGGCGTGTTCATGAGTCCCCCCGTGTATAGATGTGGTTGCTGGTGTGTGTGTGTGTGTGTGTGTGTGGCTTGGTTGGGTCATCCCGCAGGCATAGAAGCTCTGGCATGCTACAGCAATGACGTCACACCCTAGGGTTGTAACAGCATACTATGACTGCACGCTATAAATGCCACGCGGCAGTCCGCCCAAACTATACACCACACAACATCGCCTTCTTGTCGACTCGAGTCGACTCGAGTCCAAGTCCCTCACTGGTGAGTCTCGCCCATGCCCTGATGAGATGATGATGTCGCATCCCATGTGATTCGCGACCAGGGTGTGTGGGCGTGCCCCTGCCGACCCATGCTGCTGGATGCGCGGTGGGAGCATTGCGGACAGTGACCAATGGGTCAATAGGTCTAGGAGCCACGCGTCGGGCGGCGGCTGCGCTCCTCCCCTCGTGTGCAAACCAGCCGTGCATGACCTCACGACACGGCCCTGTGGCTATGCCGTAACCATGCCATCCATCCACTTGACACACACTGCAACTCTCGACATTGCAACTCTCGGGGACAGCCCACAGCTCACTCATTATCACCCTTGCCTCCCCGTCTCCCCCGGCCTTTTGCAGGCTCCCAACATGATGATGCGCTCCACGACTGCCGCTGCGGCGCTCGCGCTGCTGCTCCTGGCGTCCACTGCTTCTGCAGAGTTCGACCAGCTGTGCGGGGCATGCACCGTCGTCGACTGCGACTGCTCAGTCTGCGCTCTGGACCCGGTCGACATGGGCGCCGCAGCTCGATTCGTGATCCTCGCGGGCGCAGGCGCCACGTCGTCGGGCCCTACGGAGCTCACCGGCGATCTCGGCGTCTCCCCTGACCCGGGTACCGTGACGGGTGCGCCCGTCTTGGTGTCACCTTCCGCGTTCTTTGTGGGCAACTGCGCTCCAAACGCGTGCACGACGGACAATGACTCCGTCGCCGGCCGCGGCTTCGCGGCCCTCAACATCGCCTACCACAATGCCTCCGACCGCGTGCAGTGCCCCATCTCGATCATCGGCAACTTGGGCGGGCTTACTCTCTACCCGGGCCTCTACAAGTCGTCGTCCGGCTTCGAAATCACCGGCAGCGACCTCACGCTCGATGCCAAGGGCAACGCATCTGCCGTCTTCATCTTCCAGATGGCCTCCACGTTCCTCATCACCACGGGCAACAAGATCATCCTCACTAACGCTACCGGGGCTGAAAATGTGTTCTGGCAGGTCGGCACGTCAGCCACCCTCCAGGTGGGCACCGTCGTCGAAGGCACCCTCATGGCTGACCAGAGCATCTCCTCGATGCTCAACGTGGTTATTCACGGCCGTGCCCTGGCCCGGATCGCTTCCGTGACGATGGAGTCGGCCAAATTTTCGCTGCCGCCATCCGCCGACCCATCAGATGATGCCTAGGCACCCCAGCTGCTACAGTTACAGTTACATCGGCTTTCCAGCAAAGACTACCTCTAGTCCTAGTACCACCGCCTAGACCCAAGTCCAGTTCTGGCCCTAACAATAGCTTGTGAGGGGCGGTAGCCACCAGCCAGCTGCCTGCCAACGTGTAGTCACAGAGCAAAAAGGAGAGCTATTGTGCGACGCCTCCAAAAAGGTCCTAACTGCTTCTAGGGGATAGGGGGTCAAGTGGCGCTTGCCAATCTACTTGACCGCCGTGGTGGAAGGGCCGACGCCTGAGGGGCAGCTGGACCGTACACCACGGCTCTCCACCCGACCCTATCCTGAGCACGCTCAAACGCCATCTGCTGCGCAGGAAAAACACACATGCGAGGGGCAATGCAGTGTCCCCAACACGCCCCTCTGCGCGCGAGGGGTCGTCGTCATATTTACATGCAGGAGTCCCCCTGAGGCTCCTTCAGTGCAGTGGCATCCATACCGTGGGCATACATACAGTGGGCAACGTGCAAAAAACCTATTTCCGATAACACACCATGGATATTCCCTCGCAACTAATGGCTGTGGATGGATGGTAGCACTAGTTGAGGGGCAACCCCACCGCCCGCACACCGTGATGATCTCTGTAAAACATCGGTTCCGTGGCAAAGCGGCTCTCCCCTGCCAAAGTCCAGACATATTGCGCGATGCCCCTCGTCAATTGAGAGAGCTTACAGGTGGCTATTGAGCCGAGTCTCTAATCTTAGGTACCATGAGAAATCTGAGCAGGGGAATGGGAAAACGGTGCAGACCCGTGAGACCAACGCATCAAGAGCAAAGATGGGGTGGGGGTGAGTGGGGGGGTGCGGGGGTGAACTCATGTGAAGTGTGGGGAGCCCCCCCATTGGGGGCGTACGCGTGTGTGTGAGCGATGTGTGGGGGGTGGGGCGGAGGGGAGGACGCGCGTGTGTGCGTGCGTGTGTGTGTGGGGTACGTTTGTGCTTGTTCTGGTGACCCCCCCCCCCCACACACACTCCCTGAATGTGTCGAAACCTTCAGGTTTGACATAAACACTGCAGCGCGACCTGCAAACGCGCTGAGCGTACTCAACTATACGCTCGTGTGCTACAGCAACCAGTCACGGCCAGGGATTTCCTTTTCGGCTGTCCACAGCCATTTGGCTGTATTCCGGCTGTACCTTGACCTTGAACACAGCTCAACTCATCCAGTGGATTGTAAGTCTGATAAACCCGCCAGACAGAGCACGCCAACAGCTTTCAAATGACCTATGTATGAGGACAAACGGTCAACGGGAGGTCAATGGTCAATGCGGTCAAAGCAAAATCCGGCAGTGGAATAATTAATTTAAAATACTGAAAAGGAAATCACTGGTCACGGCTCAAGATTCAAGGGTGTGCTACCATACCCACTGTCGATGGCTTGGAGGATAAATTTTTTATTCCCTTCCTGTTTTAAAGCTGTCCCTTTCCCCTTTCATATATATAGGAGGGGCCGAGTGTGGAATTTGCACTGCGGTGCCGACCGCAGGTGGGTGGCAGTGGTGTCATGAAGGAAACCAAGAATGTCCTGTTTGCCCCCGCAACATAGGAGAAATCATGCCGAGTTGCCCCCGCAGGAGGGGGGGGAGACATTTTTCGCGGAAAAGGTGTGAACATCGTCGAACTTGACACTTTTCGGAGCGAAATGCCCCCCAATTCCCCCCAGCAGTTTCCCCCAAAATTTCCCGGTTTGCGCCCGCAGCGGGGGCTGCGGGAACGCTAATGACACCATTGGTGGTCTCTCCCTTTTCCTATTGGCAGGTCTCCAAGACAACTCTCACAAACCTGGTGGAGCTTTTGGGACCGAGTGTTGTGCCAGCCAGAAGTGGGTTGTCACAGGTACTGTTCAAGGACGAGGCGAGGGGGGGCAGCTGCCAGTGCCTGTGGAAGGGGGTGCCGGGCTTGATGTGCAATGCATCCGTGGATTTTAACAAGTAGACTGGACTGGATTGTAGTGGCTGGTAGCGGTGGTGGTAGTGGGGTATAGATGGGGTGGGGTGGGGGGCATGCGACACACGCAGCGACGGCCGCACCAACACCTCGGCCAACACGGCTCCTGCCCCCCCCCCCCCTCAACCGCCTCACACACTCGGTGGCGGGTGCCAAGCAAGCAGCACCACAATCCAGGCTCCACACCCGACCCCTCCTTTGGCCGGAGGGCGGGCCTATGGTATAAAACCATGAAGGGACCAAAAAGCCCTCCCCGAAGCCATGCCCCGAAGCCACCAGAAGCGGGCCTCCGCACGTGTGTGATTGACCAAGTACCCTTCAACACACAGGAGGAGGAGGAGGAGGAGGAGGGTGCAACTAGGAACAGCTGCAGGCACTCGCTCACCATCAATCATGAGTCGCGCGCGGTGGAGCTGGAGCCCGCAGCCTTGGCGGTGCAAAGCGGGCCTTGGTGCTAGGCTTGCCACAGTAATGATGATACTAGTACTGGTGATTGTGTCACGATGGCACCTGCACCACCTGAAGGTGAGGAGTTGCTGTGGTATGAGGTTGACTACTCACACGGTTCATACCAGATAAGACGAGCCAACAACCAGACGCAAGTTAGTTCATTCTGTATTGCATCGCTCATCGCTGGCACCATGATGCTCTCCTCCCGCACTGGCACTGCCGGTGGTCGTCGCTGCGAGCGGATGGGTTGTGTGTCAACTTCTCCCACCGTTGGTCGTGCCCCGCGAGGTGGCCCTTCCCCCAACCCTCCCCTCCGACAGCTCCCGATTGCCGCCGCGTCTTCCTCCGCGAATGATGACAGCTCCAGCGGGCCCAGCTTCTCCCGGCGTCAGCTAATCAACATGGTGGGCGGAGTTGCGACAATGACGTTTGTCGGCTGCCCATGCTGCGAGGGCCTCGTTGGGGCCCATGCGGCCAAGGCATCGGCGGAGTGGGGGTACGGCAACGACTACCAAGGCTCGGGTCCCGACCAGTGGCCAGGTAGGGATGTGATGCTGGCGTGCTGGCGCGCACCATGCAAGCACCATGCAAGCACCACCTACGCGTACCAGGGCCCATCCACCCCGCCCACAGCGCTGCGCCTCGCCACCGCCTGCACACACACACACAAACCAGCGCTCAGTGTGCAATTATGCACACCTAGGCACACGCACGCGCACACCTACGCACACGCCGCCAGCGCCAGACGACACACACACCAACGCTCGTGCGGTTGCGTGCACACGCACAAGCACGCACACACACAAGCATACATACGCACGCACGCACACCCACGCCCCAGGCGTCTGCCAGACCGGCGGCCGCCAATCCCCGCTCAACCTGCCGGTTGGCCCGCCCGGGCCCAAGTCCATCGTGGGCCTCCGCCAGCTCAGCTTCAACCCAACGGACAACGGAACGTGCATGGTCGTTAACCCGGGGCACGGCTCGCCGATGGTGAGTGCCAGGGGCTTCCTAGCCGATCGGATTCCGACGAGGAGACCGCCCAACGGGCAGCTTGCCGATGGGGAGCGAGGGGGGAGGGGGGCAGATTTTTTTTTTTTAAAAGCGGGGATGCGGGGGCGCAGCCCCCGGAATAATATGTCAGATTGGAGAGCGCACAGGGAGCTCTGCTGGAAACCCGGCAGAGTCTGGGAGACCCTCTCCAGGAAAACCGACAGCCTGGAAGCCCCGAAGGAAACCCCTGGTGAGTGCGTTGACCAGCACACGTCGCCGTGCCGTGCCGCAACCAACACTCAACGCCGTGCTGCGCTGTAAATGCTGTGCGTGCATGCCCGTTTGCATGCGTGTGTTGTGCGTGTGTGTTTATGTCTACCGTCGTCGCCCTGGGGCACGGCTCGCCATGGTGCGTGCGATGACCGACAACACGCGGTGCTGCGCTGCTGTCGCTGGGTGTGTGTGTGTGTACCCTTGTATGTGCGTGTGTGTGGTGGTAGATGTTATAGTCTTGTTGGACGCCTTTGATGGCGTGTTTGACTTGTGCTTGCGCACTCAATCCCTCGGGCAGGCAGATAGCACCCGCACTAGTCCACTGAGTGGATACACATTGACTGTGTCCATCCCACTAGCTCTAGTACATCTGGTCGCGCGATGCGTCTCCGTTCGGACAGCCAGCCTGGCCATTCTCCCCCTGTGTGTGTGTGTGTGTGTGTGTGTGGACGGTCGTCAAGCCGGGGCACGGCTCGCTTCACGGTGCGCCTACCAGCGAGAAGCTCCGCTAGGGCACCTTGCCGCTGGTGTTGACCAACACAGCCATTGACCTGCGACCTGTCTTTGCAGGTCACCTTCTCCGAGGGCACCACCCTCCACATCACGAGCGCACCCCCCCCCCCCCCCAAAGCACCGCCTGCTGCAGTTCCACACACGCACACATACGCACACACACACACACGCACACGCAGGTCACCTTCTCCGAGGGCACCACCCTCCAAATCACAAGCGGTGGCGGCGCGCCCCCCTCAAAGTACCGCCTGCTGCAGTTCCACTTCCACACGCCGAGCGAGCACGCGTTTGATGGGCTGCGCACTGCCATGGAGGTTCACCTTGTGCACCAGGTGTGTGTGTGTGTGTGTGCGTATGTGTGTGGGGTGTGTGCCAGTGTGTGTGTGTCGGGGGGGGGGGGTACCCTTGAGCTTGGCGGCAAGTCCAATCCCTCTCCCCCTCCCTCTCTGTGTGAGTCAGGCTCATGCACTCGCGCACATCGAGTCGGTTGGCCTCATGCTATGTCTCTCTTACTGTCTCTCTCCCTCGCTCCCTTCTCTCTCTCTCTCTCTCCTACTCACGCTCTCTCACGCACTCGTCCATCAGGCCATTGAGACCGGGAGCCTCGCCGTTGTCGGCATCATGCTCTGTCTCTCTCACTGTCTCGCTCCCTCGCTCTTTCTGTCTCTCTTTCTCCTGCTCACTCTTTCTCACTCGCCCACAGAACATTGAGACAGGCCTCGCTGTCGTCGGCATCATGCTCCGTCTCTCTGTGTCTGTCTCTCTCGCCCCCTCTCTGTCTTTCCCCTTCTCACTCACTCTCTCTCACCCACCCGCCCACAGAACATTGAGACCGGTGGCCTCGCTGTCGTCGGCATCATGCTCGAGCCCGGCGGCAAGCCCAACCCCGCGCTCGCCATGGCGCTCGAGCTCGCGCCGAAGGAGGGAGAGCCAGGCGTGCCGGTGAAGCAGAAGTGCGAGCCCCTGAGCCTGTTGCCGCCCGAGGACAAGCGCGGCTACGTGCACTACGAGGGCTCGCTCACGACGCCGCCGTGCTCCGAGGGCGTGCAGTGGTACGTCATGAAGAACGTGGTCAACGTGGAGGACAGCCAGGTGGGTGCTCCGTTGGTCCCCAAAACAGTTAATGTGGCGTTTTTTCGTGATTGTTTAGGGCTGAGTAGGGTGCGCCATGCTCCGAGGGCGTGCAGTGGTACGTGATGAAGAACGTGGTCAACGTGGAGGACAGCCAGGTGGGTGCTTTGTGATTGAGAAATTGGATCCATCTTGATCCTGCTCCAACCGCACGTGTGCCAGAGGGGGTCTGGGGGGGGGGGGGGCATGCGCCGTGCGTGCACGGTGCATGGTACGGTACGGTGGTACGGTATTGAGACTGGTCAACGTGGAGCGGCGGGTGCCAGGTGGGTGTTGCATCCACGTTTTGGGCCCTCTCTCGGTCTCTCTCTCCCTCGCTCCCTCTCTCTCTCTCTCTCTCCCTCTCTCTGTCAACCACCTTTGGATAAGGGGGTGGGTTTAGGGTGCGGCATGCACCGCGCGCATGCAGTGGTACGTTGTGGAGAATGTGGTCAACGTGGAGCGACGGCGACGCTGCATCTTGCCCGCCTCTCCCTCTCCCTCACTCACACAGGTGCACACGCACACTGCAGCCGCGACGATGCTGCTGAATCAAGCCTCTCTCCCTCTCTCGCCCACACACACGCACGCACGCACACGCCCTGCAGGTGCTCAAGTTCATCAGGTTTGCGGGCGGTGGCGCGACGTACGGGCGCAACTCGCGGCCGCTGCAGGAGCTCAAGCCGTTCGAGGTCAGCGTGTGAGAGGCCTTGCCTTGCAGTCACAGGGTGGCTTGCCTGCCCGTCAACGGGAAGGCTGCAGACCAGGCGTGGCCTCACAGAGAGGGCGCGTCGAGCTTGCACTGAGAGCCTTGCCAATGAGAGGGCGCGTCGAGCCTCACGCGCTGCGAGCCTCTCTCTCTCTCTCAATGAGAGCCTACCAGACCCCTACCAGACCTTGGGCCCAACCAGCCACACCGCGCCACACGCCACAAGAGTGTCATCGCATGGCCCATTGCCAAGTGCTGCGCAGCTGGCAGGGTGCTGATGCTCTGCTGTGTGTGTGTGGTCGATTGTACAGCCCGTCGGATGCCTATGCGGGCGTATTAGACCTGTGCTTGCGCACCCTGACATTGAGGGAGGCATGCAGAGAGAAGATGACACCACAGGGAGTCAGGCGACACCCGCACCGCCAATCTTGATAGCACAGCGCGCAGCCATGCAAGGCGCTTTGCGCTGCACAAGGGTCAGTTGCCGTTTTGGAGCGCGTAGTTCAAAGCAGGACACAGATCAGGCATGCCTGTCCATTCACCAACCACAGTTTGTTTTGTCGGCTGCGGCTGGCCCCTGCCCGGGTCGCCCGTAAAGGAGCGCAGAGCGAAAGATGACATCTGATCCAGTCGGGCCTGTCTGACCTCGTACCACCTAACTTCGGGAGTTTGAGTTTGAAACAACGGAAACAACACACGTGTAACGCATTTTTGTAGGGCAAGCGTCAGGGGGAGCGCCTGCAAGATGCAGCGCCCACAGACGCAGCACGTCACGCCTCTAATCAACTGCCGCCAGCGCTGCCTACTCTCCTGCCCATCAGCAAGCAGTGCTCACAGCAAGAGCATCGCATTTTACAGTTATGCGACGCACCAAACCTTACTAGCCAGTCATTCGACGCGTATCTAACGATACAGCTTTTGCCTCGTAGCTCCCACCCATCCTTAAGAAACTCAGTAATGTGATTTAAGGCACAGTAACTCAGGCGTGCCAGTGCAATGTGACCTAGACATGCCAGTGCACAGTGGGCTGCACTCAGTGCAGTCACGTGACTGTAAGCGGCAAATGTAGCAGTAGTAGGGCAGGAGTAGGGGGTCTCACACCTCTATGAAGGCGTTCACGACCGTGCTCGGCGCGTACGGCCCGATCACCTCAATGAAATGGCTGGCTGCTGGTGGTAGGGAATCCCCACTCTGCAAAGGGCGTGGGCGCACCCCCAGGTCCCATACACAGCTGCAACAAATCCTTGTTGTAAGTAAGTGTTACAGTTACAGTTACATGGCATTCCAGCTAAGACAACACTAGTCCTAGTGCCACCGCCCTGTGAAGGACGATAGCCACCAGCCGGTTACCTGCCGTCTAGACTACCGCTCCCGCCGGCTAGTTTAGACCCAAACAAGTCCCTGAGGGACATGTCTGGCAAGGAGCGTATAGGAAAGGACCGTCCTCCTCCTGGCCTTTGAGGCCAACCACGCCGGCTGTGCCGACTGGCGGCGCTGAAGCAGAAAAGTCCCCGCCTGGCATGGTGCATGGTTGTCCAACTCCATGCGTGGGGCTCTGTAAGTGTGCGCGCATAGAAAAACAATATGCAGAAGAAGGTCATATGCACTGCCTGGGTGCGTATCACATCACACACGTTTGGTAGCTAGCCACTCGTTAGGCAGCTCCCTGAATCCCACGCCCCGAGGGTGCGTACTATAAACTGTAAACTGTAAACTGCGTCACACACGACTGCAAGATCCATCAACACACTCACGCAGCTGTGCTGACGCCCACCAAGCCTGACCGGCCCGCAGATCCTGCTCGGAGCTGCGCTGCACGCCGCAACCGCGCTCGCCTTCCTCGCCGTCAACGCGACGCCCGACCCTGTGCACAAGACCTAGCTGTAAGCAGCAGGCAGCAGCCACATGAATCTATCGGGACGCGACACAGGAGCCATTTACGTACACGTTCAAGGCCTCCGAGTCAGTCCCCAGCAGCAGCTGCCCCAGCAGAGGGACGGCGCCAGCTGCATCCGCAGCGGGACAATGTCAGCTGCGACAGTCCCAGTGAGGCTTGGCATGCCCCGGTCGATCAAAGTATGAGTCGTGCAGCATTTGCACCGCAGAGGTGGACCAGCGCCCCCGATGAACTGACCTTCGATCTCAAAACTGTCAAACCGCGCCCCCGGTAAGAGGGAAGTGGACACGACCCAGCAGTGCTAGAAGTTGAAAGCCTGCCCCCTGTAATCCTATGCCTTCCAACCGCGCCTCCCGATGCCACAAAAAACTTACAGCCAGGGCCAGGGCGACACCGCACAGAGGTAGTTGAGAGCTGGTCGAGATGGTGGAAATAGAGATCGGGGCTGAGATAGGGACAGAGATCTGGGGCAGGGCTGTTGGGTGGGTGATTCGTGTGATCTGCAGCAGCTGCCACACACAGACAACTCCCTTGTGGCACTCTGCAGAGGCCGAGACTGAGCCGCTGTGGTCACAGGCTGAGGGGATTCGACGTGCGCGACTCTGGGTGTGAGCCAGCGGACACGTCTCTCGCCAGCAAATGCACCACACACCACTACACCACTATACGACTATACCTCTATACCACTACGACCGTCATTGTCATACGACCACCCCTGGATACGATGAACACACCTTCTGACTCTGGCTCATACACTCAGGGTGTGAACAATTCTTGAGAACTGGCAAGAGACAGGGCACGGCCACACCGCCCCCCACGATGGCAAGCCAGACGCATGGGGAAGGGGCAGAGGGGATGCACAGCGGTGCAGCCAGTGGTGCAGCCAGAGGCCTGGCGTCTACCTTATCCGAGACTGCGCGCGACCGTGTTAGGCGTCGTCCGCAGCCGTCGGGGACCGCGTGCCTGGCAGAGCCCAGCCAGCGAACGAGACCTGCCTCATCAGCAGGTTACGGTTGTCCAGGCCGAAGGCTAAGTCGAGGTGCCGCAGCGCAGGTGGTCCGCACGCGCGTGCCTGGCCGGCAGTCGGAGAGCCGCCGAGCGACTGCGATGACTGCGCATGCTGCTGCTGCTGCGCGTGCGGCGCGACAAGAGACGAGCGCTGCACCGACCGGCTATCTGGCTGCGTGGCATGCGATACCGGAATGCCCGCGCGCACCAGCTGGAGATGCTGCATTGGCGCCTGATGGTGGTGCCACGCGCCGGCGGGGCCCAGGGGGTGCTGCTGCTGCTGCTGCTGCTGCTGCTGCCGCTGCTGCTGTCCAGGGTGCAGCACCAGCTCGCGCATCAGCTGCCGCGGGTCCAGGTCCCCCGCCTCCATCTGCGCGATCGCATCGTGCACTGCGGCCTGTGCTGCCTCATGCGCAGCACCTGCGCCTGCGCCGTCCCCACCCACCCCCGCCGGCTCAGTCGCCCACAGGTGCTCCACGAGTGCCTGCTGAAGGAGGGGGAGCACACACCCAAAGCCCCTGTGTCAGTAGCTCGGCAAGCAAGCAAGTGTGGAGGGTTGGGCGAGGGGGGAGGAGGGAGGGTTTGTGCACACACATTGCGAGCGTGATCATGCACGCACGCACCAGTGCTTCTGTTGGGGACCTTGGGAATATGGTACCTCAATCCGGCCAAGACTGACCAACTCAACCTCAACCGCCGGAGGCATTTTTGTGTGTGCTAAAACCGGTGAAAACGCCGATTTCACACTTTTCACACAGGCCGAAATTCTCGGAATGTCAAACCCGCAGCTCCAGCCCAAATCGGCAAAATTCAAGCCGGTATTGCAGGTTTGCGGATTGTGGGTTGGCTAACGGAAACACTGACACGCACGCACGCACGCCCTTATGCACCTACGTGGTAGACTGTAAAATCAACCAACACACACACTCCGCCACCAATCCCCCACCGCGTACCTTGAGCGCGCCGCGCATAAGCGCTTCCCTGTCGAGCTGCGCCCACAGGCTGGCAATCAGCGCGCGGCTTGCCACGTTCTGCGTGGCACGCGTGGTGTGCGTGCGTGAGTGTGTGTGTGTGGGGGGGGCGGGGTTACTTCGAGAAGTTTGGTAGGATTCCTAGTTCCTAGTAGGGCTTCCTAGCCCAGATATGCAAAGACATTTTAAATAAGAGTCCAGGGCCTGTAGTCCCGGACCTGTAGTCCAGGACCTGTAGGTGAGGTGCTCTTATTCGTGGACCTTCTGCCCACCTCGTTGTGCAGCAGGGTTGCGAGGCTGACATGGCCACCAGGGGGCATGCGCAGCTGGAAGCGTGCGATGGCGGAACCAGCGGCGGCTGGTGGAGCGGGAGCAGCCTGTGATGGTGGGTGGTGGGGCGGTGGCACGCCGCGACCGTTGGCGGTTGCTGCTCCCGTGTGTGGGGCCGGCAGCGGGTCGCGGTGCTGCAGCCTCGGGGGGGACCTGTCTCCACCACCTCCCCTGACCTCAAACGCTGGTGTAGGCGCACACATGGCCGGCGCGGCTGCATGCACGGCGGGTAGGGAGCTGCCGTCCGGGGCAGGCAGCAGGGGCTCAGCAGCAGCAGCAGCAGCAGCAGCAGCAGCAGCAGCAGCAGCAGCAGCAGGTGGGGAGGCAGGTGGTGATGCCGGGGCCGGGACGCCGCTGGGCACGAGATGCTGCTGCAGCGTGGCCATGCGTGAGGGTGTGGCCCCTCAGCCCACTTGGGCACCACCGCTGCCGCCTGCTCTTCTGCTCCGCGTGAGGTGGCCGAGCACTTCGCTGCATTGTGCGCTTGTTGAATGCTGCTGCTGCTGCTGCTGCTGCTGCTACTGCTGCTGCTGCTGCTGCTGCTGCTACTGCTGCTGCTGCTGCTGCTGCTGCTGCTGCTGCACCTGCTGCTGCTGCACCCGCTGCTGCTGCTGCACCTGCTGCTGCTGCACCCGCTGCTGCTGCTGCTGCTGCTGCTGCTGCTGCTGCTGCTGCTGCTGCTGCTGCACCTGCTGCTGCTGCTGCTGCTGCTGCTGCTGCACCTGCTGCTGCTGCACCCGCTGCTGCTGCTGCTGCTGCTGCTGCTGCTGCGGCTGCTGCTGCGGCTGCTGCTGCTGCGGCTGCGGCGACAGTGGCGGCGGCGCCGGCATCTGCTTGAGCGCCTGCCTGTCAGCCACAACAGGCGGCACGTGCGGCTGCGAACCAGTCAGCATATGCACACTGGCCTGTACTGGGGAGGCAGTTGACCGAGCACGCTTGTGCTCGCCAGACCGGACAGCGCCACCGCTGCCCGACGGAGCACGCTTCAGGTCCGAAAGGATGCGGGCAGCCAGGTTGGCATGTGTCCTGACACAGCAGTCGGCAGAGGGACCTGGAGGCTGCGGCGGAGGCTCGTCGGCCGCAGGCGCGCTGTTGCGCGCACAGTGCGAGAGCCCTTCGGGTGTGTGCGGGGCGGGGCTCTCCACCCGGTGGTCTTCTGCGGGGGTGATGTGCGACGGTGGGGGGCGGACAACAAGCCAGGTCATTTGGCTGCTGGCACACACATGAACACAGGCGCACACAGTCCACCTGCTGTCTCACCCTTGCACCCCGCGCCTCGTTGCATGTGATGAGCGTCTAGCATGGAGGGCGCGCGCCTCTCGACACCCTCGTGTCCAGCAGGTTGCGTCACTGCTCACCTGGATGCAGTGCTCGACTGTCAATTGGACACAGTGCTCGACTGTCAATTGGACGGGTCCCCCAAAATGTGAAGTATACAGTATCCGTCCGAGGTGTGGTCCCTCCCCGCGCCGGTGTGAAGGAAGCGGCTCAATCAAATGACCATCCCAGCTGTTGCGGCAGCGTTGACATGCAAATGGTAACTGGGGACGTGGTGATGGGTCGTGTATTTGGCCTGTGGATGTCCACGTGCCTGCCAGGACCTTTTCGACGCTAGTCAGCCAGGCCAGGACACTAGGCGGGACCTTTTTGACGCATGACGCCTCCCAGTGAGTGTGTGTGCCTCACTGCATCGGCATGTGGGTACTGCATGGGTGCATGGGAGCCTCTCTCAACATCCATCACCATCCTGCCTCCTGGTCATCCTTCTGCCTCTGTGCGTGCAGGGAGATGGCCCTGCTGACCTCTGGCCGCATTACCAAGCTGCCCAACGCTGAGCGGGGGTGCCCAGGCAATGTCTGACCGCACGCTCGACCGCGATGGGCAAAGTGAGTGTCGCTCCCCGCAGGCACCACCCTGCATGCCAACCCCCATCCCCCATCGCCACCACGTGTACCCATCCATCAAGCCATCCACCACCACGCCCACCACCCCCGCACATTGTCCACCCGCCACCTTCAAACTGCCCCCTCAAAGTACACGACCGACTCCGCGTGACTAACTGATTGGCGATTTACCTGCCTCGCGTTTCCGTTTCCCCACATGCGTTCACCTACTTCAACAAGCATTTGCTGCCGCTGCGGCAGGGCACATAGGGGTGCGCCCACGCTCTTTACAGAGTTGGGGTTCCCTACCACCAACAGCCAGCCATCTCAGTAGGGGGCTCAGGCCATACGCGCCGAGCACGGTCTCATACGCCTTCAGAGGTGTCCCTGACTGGAACATCCATCATCATCATCATCAACAAGCCGTTGTTGGCGCATCGCGCGCTGCGGTCATACGCGCCAGATGGCAGTGGCAGCCTCAGGTAGGGGTGCTGTGGGAGAGAGTGGAGTGGGCGGGTGGCGGTGTGTGTTGGCAGGCTGGTCGTGCGCCTTGCTTTGCCGTCTCTCCCTCTCTCTCCAGTGCTCACCCCACCCCACCCCACCCCACCCCACCACACCCACACCCACCCCACCGCACCACCCACCACCCTCTCAAACATGAGCAGCTGCATGGCGCGTTTGGCCGCCTGCGCACCGGGCTGTCCGAATCGGACAAGGCGCGGCTCGTGGCGCGGCTCAACCCCTTTGGCACCGGACGCATGCCGCTCACGCGAGCGCTGTCGGAGTTTGAGGGGCTCAACCCTTCGGGGCCGCCGATGAGCACGGACACCAGACGCATGCCGCTCACGCGCGCGCTGTCGGAGTTTGAGGGGCTCAACCCACTGGGGCCGCCGATGAGCGCGGACACCGGACGCATGCCGCTCACGCGCGTGCTGTCGGAGATTGAGGGGCTCAACCCGCTGGGGCCGCCGATGAGCGCGGACACCGGACGCATGCCGCTCACGAGCGTGCTGTCGGAGTTTGAGGGGCTCAACCCGCTGGGGCCGCCGATGAGCGCGGACACAGGACGCATGCCGCTCACGCGCGTGCTGTCGGAGATTGAGGGGCTCAACCCGCTGGGGCCGCCGATGAGCGCGGACACCGGACGCATGCCGCTCACGCGCGTGCTGTCGGAGTTTGAGGGGCTCAACCCGCTGGGGCCGCCAATAAGCGCGGGCGCGCTGCGGTCGCACGGGCTGGAGAAAAAACTGCAGACGCGGCGGCCGTGGGGCGAGGTTGCGGGGAGCTTGGGCGCGTGGCACGGGCACGCGCACGCGCGGACGCCGGGTGTGTTCAGCAGCGGCGGCAGCGGAGGGGGCGCGGGCGGCCACAGGAGGCGCGGGTGGCAAAGGCGCGGGGGAGGGAGCGAGCGCGTACCAGCAGGTGCAGGAGGACGCGTAGCTGCGGCTCGAGCCGCAGGTGTGCATATGCACACACACACACACACACACACACATGCGGTACCTGCGGCTCAGGCCGGCGCCCCGAGCGAAACACCGGCCAGGTTTAGGTGGCCACAGGGGGGCGAGGGGGCGTACGCACAGCTCCTGGGGGGGATGATGACGGACGTTTTGGGAGCTCGGGGGGCACCGACGGTGGATGAGGAGCTCAGCCGCCTCGAGGGCGCGGTCGAGCGGGCAGCCCGGGCGTTGCACGCGTCGGGTGAGGTGGGTGCGGTCTTGGTGCGGCCCATGACCGGGGACGGGGGGGTGCGACCACACAACATATGGTACACTCAGGAGTGCAAGGACGCACGCCGCGCGTGCCGGGAAGCGGAACGAGCGCACGGGGCGCAGTCACCGGCCGCCAAAGAGGCAGGGAAGGCCTACAGGCGGACCGCGCGGCGCTCCCACCGCGCGAGCGAGGCCCGGGAACACTCCGAGCTGATTGAGGACAGGAAGGGGAACCCTCGGCGGTTTTGGCAGCGGGTGAAACTGCCTGGCCAGGCGGTCGGTCTGAGGGACGTGGAGGGGTGGACAGATTATTTTAGGGATTTGCTGGGGGACAACCATGCTAACGCCACTGATACGACTCATACGACTAATACGACTAACACGGATGATGCCACTGACCATGGGCACGAGGCCCCGTTTGCCCTCCCCACGACGACGGCCACGGAGCGGGCGGCAGCGCTAAATAATTCATTTACTGAGGCGGAGGTGTATGCGGCACTGATGGGCATGGACGCGGGCAAAGCCCCAGGCGTAAACGGCATGCCGATAGAGTTCTATCAGAGGGCATGGGCTAGGGCGGCGGAGGGGGGCGATGCAACGGATGCTGTGGATGAGGAGCACCTGCTCGCTGGCCCCATCACACACCTGCTCAATCGGGTCTTCCGTGAGGGGTACCCGACTGCATGGCACTTGGGGGCAACCACGCCGGTGCCAAAGCCGAAAGGCAGCCTAGACGTGCGGGACGATTACCGAGGGATCACGGTGGGGAATGCCCTCGCCAAGCTATACAGCTTGGTGCTTATGAACAGGCTGGACGCCTTAGCAGAACGGGAGGGGTACCGGGCGCGGGGCCAGGCAGGCTTCCGGAAGAAGAGGGGGACCCCAGATAGCACCTTCATCCTACAACACCTTATTGAGAAAAGCGGCCTCCAGCGCAAACCGCTGTACGCCGCCTTTATTGACTTCAGGAAGGCTTACGATTGCGTGCACCGCCCATTGCTTTGGGAGTGCCTAAGGAGCCTGGGGGTACATGGGGAGTTCATGGCGGCGCTGATTGCCATGTACGATGGGTCCGCAATGTGTGTGCGCATCGATGGGAAAGTGGGACCCGCGTTTCCTTCACACAAGGGGGTCATGCAAGGCGACCCACTGTCACCGCTGCTGTTTGGGCTTTTTATTGACGCATTGGAGGGAGTACTAGACGCAGAGCTCCCGGGTGATGGGGTGGAGATGGCGGGGCGGTTACTACGGCTGCTGCTGTACGCTGATGACTTGACGCTGCTGGCAGAGACGCCCGAAGCGCTTCAACGCATGCTAGATACTCTGCACGCCTTTTGCGGCACGCGTGCACTAACAGTAAACGTTAAGAAGTCAGAAGGGGTGGTGTTCAATGACCAGTTATGCCCAGTCGGGGCGGCAGGGGGGAGGGTAACGCTGAAGTTTGCAGGAGCAGATCTACCCATGACACACGAGTTCCCATATCTGGGCATGCTCTTTCACCACCGGCGGGCAGTGGGGGGGGACGTGGGCACCCGACGCTCAAGGGGCCAGCGCACCAGATACGCGCTAACTCGCAGATGCTATATAATACGCCTTAACAATATTGGCATTAAGGCCCACCTGTTCGACACGCAAGTACGGCCTGTGCTAAATTACGGGTGTGAGGTGTGGGGCCCTGCGATGATGGCGGATGCTGGGGGGGCGTGTTTGCCGGGGCGGGCGGACGGTGGGAGAGAGGCAGGAGTGGGAGGGGCGCTAAGGCCGCACGCGACGGATGGCGCACCCTGGAGGAAGTGCTTCTGCAATTTACCCGTGCGTCCCTAGGAGTCCGCAGCAACGGGCAGCAACTGGGGATTTGGCGCGGGAGGCGGGGTGGCGGCCGCTGGCGGCAGATTGGCTGCGCCAGGCGACGCGCTTTTGGGATAAGGCGCGGGGGCGGCCTGACGGTGACCTGCTTAAAGATGCAATGCGGGAGAGCTGGGGGCTGGCCGAAGCGGGGGGGACGTGCTGGGCGGCACGCTTGCAGGTGTGCCTCGGAACTGTGGGGCACACCCTGGCGTGGGACCAGGAGGGACCGGTACGCATCACCAACCTGCTGGACGTGGCGACCGCGGCGTGGCTGGCCGCCGCGACAAGCACACCGGCGCTGCCGAGCGGCACTACCGTGCGTGATGTACCTGAGGAGTGGTCGCGCGGCTTTAAGATGCTGACCTACATGCGGTGGATGGCGGGTAGCGACAGCGAGCCACCGGCCCTGTTGAGCTCAGGGCTGAACAGTGCTGCCCGGATCACGGCTCTAGCTAGGTTCAGGATGGGGCTCCATGAGCTGCAGATAGAGCGGGGGCGCTACGCCGTGGCGGGACAGAGGCAGCGACGCAGCCAGCGGGCGTGCTGCCTATGCGGTGGGCTAGAGGATGAGGCACACATGGTATTTGAGTGCCCTGCCTATGAAGAGGCACGGGTGCAGGCCCACAGCCTGTTTCGGTCCATCCCTCGCCCCGAGGAGGCCGATTTAGATGAGCGGATGCGGGAGTTTATGAATCCTCGGCCAGGCCAGGAGAACCCCAGGTTTTGGCACGAGCTGGCTGACTTCCTTGTCGCCTGTTTTGAGACACGCACCGCGTGCACAGCAATCATGATGGCAGATGGCATGCTAGGGGTCTAATTTTGACAGCTGCCGGCCTCTTCCTAGGGTCTAATGCGCCATCAAAGGCGTCCGACGGACTGTAAAATCGACCACATGCTCGTCGCTACCCGGCGCTGCTGCGCTGCGCTGCGGGGGGGCGAACTCCGGGTCGCCCCACGGCAATTGACAGCGCTCGCAAGATGCACGCGCGCTCGGTCACGCTCGCGATCGCGTCGCTTGCCAAGACTGCATCGCTGAACGCCACGTGGGCGTCCGAGTCCGCCCCGTTGTCGCCCCACTTGCAGCAGCGGCCGCGGGGGGGCGGGGGGGGGGGCACCAACGGGGTCGACGCTGCTGCTGCCGAGGCCGCGGCCGCACATGCCAAACTTGCGAGGCGCAACCTCAACGAGTCACTGACACGGGAGGCGCCCGTGCCGAACGCAACCATCGGCGCCGGCGACCGCTTTGCTAAGTTCGCCGACACGCGCCACCTCACGATGCAGGGCACGCGATTGAGCGCGAGCGAGATGTACGTGCGCAAGGGCAGCCCCGAGTACCTGGGTTACCAGTCGGACGACGCTGCGCACGACAGGGTGTGTGCGTGTGTGCGTGCGTGTCTGTGCGTCCGTTCGTTTGTGCGCTTGTGTTTGGGTGTGTTCGTGCCTGCATGAAGCGTGCACGGGGTGGTATGCCCCTCCCGCTCCCCTCTCCCCTCTTTCCCTGCACACGCACACACACATGCCCCCCCCTCCCCCCCGCAGTCGCGCGCCGCCCGCGTCGCTTCCCACGGCCAGCTCGGCGGCCAGCCGCTGCGCTCCAGTGAGTTCCCGTTCCCCCCGAGCGACAGCGTGCTGGCTGCCAAGGCACACCAGAAGCAGCAGTACGTGGAGCGGCCGCTGCCGCGGCAGCACCTGCTGGCAAAGGGCATGAACCTCGGCGTGCAAGGAGAAGCCGTCTTTGGAGCTGCGCTGCTGATTTGAGGAAGCTAGCTGAGAGGAGAGAGAGAGCTTTGGGCGAGCAAGTGGAGACAGCCCGTGGAACGCACGCACATGCGCCACACATGGACTCTCGCTCCAGTGCGCTTGTGCGCCGCAGGCTGAGAGGCTGAGCCGGATAGATCTAAAAGCGCATGCGTGGCGGATAGGTCTAGAAGCGCA
Source organism: Chlamydomonas sp. UWO 241 (assembly GCA_016618255.1). NCBI lineage: Eukaryota > Viridiplantae > Chlorophyta > Chlorophyceae > Chlamydomonadales > Chlamydomonadaceae > Chlamydomonas > Chlamydomonas priscui. The sequence continues at coordinate 602,092 of VFSX01000059.1, read as the reverse complement.
GCCGTAGTGTTGGTGGAGTTGGGTAGGTGCAGTGCAGTTGTGTTGGTACAGCTCAGTTGTGCCTTGGCCAAGCAACAGCGGTAGAGTCAGTTGCACACCGCTCTAGGGTCATCAACAGTGTCACAATCAGCAGGTGTTACCCACGTGATCATGGCCATTGACAGGGCGCCGGACACATCTTACAACACGTACGACTGTCCAAAAGGCAAGCCCTGCGCACACACACGCACCAGCAGCAGCCCTACACACACACGCGCACCAGCAGCAGCCCTGCGTACACACACGCACGAGCAAGCCCAGCACACATACACGCACCAGCAAGCCATGCACACCTACACACACGCACACGACCAAAGCTTGCGCTGGCCGCTGCTGCCCCTGTTGCTTCTGTGGCTTTTGCTGTGGCCGTTGCGCCTCATTCCTGCTGGCACCCACGCCCACGGTGCCAGAGGCCTAAGGGATCTGCGGTGCGTGTGGCCGTTGTGGTGGCCAGAAATTACACACGAATTAACTATGACTATGATAAGCAACGACTACAGAGCATGGCAAACATAGGCGACGTCTCCTTAATCACGGGAAGGACGCACTCGCCGCCGGGGGCGCGGGGCGGCAGGACTTTAATATCGAACACCGCGATGATCACAGCCCTCGGGTCCACTAGCACAGCGGGCGACGAGCGGACAGCGGGTGGGCAGCGAACGGGCAGCGGAGAGGCAGCGAGGGCGGAGGACACAGCGACGAGGGCCGCCATCACGGCGCTCCCCCACCCCACGGGGAGCGCCGCGACCCCCCAGCGCGCAGCCCCCGGCACGTCCAGTGCCGGGATCGCGCCAGCGGGGCCGGCGGCGGCGTCAGGCATCGGCGAGGAGGGGGACGCGGATGGAGAGGGGGCAGCGACAGGGGCTGCCGGCATCACCCCCTCACTCGCTCTGGTCCTGTATCAGGACGAGCCGCTCGCGCCACCCAGCGGCTATGACGAGGGCATGCAAGGCGGGGAGGGCATGAGTGCCCTTGCACGGCAGCATGCGGCCATGCACGAGGTGGCCATGCGCCAAGCGGATGCCATGCGGGCGGACGCCAGGCGCAACCATGCAGCCACGGAGACACGCCTGTCTGGGCTCGAGACGGCGCTTGGCGGGCTCGGCAGCGGGTACGGGCGCATGAATGCAGAGGTGATCAGGCTGGGGCTAGGACTCACGGCCATGGAGGAGCGCACGGCGGGCCACGAGGCCCTCGTGCGAGAGGACACCAAGGCGCGGCAGGTGCAGTACAGCCGCGACCTGGCCAGCAGGGCAAGCAAGGACGAGCTCGGTGCACACGCCGCAGCCCAGCAGAGGGACACGGCTGCTCTGCGGGACGAGATCAGGCAGGCGGCCGGCATGGGCCCAACTGGGAACGTGCGAGCCGCCATCATCGCAGAGCGGCGAGAGACTCGCTGCAACCGCATGTTCAAGGTCATCATCCCTCAACAGGTGACCGACAGACCACTCGAGCTCGCGGACAAGCTGCACACGTGGCTCATCCGGCCGGAGCTGCTGGGGAAGCCACCACCTGCCGCGGGGCCGCTGGTGTTTGAGGACGCGTGGGTGCTGCGGCCGAAGGGAGGGGAGACCAGCAGCCAGGAGGGCACCAAGGCGGCGTTTGTGGTGGAGCCCCCTGCTGGCGCGCTGGGTGCACAGCCGCCTCGCGGCGGTGTCCGCGGCGGGGGTCAGCATCAGCGTGGAGCGGACGCCTGCGCAGCAGCAGGCGTGGCTGCGGCTGAAGGCGCTGTTCGCGCAGGCGATGCAGGAGGGGAGGAAGGTGCGCTCTGCCAGGGGTTGCCTGTGGGTTGATGACAAGCAGGTGCTCGCGGGCGGGGTGCTGCCGCTGCGGGAGCCGGCGCAGCAGGGCGGGGGAGAATACCCACCACCACCACCACCAGGGGCGCAGCATGCCGGGGGAGGACAGCCAGTGGACACGGGGCCGGACATGGGGCAGCTGCCGGGAGCGGCGCTGCCGCGGCCGGCCGGGCCGGGGCACCACGGGGGACAGGCACTGACACTGCCACCAACAGGGGCGCAGCAGGCAGGGGGGGGGCCAGGCGGTGGTCACGGATCCGGGCAGGTTGCAGATGCCGAGGGTGGCGCAGCAGGCAAGAACGGGGTACCAGGGGGGGCATGCACTAACACCACCACCACCCGGGGCGCAGCAGGCATCGGGGGGGCAGATTGGGGGCACGGGGGCGGGCATGTGGCAGCCGCCGGGGTCGGGCATGTGGCAGCCGCCGGGGTCGGGCATGTGGCAGCCGCCGCTAGGAGCAGGGTTCCAGGGGGGGCAGGCACCAACACCAACGGCACAGACCGCAGGTGGGGGGCATCCCTGGGGCATGGGTCCGGGCATGTGGCAGCCAGGGGCAATGCAAGAGGGGGCAGGGACGGCAGCACTGCAGCTTCAGATACCCCATCTGCAGCAGCAGCTGCAACAGCTAACGGGCACGGGGCAACAGATGGGCATGGGGCAGCAGCAACAGGCTGCAGGGCTGCAGGCATTGCGCGTGCCGCAGCACATGAACGCAAGGCAGCAGCACATGGGCAATGGCGCGCAAGCACAGGCACAGGCGGCACAGGCACAGGCACAGGCACAGGCACAGGCACAGGCACAGGCACACAGGCACAGGCACAGGCACAGGCACAGGCACAGGCACAGGCACAGGCACAGGCACAGGCACAGGCACAGGCACAGGCACAGGCGCAGGCACAGGCACAGGCACAGGCACAGAAGGCACAGGCACAGGCACTGGCACAGGCACAAGCACTGGCACATGAGGGCATGGGGCAGGCGCAGCATCAGACGCAGCACCAGATGGCAATGGGGATGCAGCAGCAGCTGCAGCAGCAACATCAGCAGGCGGGGGCACAAACATGGGGGCCGCAACACAGGGGCATGTGGCAGCACCAGCAGGCTGGGGGGGGCCAGCATGCGGGGACGGGCGGGGGGGGACACCACTGGCGGCGGGGCCGCCGCATCAGGTGATGACTGGGCCGTCGGCATGGGACCCCATTGGCGTAGGGCAGCAGCATGCTGGAATGGAACAGCAGCAGGGCATGGGGTCGGCGAGGGGGGGGGCAGGGCCACTGGGGGCGCTGGGGGCGCCCCCGGTGGCGGCAATGGGCCCCATGCACGACGCGGAGCACACCGGGATGGCCGGGCACGGCGGGGCCGGGCCCAGCCGGCTGGGCCACGCCCCGGCATCGGGTTACGCGTAATGACGTGGAACGTTAAAGGGCAACACTATCACATAGACCAGAGCGCCGACGTCAGTAACTGGCTCTGGGCCACAACGGACATCATCGCATTCACTGAAACTGGGCATACCGGCGAGGCCCCCGGGGCTAATAGGGGGTTCAAGTGCCTAGCATGCAGCCGACGCCCATACACCGCTAAACACGGGGGGGTGGCGCTTCATGTGCGCTCCACGATCGCGAGCCACGTCAAGGTGGTGGAAGACACACCAGCGCTGGGGATGCTTTGGTTCAGGATTAGGCTCAAGGGGGGGAGGGACGTGTACGCGTGCGCTGTCTACCTCCCCCCCCACACCTCCACGTACCTGAAGCGGGAGGGCGGGAGCCTGTCGGCGGAAGCCCACATGCTGGCTCTCGCCCAAGGGATAGCCAAGTACAGGGAGCTGGGGGAGGTGCTAGTTTTGGGGGACCTCAACTCCCGCACCGGCCAAGCGGACGACAGGGGGGGGCACGACGCCGAGGGGGGTGACCCCGCCCTCGCGCTGACCGCTTGGGACATCACACGGGCTGGGCGGGTAGGACAGCGGACGTCTGCCGACCACGGGCCGCAGAACGCGCACGGGAGGGACATGATTAGACTGTGCCGAGACACCGGGATGGTGATTCTGAACGGGCGCTTGCCAGAGGATGAGGGGGAGCACACACATTCCATGCAACAGGCAGGAATGCGCACAGCGTTGTTGACTACCACGTTGCATCGCCGGCACTCATGTTTAGCGAGACGGGGGCCCCGCGGGAGGGGGCCACGCTCAGGGTGCATACGATCCCCACCCTGCCAGGCTGGAAGGGGTCCTTTGACCACTGCCCAGTTGTGCTGACCAGGGCGAGGCGGCCGGTGAGGCGGTCGCCACGCCACACCCTACCATGCCATGCACCACGCCAACTAGATTTAGGTGGCCTGAGGGGGGGAGCGTGCCTACGCACGGGAGCTGCAGGGGGTGGCGGCAGAGATCAAGGGGCCGCGGGAGGCCCCCACGGTAGATGAGGAGCAGGCGCTCCTAGAAGGGGCGGTTGAGCGGGCAGCGCGGGCGCTGCACGCGTCAGGGGCGGCTGGGGCGGTGCTGGTAAAACCAGGGGGGGGGGCGCATCAGTGCGACCACACATGGTATATGCCCAGGAGTGCAAGGAGGCACGGCAGGCGTATCGAGAGGCCGAGAGGGCGCACGGGGCGCAGTCGACGCTGACCTCAGCAGCGTTCAGGGCGTATAGGCAGACCACGCGACGCGTGCGCCGGGCATGGGAGGCCCAGGAGTACGACGCTATGCTCAAACGCATGCATGGCGCCCCCAGGAAATTCTGGCGCAAGGTTAAACGAGGGAGCCAGGGAGAGAGGCTGAGGGATGTAGAGGGGTGGACGACCTACTTTGAGGGCCTGGTTGGGGGCGAGCACGCCCATGGGGAGCTGCAGGAGGGGGGGAACCCGTTTTCGGATGCCTCCGAGGGAAATAAGCAGCGGGCACGAGTACTCAACGCTTGGCTCACAGAGGACGAGGTGAGCACAGCCCTCATGGGCATGGCGGCGGGCAAAGCGCGGGCGTGGACGGCGTACCGGTAGAATTCTATCAAAGGGCATGGACTGGGGAGGGGGAGACAGGGGGTGGGGGAGAGGGGGAGGGGAGCGAGCCGCGACACGCGCTGCTTGTACCGATCACACATCTACTCAATCGGGTCTTCCGCGAGGGGTATCCCAAAGCATGGCACATGGGGGCAGTCACGCTGGTGCCGAAGAAAGGCAATCTGGACGAGCGGGACAACTACAGGGGCATCACGGTGGGTGGGGCGCTTGCTAAGCTCTACAGTCTGGTGCTACTCCGCAAACTAGACGACCTTGCTGAGAAGGGCGGCCATAGAGCTGCCGGGCAGGCAGGGTTCCGGAAGGGGCGGGGGACCCCTAACAATGCCTTCATCCTACAGCACATGATTGAGAGGCGCAGCCACGAGCGAAAACCGCTGTATACTGCCTTCATCGACTTTAAAAAGGCATACGACTGCGTGCATCGGCAGCTCATGTGGGAGTGCCTCAAGAGCCTGAGGGGGGGGGAGGGGGGGCGTTTTTAGCAGCCCTGACATCAATGTACTATGGGGCTGGCATGTGCGTGCGCATAGACGGCACGGTGGGACCAGGCTTCACCACACGCCAGGGGTTCATGCAGGGCGACCCAATGTCGCCGCTTTTGTTTGGGCTGTTTATCGACTCACTTGAAGGGGAGCTTGACGCATAGATGCCAGAGGTCGGGGTCCCCCTAGGGACAGGAGCAAACAGGCGGCTCCTACGGTTACTCTTGTATGCAGATGACCTCGTGCTCATGGCAGAGACGCCGGAGGCGCTCCAGTGCTTGCTAGATGCACTTCACGTTTTTTGCAGGACGCACGCTCTCACTGTCAATGTCCGCAAATCTGAGGGGGTGGCGTTTAACGACCAGTACTGCCCGGTCACGAGCGCCAGGGGAAGGGTGACCCTGAAGTACGCTGGTATGGACCTGCCCATGAATCACGAGTTTAAATATCTGGGCATGCTTTTTGGGAGCCGTCGGGCAATAGGCGCCGGGCTGGAGCAGAGGCAGGGGGCGGGCCAGCGTGCACGCTTCGCCCTAGCGCGCAGATACGATGCCATGGGTCTCCACAACGTGGGAGTAAAGGCGCACCTGTTTAACGCACTGGTGCAACCTGTAATTAACTACGGGTGCGAGATCTGGGGCCCAGGGTTGATGGCGGGGGCGGGCATGGGGGTAAAGGGGATCTTCTCGGGGGCAGCCGACAAGTGGTGGGTGGCTGGATGGGACGGGGGCCCCTGCAAGGCGGCGCGCCGCAAGTGGCGCGCCATGGAAGCCCTGCACTTGTAATCTGTGCGCGAGGCCCTCCGTATTCGCAGGTGTGGGCAACAGTTATCGCTGCTGGCGACGGAGGTGGGCTGGCGACCGCTGTCGACCGACTGGCTGCGGCAGGTGGCGCGCTTCTGGGCGCAAGCGCTACGGCGGCTGGATGGCGATATGCTGAGGGCGGCAATGCGGGAGAGCTGGGAGCTAGCGGCGGGTGGCGTACGAGAGAGCTGGGTGGCACAGCTGAGCGAGTGCCTCAGCATAGTGGGGCACACGCTGGTGTGGGGCCAGGAGGCGGGGGGCATCGCCCGCCTGCTAGAGACAGCAGCGTCAGGTTGGCTGGCATCAGAGACCAGCACACCAGAGCTGCCAGAGGACGCCAACCAGCTCAGCGTCGTCCGCTCAGTGCCTGACTCATGGTCACACCGCTTCAAGATGCTTACTTACTTGCGGTTGATGGCAGACGACTGTGGCGGCGCACCAATGCTCTGGACGGGGCTGAACAGCGCCGCCCAGATCACGACACTCACACGCTTTAGAATGGGGCTGCATGAACTGCAGATAGAGAAGGGGCGCCACACGGCGCAGGCAGAGCCACGCAGCCAGAGGCTCTGTCGCCTTTGTGGCATGCGGGAGGATGAGGCGTGATTTTTGAGTGCCCAGCGTATACGGAGACACGCGTACAGTTCCACACCCTCTTCCTGAGCGTCCCTGGGGACGATAAAGGCTTGGATGCGAAGATGCAGGCGTTAATAAACCCCAGCCCGGGGCTACTTTACCCTTGTTTTTGGCGTGACATGGCCAACTTTCTGGTCTCGTGCCTTGGTATACGTAACACAAGCCTGGAGATGGTAGAGGATCGGAAGGAATAATTGACCTGAAGCGAACGATGTTTTGAATTAGGAGTCAATGAGGCAGCCACGGTAGTGGCGGGCACCCAAGCGTGGGTCCCCGAGGAGCTGCGGTGGACTGCCGTTTGCAGTGCACCGCAGCTGGCGCACCTGAGAAATGCCCACGCTGGGTCTCACACGTGAAAGCTGCCTCAAAGATGATGACCTCAAAACGGAGTATGCAGAAGGAACATATTTATCTGCTATAACCGGGGGGGCAAGCTTGCTCTCTAACCTATTACCAAATCCCACACTGTTGGTCACTACTGACCGCCTTTTCCAGCCCCTTTTTAGGTAGTTAGGCTTAGGGATGTGCCCCTCACCGAGTTCTTCTGTGCCTCCCCCCTACAGCAGAGGGGGGGCCTGCGACACGTACAATGTCGTGCTCGGTGCAACAACAAGGGGTCAGCTTTTGCTCAGAGCCGGGTTAAGGGTAACAGGTTGAGAATCCTGTGAATGCTGGTTGAAATCTCAGTTAGAAAACCCCTTAACACGTTAGAGGTTGCGGCCCGGCTTGATATCTTTTTTGGCCACGTCTTGGCCTTTCTCCCCACGGGGGGGTGCCTCTTTTGGCGATTGGCGACCAACCTGCCTTGCGTTTCTGTTTCCCAACATGCGCTCACCTACTTCAACAAGCGTTTGCTGCCGCTGCGGTAGGGGACCTAGGGGTGCGCCCGCGCTCTTTACAGAGTTGGGGTTCCCTACCACCAACAGCCAGCCATCTCAGGTGCTCGGGCCATACGCGCCGAGCACGGTCTTATACGCCTTTAGAGGTGTCCCTGACTGTAACATCCATCATCACCGTGCGGCTCGGGTTGATCTTCAGGTCTTGATGTTAAGGGGAAGGTGAGGATGTACACAAGAAAGTTTCGACCCAATGCCAATAAAGTCGGAGAGTTGTCAAGCCACCCACCCACCCACCCGTCACGCGACCTTTTGGCGACCTTTTGGCCCGTACCTTTACACCCAGGTGCGCGACCCTGCAAGCTCATTTGAACTGCATTGTCCGGTGCTCCCCAGCCACCTACAAGACTGCTGGCTGTTGTTGTTGGACCCATGTTGGTTCCTGGGCGGTCCCCGGGGGGAGGGGGGAAGTTTGGGGGGGGTTCAAGATGCTCACGTTCGTCCACGTTGGCCAGTGCCGACAGCTGCTCGGACTCTACATCGAATGAAGCTGTGGCTGCCACTGAAGCGGAAGCGCCAATAGCAGTGCGTGTGCAATTGTTGGGTGTGACAACACAAAGCCCATCCGTTGCACACACGCGTGCGTTGAAGAGGCGCCGCGGCCGCCACCCGCGCCGCGCACACACTCACCGCGTGGCACCAAAACAAGGTTGCGCCACGCCGTGGCTGACCCTGTTCGCGAACGACCGATCAGTTGTGTGCGCTTGCGTGCGTGCTGGCATGCGGCGTGCGGCGTCGAGCAAATGCGTGGGACGGCCCCCCGGTGGCAAGGGGGGGTGGGGGCTGAGGGACGCACACAGTGCTTCCCCAATTGATTCAGATGAATTAATACCTCCCGCCTGGCCACCAGAAAAAAAACTCCTGAATTGCCTATTCTGGCGACGTTTTTTTGTTTGTTTGGGGCTCGATGAACGGAGGCGCGTTCTCGTCGCCGAGCCCTGGACCCAGCAATGCGGCGCTGCTGGTGACGAGGATCTCCGTGCCGCTGACGAGCGGGGTAAAATACGACTGGCCCGGCTCCTGCTAGACTGCCCCTCGGTGGAATACTTCAGGACCGGCTTGCCCGGCGCTGCCATGGCTTGGCGAGTAGCCGCGGCGCTGCCGTGGCCCGTGCTGGGAGACGGCCCTTGTCCTCCCCCCATGCAGGACGCCATGCGGCACCGATCTCGACGAGTTGATCGACGAGCGGAGGAGCATGCGCCCGTCAATGCATGCTGGACATTGGTCAAGATGGCTGCCCGTGGAGGGGGGCTACCATCACGGCTTCAGCGGTGGCGACCGCCGAGGCAACACAGAGTAAATCCGCTTCACCAATCGCAGCGTTCTTCACCGCGCTCATCCTCGGGGTCGCTCGTCTGCCGGTGACTGGCGTTGGAAAGTCTTCAGGCAGCCTCCATGACAACTCTGTCGTCCATGCACCCCTGGAGAGTGGGACCTGGCCATGCATGAGGCATGGGGCGCCGGCTGAGCCCCATGCAAACGAGAGCTGGACAGCCATGCACTGCCAGGCGGGGACCGTTCCAGTCAGCGCCAGTCGGCTCTGCCGGCTTGACTGGCCACAAGGCCACTACTGTGACCCTGAGGAAGGTCCTCTCCTATATGCTCCTTGCCAGACATGTCTCTCAGATACCGCTGTTTGGGGTATAGTCTAGCCGGCGGGAGCGGTAGTCTATCGGCCGGGAGCCGGCGGTACTCTAGTACTTAAGTGTGCTGGAGTATTGGCGGGTGTCTCTAGTAGAAGAGTAGCCTGCTTAGCTGGAAACCCCGTGTTACTGTTACTGTTTGGCGAAAAAGTGCGAACATTGCATGTTTCACATTTTTTGAAATTGTCGCGATTTAGGCGGTGAGCTGCAGTGATGTCCTTAGCGCCCCCGCGGCCCCCGCAGCCCCCGCTGCGGAGTCAAAGCATGACATTTGGGGGGAAACTGCGGGGGCGGATCGCGCGAATTTCGCTCCGAAAAGTGTGGAAATCGACAATTTCACACTTTTTCGTAAAAAATCATGTAACAAACACTCCTGTAACGTTCTGCCCTGACCTCCTTTTGATGTGAACGTGGGCGCGTTGGATTACCCTTGTTAAGAGGATTCCATATCCACCCACAGGTCACACACACACCCAATAGGGTCCCACACCGGACGGCTGGTGTGGACCACTGGTTCACACCCCTTGCGAGCCAGAATGCTCTGCAGACCTCCGATTGGGCTGGGGAAGCACGCGCTGGATTCGTCTTACAACAGGGATGCCCAATGCATGGTCGTTCATGTGTTGAATAAGTTGGGAGGGTGTGGATAGGGCCTTGGAGTGTGGGGCTGTACCGGGGCGTGTGGCCGCCTTCTGAGGCCAGTTTCAAGAGGTTGGTGTGGGTTGCAGCCACCAAAGAGAGCCATAGATAGGGAATGGTATTGCAGAGTCACCTGCTGCCCACCAAGTCTTGACTCAAGCAGGTAAGCGGAGGGTGTACTTGGGGTTGGTTGCAACCGATTGATCCCCCACTTATCAAAAACAAAACATCATGCCATGCCATGTGCCATGATGAAGTCTGAAAAAAAAATGCCCCCGCCCCCCTGGCCCTGCCCTGGCCCTGCCCTGGCCCTGCCCTGGCCCTGCCCTGGCCCTGCCCTGGCCCTGCCCTGGCCCTGTCCTGGCCCTGCCCTGGCCCTGCCCTGGCCCTGCCCTGGCCCTGCCCTGGCCCTGCCCTGGCCCTGCCCTGGCCCTGCGCTGGCCCTGCCCTGGCCCTGCCCTGGCCCTGCCCTGGCCCTGCCCTGGCCCTGCCCTGGCCCCCCCAAACCTTTCACACCCTATGCGCGACACGCGCCGCCACGCCAACCCCCCGACCCCCCGCCCCCTCCGGCTGCCCCTGCAACACATGAACAAGGCATCAGGTCCACGAACGACGCTCCCATGCGCACGTGGCAACCCCCACGCCTCCATGCCTGCAACACCACCCCTGAGGCCACCCCACGCGCGCCACCCTCCCCACGTCGCCACACCACCGCAGAACAACACGCCCACGTCCCTACTCTGCCGCTTACAATACCCAGTTCGAGCTTAGTCGTCTGCAAAGGATGTACCCCGATGACGGGTGGAATTTCCATGCTTGGCGGCCAGACCGGTATTGTGAACATGCCTGACGGCACCAACGGTTGTGCTCCTGCATTCAAATAAATGAATGTATCCTTAGGCGGGTAACATCATCGGGAAAGTGACGTCGCACCTAGCATGTCTTCTGACTTAAGAGGCATTCAGTCATTAGACGGCGGATGTTAGCTTTGCGCCATTGGCTTTTCGCACACCAGAGGCGGATCGTCGTCACCCGCCCGAAATCCAACTACGAGCTTTTTAACTGCAGCAATCTACATATACGCTATTGAAGCTGGATTTGCCGCGGCACGTCCCCCCGCCCCCCCCCCCCCCACGCGCTCCACCCACCGCCTCCAACTCCATGTAAATCCCCGCCCCGAAAAACGATGTAAGCCCTGTTTGGATTGTAAAACTCTCATCATGTTTGAGCCCTATTGACAGCCCTGACATTTACAAAATATTCAAGACACGCAAGGTTGAACACTGATATTTACGATATTTACGGTATTTACGACATTTACGGCATTTACGGCGGCATGCTGAGGACCCCAGCTGAGTTGCTTCAAGTTGGGGGGTACAGGGCGGACAGGGTTATACTACCCCCACTTTAAGGCCCACTTTAACAGCAAGCCCGATGGCAGTATACGCTGGCGTTCATTTTGAAGTACTCCTCCAGTCCTTCGGCAGTCCCTCCAGTCGTGAAATCCAGGTATGCTTAACCGTAAACCTCTCGTGAGGTTTACCCCCCCCCCCCCGCAACACGTTGCCACGCCAGGTACTCCAGGAGAGAACACTGTCTTGGGATGGGTGAAGTGGTGGTGTAGGGGGGGGGGGTAATAGGTGCGTGCTAGACTGGGCCTCGCTACACCCCGCGGCTGTGCCTCTTGCACGCCGCGCACATGCGTGGTGGCTAAGCGCTGCGTTTGTGCATGTGCGTCTGCTTCACCGCGCGCAGATAGCCGACTGAAATCTGACTGGAGAGGTGCTGCCTGCGACCGAGAGACATGCCCTCACGGCCAGCGGCAGCGGTGCTGGTGGTGGTCGAGCTGGAGCACGGCAGCAGACGTTCACATGGGCATGGGGCCATGCAAGCGCTTTCCTTGCATGCGAGCGGCAGCGGACATCCCCAGGCTCCCCTCACGCAGCAGGAGCTGGCTACTGTGAGGCACGAGCTCGACACGCTCGTCGCGCACGAGCTGTTCAACTCGTCCCTGGGATCGGTCGAGCAGGAGCGGCCCCCAGGAGCGGCCCGCACGGAAGCAGCCGCCGCCGTGGCTCGCGCGCCACAGCTCCGTCTCCCCATCATCCTTGGTTGCGACCCCGTCGCGGTGCCCATGTCGCAGCCCGGCCGCCCAGCCGAGCCAGTGCTGCTGACCCTGCGGCTCACGGCGCTGCCCCCGCCCTCTGCCGTCGTCAACGTCTGGACCGCCAGCGGCTCAGTCCCCTCGCCCACGCAAGCGCTGCCCCTCGAGGCGGCACGCCCCGCACTGGGCAGCGACGGCAGCAGCATCGGAGACAGCACCACGCTCGTGAACGTGTGGTTCACGCCGCCGTGTGCGCCTGGGCTCATGGACGTTGAGCTGGCAGACGGGGAGCGCGGGCCACTTGGCGCGCCCGTCGTGCTGCTGGTGACGCGCAGTGCTGACGAGGCCGATGAGATCAGTAGCATGAGCAGGCCGTCGCAGCCGGCGCCCGCGGCGAGGATGATGGCGATCAAGCGGCGAGGAGCAGGGCGGGTGGGAGGCCCGCACGAGCACGTGCAGCTGCTGCACTTGCCCGTGTTCGTGCCCGACCCCTTTCTCATGGACTTTGGGCGTTGGGCCTCCCTCATGTGGGCCTTATCCTCGGCCGCAGCAGCAGCAGCGCCGCGCGCCGGCCCTGGCCCTGGCTCAGCCTCAGGGGACGGCTCTGCGTCCGGAGCCGACGGCGTGCTGGCCGGCGCCCTCCTCCTGCAGTTCTGCCTCCTCGTGCCGCTGCCCGCGTGCGCGGCCGCGGTTGCCGACGGCCTCGTGGACGCGTGCGGCGTGCCGGCGCGCGTGCTGCTGCACGAGCCGCCGGTGAGCTGGGCAGCGCACGCAGCAGCGGTGCCCCCCCCGAGCGCGGAGGAACCCTCGGTGACCCACGCCGCCGGCGGTGGCCACACGCTGCTGCACCAGGTGGGGACACGTGCCGCGCAACATGCATGCACGCGCGCGTACACGCACGCTCGCACACAAGATGCAGTCTGCCGCGGGTGTGCCATGGCCCGTGGGCGGCAGGCACGCATGCATTCGCGGTTGCAGTAGCTGGCGCATGCCCCCCCACCACCCACCACCCACACCCCCCCGCCCTGCCCCCTCCCCGCCGCACCCCCCAACCCAGGCCGTCACGTCGGGCAGCCCGGCTGTGGTGCGCATGCTCATTGCGTGGGCTGCGCGGCGGTCAGTGGCCCTCGACTGGGGCGTTGCGGGGCCGGACAAGGTGACGCCGGTGCACATAGCGCGCGCGCTACGGGGCGGGCGAGCTGCTCGGACTCGTGACGCTCGCTTCGCAGGCAACTGCGCCGCCAGCGCTGGCAGCGCGCGGCAGCTGCGGCACCGGCGCGCGCGTGACGGGCGGCGAGGACGGGGGCGTGCGAGGCAGCTCGCCGCAGCAGTCTAAGCCGCTTTCCCGCACACAGCTACTCGCCGCCGCCGCCGCGCTGTGCCTCTACATGCTCGCCACCTTCATCGCCCCGGTCTTCGGTGATCTGCTTGCCCTCGGCGCCGCTGCAATGCTGCTGCTGGTGCCCGCAGCGCTGCGCGCGGCGCCTGCGTGGGCCACGGGTAGAGCAGCGGCGTCGGCGCACCCGCCTCGCCGACGCTCTGATGTTGGAGCACCCAAACCCTTGGATCACCCTAAACCCTTGGCTGGTGGCTGCTGGAGCGCGTGACCGTGCGAGCGGCACGGCAGGGCGAAGCACGCGTGAGCGACGTGGGCGAAGAGCGCGTGGCCTTGCTTGTCCCTCGGAGGAGGCAAGCGTTGGCGACGCGGAAGCGCGGCGTGCGCCGCGGCAAGGAGGAGCAGTTTCTCGCTGCTCCTTGCCGCGTCACCCCGCCGCTCATGGTCGCGCGCGTCGCCGCAAACGCGCGCGGCGCCGAACCGAACCGCCCGCGTCGCCTCCGCCCGTAAGAGAGGGAAAGAGGGTTACAGGCAGGCCGTTGTACGGGGCGCATCTTTTCGCTGCTACTGGCCGCAGCGCCCCGCCGCTCATATGGTCGCGCGCGTCGCCACAAACGCCCGCGTCGCCTCCCTCCCGCAAGGGAGGGGGGGAGCGGGTGACAGGCAGGCCGTCGGACCTAGGGCTTGCTGAGCCCCGTCTATGATCTGCATTCAGCGGGAAGCAGGCATAAGTGACACGGGTGCTTAGGGGGGGCCCCCCTCACCACAGCCCCTGCCCCGGTAACCCCGGGGATGCAGGCTCAACACTCTTCTAGGTACTATTTTAGTGGTGGGGGGGGGATGGGGGGGGGGGGCACTAGCAACACCAGCACCGTTTGGCTGCCTCCTAGTGTTGCTGGTTGGGGCATTTTTTTTTTCTAGACGTAGTCACATGTGCTGACATGCATCTGCCCCGGCGTCGCCTCAACGCCGCACCCTGTATATAGCAGGCATCGCCCCATGTGGGCGGTGCCGGCGGCGTTGGGATGCTCACGCGGGCGCACGACTACCTGCCATGATGGGACACAACACATGACGACAGAGAGGTGGTGGGGGGGGACTTGCTCGTCATTAACTTAGCAAAGCACATTTGCGGATAGATCACGCTTGATCCATCCACAAATGTGTGAACACTTGGTCTTCATGCGTGTGCGCCATGACGACATTCAGTATCATAGTTGAGGTCGGTCGCCGCAGCGTGCACAGGTTTCACGCGTGCGCACCGTTTTTTCGCCGTGAAGGGCCCCAATGGCATGGATAAACGAAGAAATCCAAACGCCGCGCGCGGGCCCACCATAAGAAGGAAAGGAAGGTCCCCACACGCCAATAAACACCAGCCAGGAGTGCCCGACACTCACTCCTCTGATGAGCTGGCAAGTAATATTGTCACAACGATGAATATTATAACAACGGTGACTTACAATCACTGGGAGCCAACAACGAATAACAATCACTTATTTCGACAGAGTTCCATCTTGTCGTGGGTTGGTCACGGCGGAAAATGAGGGAGCTCGAACTGACCCGCCTACGCCCCCTTCTTCTTATTACCCCCTCCTATATTCCCGAGAAGAGCTTTGGAAACATATGAGTAATCACAAAAAGTGAGCAGTTGGTGGACAACCACGCAAACGCTCACAAGCAAAACAGCCTGAGGTCCTCAGGCTCCGCGTTTACTCCCCCTTGTTCCTATTACTATTATCCTATATTCATGTATGCCTCCGTTCGCTTGTCTTTGCTGAACCTTTGCAACACTATGCCGCCGCTGTTTTTTGTTTGCGTCAAGGCACCCCACCTTAGGGCGTGTCTTGAGGCCTGGCTGCCCTAGACACAGGAATCCTCGTGCACATATGTTAGTTGGGTTGCTTTGGTTGGGGCGGCCCGTAGTTAGTGTCGCCATCAGGCAGCTCCGGTTGAAAGGTTTGGATGTCTGTATTCATGCAGACTCATGAGCGGCGCCAGTTTGTAAGTCATGTGCATCCAAACTGCTCTCCTTCACACAACGCACGCGAGCAGTCGTTGCCGCTGGCGCAGCAGCAGCAGCAGCACGGCGGTCAACGGACGCTTGCACACGCGCGCACGCATGCACAGACGCGCTCACGAAGGGAGATGGATACGTGGTTGGTTTCACCAGCTGATCCCCCTCCTACCCTCCCCCCCCGGTTAGAGGACTCCATGAGGCCTTCCTTACCTTGAGATCAGAAAGCCTTACTGAAGTCGTATGAGCGGCTGCCTGAGCGAAACCACAGCGATGCGCCTCCTCAATCATCGACCACAACAACAGCGCGCTGCCTTCGGGTGCATGAACCTGCCCTCTGCGTCTGGTGCTTTCGCCTGGCACTTTCACCTGGCACTCACAACAAGAACTGCGGCCTGTGGCAGTCGGTCGAAGAACTGCGGCTAGCAGGTAACCACCATGGGATGAGCAGGCCGTGCTGGCAGGGGATTAGAAGCTGACAGATCGCACGCTGTGGTTGGATTGGCAGCTGGCAGGCAGGTGGATTGGCAGCTCGCAGGCAGGTTGGATTGGCAATGACCCTAGGCCTGCCCCCTCAGGTGCTGCCCGCACTCGCGCAAAGGACGCCATCAAGACATCGGTGCTTCCCGCGCCGCTATTATCATTGCTGTAACAGGACTTTAGGGAGAAGTAAGTGTTGGACCCCCTTTGAGTAGACGCCTGCGGGATGCAGGCGTCTACTCAAACACAAACGACGCCGCCGGCATTCTGCACATCTTGAACTGTTGCACGACCCTGCCCGCCCCGTTGCCACCCGCCCCTGCTGCCACCAGTAAGCGCAAGCGTCTACTCAAACACGAACGACGACACCGGCACGCTGAACATCTTGAACTGGTGCGCGACCCTGCCCGCCCCATCACCGCCCGCCCCTGCTGCCACCAGGAGCGGCATGAGGTGCTCCTCCCCACCCACAGGGTGGCATGCACGGCCGCCAGGCGCAGACGCCCAGGCGGCTAGCGACTGCGGTGTGTGTGTGTGTGTGTGTGTGTGTGTGTGTGTGTGTGTGTGTGTGTGCGTGTGTGTGTGTGTGTGCGTGTGTGTGCGTGTGTGTGCGTGTGTGTGCGCGTGCGACTGCCATTGCGCGCGTGCGCGTGTGTGCGTGCGACCGCCTAAGCACCAACAAACAAGCGCATCTACCTCAGTGATGTCCTTAGCGGAAAAATGGGAAATTGGGGGGCGGGGGCAAATAGCGGTAATTTCTCTGAAAAGTGTGAAAATCGGCAATTCTCACACTTTTTCGCAAAAACTCGCCTATTGCGGGGCAATTCGTCATGTCCCCTCCAATGTTGCGGGGGAAGACAGGACATTCTCGGTTTCTTTAATGACACCACTGACCTACCTTGGCGCGCATCTTGCCCGTCTCCTTCACGCACACGTCCCCGAGCCACTTGTCAAACGCCTGCGTGGTTGATGACGATGGATGATGTCACAGACTACCTCCTAAAGCCTTCCAGTAGCTATTAAGGAAGCCTGTGCCTTCTAGATAGGTACTGAGGTATGAGGCCGCCACATGTGTGGGACACAATGTGGGCCCTCTTGGACGAACCACATCCCTTCGACCGTGTAACAGCCACGCGCATGTCAAGTAAGGAGTTAACACGAAGGGTGCTATATGTCAGGCTAGCCAGTGGTCGGACATCTCGAGATCCGACTTTTAAAGAGCAGGAACCCACACCCGGCTCTCTCCGATTGAAGGCCCAGTGGCTAAGGTTTTGGTTTCGGTGCGCACCCAAAATAGAGGTGTGGGGGCGCGCCTGACTAGGAGGCGCACTCCTGAGTACGTCGGGTGCCTTCTGCCAAGGACTGCCCGTGATGACGAGGCGTGAGGCCAGTCACATGGTTGATGATGATGATGATGGATGTTGCTGTCACACGCCGTACCCCAAGCCTTTTCGTAGAGAGGAGCTGCGCGTCAATAGACAGCCCACTCTTCGGGAGGGCACGGTGGAGCGCAGCGCCGTCCACAGCGCCCCAGGCGGCGGCGGCGCCCGTTCCCACGCCTGCTGCTGCTGCTGCTGCTGGCGCTGCCGCCGCTGCCACTGCCGCCGCTGCTGGTGCCGATGCTCAAGCCGCCCTGAATCCACCCTTGTTTTTTGTTCACCCCAGAAACCTTCCCCAAGCCCAAGCCCCAAGCCCTCCCAAACCCCAACCTAAACCCCAAGCCCTCCCAAGGACCTCTCGACCCTGGCTCACTTGACAGACCCCCTATGGGGAGTTTTTTTTTTACCTCAACCTCCTGAAAACCCCAGGAGGGGGTACAGCGTTCTTCTTTGAACTCTGTACCACACTCAACCACACTGGTTAGGTGTTTAACCACACGACTGTACAATCCCACCACAACAGACCCTCGTGGCCCACCTGAGCTGCAGACTCGTGCCCGCCGCTGAAACTGCGCATGGTTTAGGGTTGAGGGTACATACCGTAGTGACACACTCATTTCAGGCTACGATTGGGGGCAGGCTAACCCCAAACCCGTGTCGAGGGTGGCACTGACGCTTGGGGCTACCCCCAAACCCGTGTCGCAAGTAAAAGGCGTATATGCTGTACTCACTCGATACTGCATTGATTTCGATGATTATAAATGCATTGGAAAGCTAATAACAAGGGCTATCCAGAACACTGCTCGGATGGAGCATGCGGTGGAGGGAGGAAGGCGGATGAGCAGTGTGGGTGTGTGAAACTGCCCCCAAATGCGTGTCACCGAGGACGCTGCGTGCCGGCGGCTACCCCCAAACCCGTGTCTTTGGTGGGCACAGAACGGCCGTTTCCCCAACCCCAAAATGGCCGCACCCCCAAATGAGCGTGTCACTACAGTATAAAGGGTCTAGCCCACCTGAGCCTCTGCCTCGTGTCCGCCGCTGAAGCCGCGCATGTTGTGAAACGACGAACCGCTGCACACGATGAGGACGCCCTCGTTGCGCAGGGGGGCAAGGGCCTCCCCCAGCTGTGTGTGTGTGGGGGGGAGGCATGTGTGCGTGTGTGTGTGTGTGTGGGCGTGTGTGGGCACGTTCGTCACGCAGGGGGGCAAGGGCCTGCCCCAGCTGTGTGTGTGTGTGTGGGGGGGGGGGACATGTGTGTGTGTGTGCGTGTGTGTGTGTGTGTGTGTGCGTGTGTGTGGGTGGGGGTGGGGGTGGGTGGGGCCCCCGTCACGCAGGGGGGCAAGGGCCTGCCCCAGCTGTGTGTGTGTGGGAAGCATGTGTGCGTGTGTGTGCGTGTGTGCATATGTGTGCGGGTGGGCGTCCTCGTCACGCAGGGGCACCAGGGCTTCCCCCAGCTGTGTGTGTGTGTGTGTGTGTGCGTGTGTGTGTGTGTGATCAAGGGCCTAAATAAACCTCGCACCTTGATGTGTGCCATGGCATCGCTCCCACTCAGGATGCTGATCTGCAGCACCTAACAGCCACGCCTAGCATCTTGCCTCGATCTTGCCTCGACATGCCCAATCTTGCCTGATCTTGCCTGATCTTGCAAGAAGGCAAGCCTTGATGTACATATAGACATACAAGCCGCAAGCCTCACACCTTGATGTGCGCCTTGGCATCACTCCCGCTCAGGATGCTGATCTGCAGGACCGGGATGTCTGCCCCTGGGTACATGAGCATCAGCGGCACAAATGTCCCGTGGTCAAAGCCACGCCGCGCGTCGACCTGCTTGTGTGGTGTTTGTGTGTGTGTGTGTGAGAGAGTGGGTGCATGTGTACGTGCGTGTGTGTTGCGTGTGTGTGTGTGTATGTAATTACTGGTGTCACACAGACTGTAATATCCATCAGCAGCATCATCACGTGAGAGAGTGGGTGCATGTGTGGGTGTGGGTGGGGGGGGGCCATGTGTGCGCGTGTGTGTGTGTGTGTGTGTGTGTGTGTGTGTGTGTGTGTATCTTCCCCTGGGTACATGAGCATGAGGGGCACGAATGTCTCGTGGTCAAAGATGCGCCGTGTGTCGGCCTATGTGCGTGGTGCGTATGTGTGTATGTGTGTGTGTTTGTGTGTGTGTGTGTGTCACACCCCGCTACCGTAGTGCTACGTGTACTTCACGTCCCACTTCACGTGAGGGTAACGTGAACTGAGACGTGGATCAGGGTCAGACGCAGGGGCCGGCGTGAACTCCGTGTTTTCGGAGAAAAGTGTGAAGTGTGGGACCCCCTCGCGCTGCCGTCGACCACTCTCTTTGCGCTGCCTCTCTTGCGCTGCGCCCTGGCAGCTTGAGCAACCTCAGGTCGCCTCTTCGGAGGGTCGGCACGGTGCCCTATGGCCCGGCGCCAAAGGCCCGGCTCTGGGAGGAGTTACTTAACTGTGGCGCCCAAGCCAACCCTGGGGCGTGGGTGTCTGCACAGAAGCAGGCCCAGCAGCAGCAGCAGGCCCAGGAGCAGATCCAGTTGTCATCTGCATGCGCGCATGCATGCATGCGCGCGCCACGCATGCGCCATGGATGCAGATCTGCCACATGCATTGGATCTTGGAACTTGGCAACTGTAATGCATGCCTGATTCAGTGCCAAGTCGGTCATCTTCACAGCGTTCTGTTATGTTCTGCTCTTGTGTTTTGGGTTGTTCTGTTTTTTTGGGGGAGGCGTGAAGTGGGTGACATGAGGGGTGCCAGCGCTGACGGCCGACGTGAACACTGTGTCACGAGAAGGCTGTGGGTGGCCATTTTCGACGACGTGAACTACACTTGACGTGAAGTACACGTAGCACTACGGTATGTGTGTGGTGTGTGTGTGTGTGTGTGTGTGTGTGTGAGTCATTACTGGTGTCACAGACTAATGTCCATCGTCATCATCATCACCACGTGAGAGAGAGTGGGTGCATGTGTGTGCGTGTGTGTGTGGGGGGGGCATGTGTGCGTGTGTGTGTGTGTGTGTGTGCATCTGTGTGTGTGTGTGTGTCTGCCCCTGGGTACATGAGCATGAGGGGCACAAATGTCCCGTGGTCGAAGCTGCGCCATGCGTCGCCCCGCCTGTGTGTGCGTGGTGCGTGCGTGTATGTGAGAGATAGTGGGTGCATGCGTACGTGCGTGTGTGTGTTTGTGTGTGTGTGTGTGTGTGTGTGTCTGCCCCTGGGTGCATGAGGGGCACAAATGTCCCGTGGTCGAAGCCGCGCCGTCCGTCGGCCTGTGTGTGTGTGTGTGGTGGTGGGGTGTGTGTGTCGGGGGGTATGTGTCGATTTCACAGTCCGTCGGACGCCTTTGATGGCGCATTAGACCCTAGGGTAGCGTGTGTGTGTGCGTGTGTGTGTGTGTGTGCGTGTGTTTGCATGTGTGTGTGCAGCACGTGTGTGTGGGGTGGGTGGGTGGGTGAGGGGCGGGGGGCATGCGTGCCTCCGGTCCTGTCACTCTTCACCCTCCTTCGGCTGAACCCCCGCGTCTACTTGCAGCTGCGTCGCACATGTTGTCAGCTCCTTCGACAGGCCCGCTGCTGGGCCCCTGTGCGCCCCCCCTGAACCCTGGAGCCTAGAACCCAGCGCACCCTGTGCGACAGCCCCGCGTCTCCTCGCAGCTGCCTCACACATTTTGTCCGTTCCTTCGAGAGGCCCCGCTGCTGGCCCCCACTGCTGTCCCCCTGACCCCTGACCCCTAGAGCCAAGCTAGCACGAGAGCCAAGCGCACCCTTGGCGAGAGCCCAGCGTCTCCCAGCAGCTGCGTCACGCGCGCCGTCAGCTCCTTTGGCGGCCCTGCTGCTGGGTACTTGTATTCGTACGACTCTGGCGGGAATCCGGAGTAGTCATAGAGCATCGGGGGCGACGGGTTGGTGGACAGCATAGGGGTGGCGGTCTCCTGGGAGGGCATGGAGCATTCATTGTGGGGTGGGGTGTGCGTGCGCGTGTGCGTGTGTGTGTGCGTGTGCATGGAGCGTTGTGGGGTGGGGTGTGCATGCGCGTGCGCGAGTACGTGTGCGTGCGCGTGCGCGCCCCTGGGCCCCCACCCCCAACTCACCCAGTGCGCGGTCACGCACACGATCGCGTCTGGTTTGTGGGGGACCAGCGACTTTGCCGCTCCCTTGAGCCACTTGGTAAGCGGCGCGTGCCCCTTGTCGTTCGTCAGCAGGGGCATCGGCCCGCCGCCGTGCGTCACGAAGAGGGCAGGCATGCGCATGGCATGGGCGCCGCATGCTGCGCCCGCCGCGCCGATGCTAGCCATGGCGGCTTGCGTGTGTTGCGTGTGCGTGTGTGTGTGGTGTCGGTCACTGTACTTGAGCGCAGCTGTGCAGAACAGGCCCAGGGGTGGAGAGCCGCTTGTTTGCTGGGTTGCTGCTGCTGCTGTGTGTGTGTGTGTGTGTGTGTGATTAGTCAGTCCACTGGATCCGTGATAGACCTCCGGTATAAAACAGTTGTTTTATACTGTGCGAAGAGTAGTGAAATAGTGGCGCTCGCGCCGGGGATACACACGGAAGTGGGCGAGCGTTGGCGCAGGCACGGTTTCTCGTTGCACACAAATGTGGATGTGTCGGCATCTGCCGCCTGCTACCTCAACAGTCGTCGTGCGTCTCTTCTTATTTGCTTCCCTGTCGCTATTTGCTTTTGCTGCATTCAAATGATCTAGGTCAGCTAGACAGTCCTGGAAATGTTGCGAGTTAGGCAGGTACAAAGGCGAAGGCATGGAACAGCCTATCTACCTGTTTGTTAGTGCCCCTTACAAATGTGTGTTTGTGTGTGTGTGTTTGTGTGTGTGTGTGTGCGTGTGTGCGTGTGTCCCTGGTAGGCTGGCGCGCTGCCAGGCCCCTGTGTGTGTGTGTGTGTGTGTGCGTGTGTCCCTGGTAGGCTGGCGCGCTGCCAGGCCTTGCGGGCTCTCCTAGTCTCCTTGTCTCCTAGAGCCCCCGCGACGTGTAATCCAGGCCGTAACTTACGCCCCGGGATCCTCCGGGCGCATACGTGTAAAACCTGTAAAACCTGTGGGCGTGTGTGGGTGAGTGCACGCGTCCGATGCGCGGCATGCACACGTGCGGCTATACAGACATCAAGACTTGATCATGGCCTGTCAACCCGAGCTGCACGGTAGTTACACGTGACATGTGATACAATCCCTGCCTGCAGCACGCAACCCCTGACTGTACATCACGCACCACTGTGGTGCGCGCATGTGGTAGTTCCTGCCGGTGTGCTTCGCGCGAGTGCTGCCGCAGCAACAGAGGGGGCAGGGTTTGACGGTCTGTCACTGTTCTTGTATGAGTTCGACGCTGGAGTGCCAGGAGGAGGAGGAGGGGGCGTCAGCTCCAGGCGCGATGAGTACCCAGGCGGAGAGGGCACACAGGGTTTGCGCACACGTTCGCAGCGCGACGTTGTCGTCGTCTGTGTTTCATGATGCGCCTACTCAAACATCATGGTTTCGCTCAGGCAACCCGTCGGGTGCCCGTACGTCAGGTGCCCATACGTCAGGTGCCCGTCAGGTGCCCGTCAGGTGCCCGTACGTCAGGTGCCCGTACGTCAGGTGCCCGTACGACTGCAGTACGGCGTCCTGATCTCCAGATACGCAACCTGCCCGTACGACTTCAGAAAGACTTCCTGTCTCCAGAGAAGCATGGCCTCATACGAGTCCTATCGGCGGGGTGCCTTGGGGGAACCTCTGGCAGTGGATTGTAAAACTCTCATCATCATCTGGCGCGCATCCATTCTCCCTTGGCTTTGGATTGTAATCATCCCGGGTGGAGAGTGCTTGGCTAGCCGAGCGTGCTTGGCTAGCCTGGTAAGTACCCCCCCCCCCCATTTGGTGCGTGTTAACTTGAAGGTGTGGCGTGTGTGTTTGAGTCCTGTGTGCATGTGTGGCGGGGTGTGGGGTGGGGGGGGGCGTGTGCCGCGGCGCAGCTGCATGGTAAACCAGTTGCCAGGTTTAACCCCGCTTCACCCCAGGTTCAACTCGGGTTAAAACTGCCTTCACATCTGTAGGGGAGGTTCATCGGATCGCAGATCCATCCTGCGAGCAAGCAAAGTTTGAAGCACGTCGTGCTCTTCACCCCACCCCACTACCTCTTGGCTTGCATGCCCAAGTTATCGACGACCGATCATGAGACGGAAGTGTGAGGCGCAAAAACTGCATGTGCAGAAGTACAGGCCCTATAGGATTGTGCAGAGGTAGCATCGCCTTCCCGTCCCTACCGCCGGCCCCTCCTCCAAGTGAGTGCCTCTCTGGGTTGGGTGTTACCCTCCTGCGGTTGCAGATTGACTCGATCCCCTGGCTGCACCGGGCCCTGCTCGCGAGGATAACGCGTCTCCGGCATGCAGATGATTCTCACCCGCTCTGATTCGTTGATCGGGCGTGGTGGCAGGCCGCGCCCGCCTAGCCGCTGCTTAGGCCCCCCCATGCGTGCACCCACTCCGCCCAGTCTCGCATGCCACTGCCCCCTCCACCCCTAACGCCACTAGCGCATCATGCGCACGAGGTGGCATGCCCCCGAGAAGATGGGCCGCGGGGTCGAGGATTAGGTTAGGTTCTGAGTGGGTGTCAAAATGTGACTACCTCCCCTGCTCCCCTGAACCCACCATCATCAGGGGCGTCGTGGAATCGCCGCACGCCTCCCACCTCGCGAGCACTCAGGTAAGGCGATCTGTGCGCCACAGCCCACGGAACGCGTGTGAGTGTGCGTGCAGTGCCGGCTCACGCGCACATGTGTGTGCGCGCGCGTGTGTGTGTGTGTGTGTGTGTGTGTGTGCGTGCGTGCATGTGCGCACGCACGCACACACGCATACACTACAGCCAATGCTCGCGCGTGCTGCCGAGGCGTGTCGCCCGAGTGCTTCGGCTGTCTCCCTTACGTCCCCTCCCTCCCCCACCCACTGAACCCCCACCCACCCCCATCCCACCCCCGCCGCGCAGCCACCATGAGGGCCTCGTCGCTCATCCTTGCGGCCGTGATCGCCGCCGCCGCGTGCCACTCGGCCGCCGCGGAGTGCGGCATGTTCGATGAAATCCGCTGTGAGCGCGACCCCACGCTGTCATTCTGCCCGTGCGGCAGCGCCACGCCCACGCCCGTCGCCGTGCCCACGCCCGTGACCGTGCCTGCACCCGTGCCCGCGCCCACGGCGCCCATTGACCCCTTCTGCGCCGCGCGCTGCGCGCGCATTCCAACCCCGACGACCGGCTGCCCGTGCCCGGGCACCCCCGCCCCCGTGGCGCCCACCCCCACGGCGGTCCCGACCGTTGTGCCCTCCGTCGCTCCCATGGCGTCCACCCCCACGGCGGTGCCTACCATCGCACCTACCGTGGCACCCGTCGCATCGCTGCGCGAGCCGTACCCGTGCCCAGTCATTCCCAACGATGTGTTCGCTGGTGCGTGGCATGCAACGCGCACAAGCACGCACACGCGCGCGCACGCACACACGCATTGACGCACGCGCGCACTCGCACACAAGGGTCTTGCAACAGCCTCTCCTTGAAAGCCCCATCCGCCCCCCCCCCCCTTCATGACATACACGCATGCATTGGCCATATGTTCAGTAGTTGCAAGGGCCAACGGCTCCACAGCATGCAGCTAAGAGCCTTTCGGCCTATTGTGACTCCCCCCCCCCCCGCCCCCGTCCCCACACACACACACACAAACGCCCGCAGAGGTGCCCCCCCTCAGATGCCGCGGTGGAACCCTGTCCACCCACCACCACCACCCACCCCATCCCCCACACACAAACGCCCGCAGAGGCTCCCCTCCTCAGATGCAGCTCTGGAACCCTGCCCACCCACCACCACTCACCCCCACACACAAACGCCCGCAGAGGTGCGCCTCGTTGATGGGCTCGCGAGCTTCCCCGGCACGTGTAACCAGGTAAGACAATCGAGGGCTGGCTGTCCCGACCCTGCTGTCCTGGATGCTCAGAAACCCCCTACAAGCCAAACCCAACATCAGCGCCGTACAACACAAGCACGAGCGCACTGAGATTGCGAGGCACCCCTAGCTAAGGTTCAGGTCCCGCCATACCCAAGCCCAAGCCATACCCAAGCCCGCCAAGCCCGCCAGACCCAAGCCCAAGCCAGACCCAAGCCCAAGCCAGACCCAAGCCCAAGCCAGACCCAAGCCCAAGCTAGACCCAAGCCCAAGCCAGACCCAAGCCCACCAGACCCAAACCCAAGCCAGACCCTCACATCAACCCTGAACAGCACAAGCACGCGCACGCACCAAAATTGGCATGCACGCTCTAGCCAGGGTCCAGGTTCACCCCCCCCCCCCCAGCCAGACCCTCCCATCAACCCTGAACGGCCCAAGCACTCTCGCACCCAGGGGTGTTGCACGCTAGCCAGGCTTCACAGACTGCGAAATCGACCGCCCTTACCCCGAGCCAAACCCTAGGTCTGAGCTGACATATCCCACCCCAAGACAAACCCGAAGTCTTAGTTGACCTATCTAACTTGGTAGGCTGGCGCGCTGCGTGGCCTGGCGAGCTCTACTAGTAGACCCCCCCTCACGTGTAGTCTAGGCCTTAACTCACGTCCCGGGGTCCTCCGGGCACGTACATGAAGGAACTGTAAAATCTGACCTATCTAACATCAACCGTGTTAAACCCTTAACCCCGGAATACAGGGCCGCCTAGAGGCAAAGGTATGGGGACTGTGCCCCCCCCCCCCCAAATGCCCATTTTTTTTTAGAGTGGAATTCTCCCTCATTTAGGCAAGGGAAGGGCATGGCGCCGGTCCGGTGAGAAAATTCGAAGATCTTCAACGTTGGGTCTGTTACTAACTTCCCTGCCCCCCCCCCTGCCTGATCTAACATTTACGTTCTGATATCTAACATCAGCCCTGATCTAACATCAACCCTCAACCCCGGGACACAGGGCCGCCTAGAGGCAAAGGACAGCGCCGGCGTGTGGGGCAGCGTGTGCGATGCCGGCTTCGCGCAAGAGGGCTTTGGCACCAAGAACGCCCAGGTCGTCTGCAGGTACGAGTTTGGCAGAGATGTGGCATTTGTCGTGAAGAACAGGCTGCCAGTGTGGCTGGTGTCTCCTCGGCTTGCATGCATGCGATGCGTGTGGGGCTGCTAGTGTGTCTAGTCTCGCCCGGGGCGGCTCTGGCGCCGTGAACGCCGAGGTTGTCGCATGTACGAGGTTGGCAGATTTGTCGCTTGTGTTGACGAAAAGGCTGCCAATGTGGCTGGTCTCTCCTCGGTTTGCGTGCATGCGACGCGTGTGGGGCTGCCAGTGTGTCTAGTCTTTCCCAGGGCGGCTCTGGCGCCGCGAACGCCGAGGTCATCTGCAGGTAGGAGGTAAGCAGATTTTTGCTTGTGGGAGAACAGGCTGCCAATGTGGCTTGCATCTCCTCGGCTTGCGTGCATACGACGCATGTGGGGCTGCCAGGGTGTCACTAGTCTCGCCCGGGGCGGCTCTGGCGCCGCGAACACCGACGTCATATGTCCAGCTGTATTGCAGTCTGGCTCCTGTCGTAGGCACTGCTGTGCTGCAGCCTGCATGCAAGCCTGAGGGCTGCTTAGCGACCCCCCTCAGCAGCCCATGCCTCTCCCCCCGTGCTCTCTGTAAGCTCTGGTCGTGGCGTGTCCCTTTCCCTTGTCTCTGCCAGCACCCCCTGTATCTCAACATAATCTGCATGTGGGGTTCTGTGGGATTTTGTATCGCTTGTGGAAGAGCAGACTGTCATAAAGATACAGATGCAAAGCCTCCCACTGTATGCACACACTGGCAGCTCCGCCTGCCCGTCCTCCAATTCCGCTCGTCCGAACCCTTTCGCCACACCCACACAAACACAGGCTGCAGTGCGCCGGTGCTAGGGGGCCGCCAACATATAATACAGATGCAGCTGCAAGCCTCCCACTGTTGACACACGCTGGCACGGCCACTTTCACCAACTTTGCTACACACACACACACACACACACACTGCAGTGGTGTCATTTAGGAAACCAAGAATGTCCTGTTTGCCCCTGCAACAAAGGAGGGAACATGCCAAATGCCCACGCAGGAAGCGTTTTTTTTGCGGAACAGTGCAAAATTGTTGAATTTCACACTTTTAGGAGCGTAATTCCCGCGCGTCGCCCCCGCAGATTCCCCCCAAATTTCCCGGTTTGCCCCCGCAGCGGAGTCTGCGGGGGCGCAAATGGCACCACTGACACGCACACACACACACACTCACACAGGCAGCTCGGTCTGCCGTCCGCCGGTGCCGAGTGGGCGGGCTCGGGTACCACCGCCGAAACCCCGGGACTCGAGGCGCCTGCCTTTGCCATCTCGAGGCGCGTCTCCTGCCTGGGTGAGTGAGTGGGTGCCAACCCCTCAACCAGTGGTTCCGCTAAGGATCTCGGGGAAATGATGTCTCAACCCGGGCCCCACGGCTGACGTGACAATCTCAACCCGACGGAGGCGTTTTTTCCCAGGAAGGACGTGAAGATGTCGATCTTCACACTTTTCGGGCCGAAATTTGCAAAATCTCGACCCGCCCCAGCCCTAATCGGCCAATCTCAACCCGAAAGTGCACTTTGTCGGGTTGCTGGTTGGCTAACGGAAACACTGCCCTGAACTCTGCCTGGGTTAGGGAGAAGGCGCAATACCAGTGTTAACGTTAGCCAACCGGCAACTCAACAAAGTGCACTTTCGGGTTGAGATTGGCCGATTTGGGCTGGCGCGTCGAGTTGAGATTGCGCGAATTACGATAGAGATACTGTGAAAATCGACATTTTCACTGTTCCCGCCCAAATTTGCCTCCGTCGGGTTGAGATTGGCGATATGAGCATGAGGCCCGGGTTGAGCCATTATTTTTCCAAGATCCTTAACGAAACCACTGCGCTAAACCCGTAACTCCTGCCTGAGTGAGTGAGTGGGCGCTAACCCTAAGCCCTAAATTCAAGGTGCAAAACTACCTCCCCGGAGGAATGCGTTGCTGTCACTACCTGGGTGGTATAGGGTGGATCTGGGGGCCTAGTGCCCTGTCTAGGTCCAGTGCGTGCGCGCTTGTGGGGGTTTACTCTCGCCCCTACCAGGTAGCCAGCCATTTTCATCCTGAAACTGAGTTGAAGGTGTCGGGCGCTGGCGCTGACACAGGTCTTATACATCATTACTGGTGTCACACACAGACTGTAAATTCCATCATCAAACCAAACCCCAAACTCCTGCCTAGGTGAGTGAGTGGGCGCGCGCTGGTTCACGTGCCGATGACGGATTTTACAGACGTGTGTGACGCACGTAACAGGCAGCGTACTCGACCGTGCTTGGCCCATAGCTTGGCCCGAGCGCTACAACCTAGTGGCTGGCTACTGGCGGTGGGGGTCTAGTGTTGGGGTCTAGTGGGTCGGGGCTGGACCTAGACAGAGCACTGGGCCCCAGATCCACCCACCTGCCCGTGGTCCACAAGCCCGGGATCATGTCCCCTAGTGTTAGTTTTGCCTGGGTACTTTTTTAAGTACCGGGTACTTATTTAAGTACCCAACTTTGTGGTTACCACATTCGGCATCTAGAGTGCACCCTGGGACCCTCATTAAAAAGTATGTTAGTTTACACCTTCATCTCGACCTCCACAGAAGGGCGAGGCAGTACCAACCACAAGCATTGTAACATTAGACCTCCACCGTGCTGGACCTGATGTGCTTTGATGCGGCCTCTGATGTGGCCTCTGGTGCTTTCAGATGCGGTCCGGGGCTGAATGGGTTGTGGCGATGACAGGGTGCCGGGAGGCGCGCGTCGTGCGCACGTGTTGTGACGATCAGGGGTGTGTAGGCACCCTTTGCTGCGGCCCTGATAAAGCCCCTGATCTGCTCTGATGTGGCCTCTGGTGCTTTCGGATGCGGTCCAGGGCTGAATGGGGTTGTGGCGATGACATGGTGCTGGGTGGCGCGCGTCGTGCGCACGTGTTGTGACGACAAGGGGTGTGTGTGTGCCCGGCGGGTAACCACGCCCCCCCTCCCCCCCCCCCCCATGACACACATGCGCACACAAAGTGTTGCACCCCCGATGCTGGAAAAACAAGTGACTCGCACCTCATCCCGCCCGCCCGCGTGCTGTCCCCCCACCAACACGCACCAACACACACCAACACACACCAACACACGCACGCGCGCACATGCACACGCACACACAGGCAACGAGACCAGGCTGAGCGAGTGCAGGACTCTGCGCGGCACGGACGAGTGCAAGCCGGTCGAGATCAGGTGCCAGGACCCGTACCCCCCGCCGCCCCCGTCGCCCCCGTCGCCCCCATCCCCGCCGCCGTCGCCCCCGTCGCCGATGCCACCGCCGTCCCCACCGCCGCCGCCGCCCGCGAGCCTGACGATGCAGCTCCGCGGCACCGGCTTCTCGTCCGAGGGCCGCCTCTACATGTTCCAGGACGGCCGCTGGGGCACGGTCTGCCTCACGTCGTCGTTCGACCAGTTTGCCGCGCGCGCCGCGTGCAAGCAGATGGGCCTGTCGCCGTCCGGCGCGGTGGCGTTTGGCATGGCGGGCGAGGAGGGCCTGTACGAGCGCACCGCTGGTGCGTGCACGCGCGGGCACATGCACACAAAGAGATACACGCACACGCACGCCATCACACGTACATGACACGTAATAATGCGCTCGCGCGCACACACACACACACACACATGTGCGCACACTCAGACAGCAAGGCGCTGACACGCGTGCATGCCAGGGGTTTTCTTCCCGATCAGGAACGAAATAAAGCATGTCCGAAGGGCGCGCCCCCGATGGTTTGGGAGGTGCGTTGGGGAAAACCAACGTGCGAGGCGAATTTTGGGGAGAAATGTGTGAAATCGTCAATTTCCGCACTTTTCGAAGCGATTCTTTGGGCTGCAGCCTGAAACTGCAACGAAACCGGGCAAGCCTCTTCGAGAAAAAAAAACCAAGGATGACTGACCCCAATGAAACCCATGGCATGCACGCAGATCTTGACGCGGCGAACATCCCGATCGTGATGACGTGGACCTTCTGCAAGGCCGACCTGTTCCTTGCAGACCTGCAGTACGCCTGCGACTGGAACAACTACGGCGCGGGGACGTGCGGCCACAAGCGCGACGTCTGGCTCAAGTGCAACTAAGCACTGTTGTGCAACGGTGCAACAGTGGTGCAGCCGTGCAACAACTGCGGTGCAGCAGTGCACTGCCACGCGTTGCACACCGCGCGTGTCTCATCGGCCGCCTCCATGCCCTCACACGTTTACAGGACGCGTCCCCTCGTGAGCGTGGGCGTGTGAGGTTGGCGTCGCCGACGTTGACCGCACCACCTGCACCCGTTTGTGCCGCCTAAAGGACTCGTATGAGGCCCTGCTTACTCGGAATAAGAAAGCCTTAACTCGTAAAGTCTGTACTCAGCAGTCAGCGCCCCAGCACCCAGCAACACACACACACACATCGCGTGCGGTTCACTCATTTAGACCACACTCTTAGGCGTGTCGTCAGCGCGCGCCTCGTGACTGTGATTCTTAGAGGGCTCTGCCGATTTGATCCCCCTATCGAGATCACAGAAGATTGCGTTGTAGTGTTGAGCATTGTAACGGGTGCGCTGTGATTGCCAGGGCGGTCCAGCTGCAGCAGGCGGTGTGCAGCCCGCGCCTCTGCCGCGGGTCAAGGAGACAGGAGAGCAGGCGCAGGTTGATGCGGCGCCCTCACTTGCAGCTCTTATGCCTGCTGCAGGGTGCGATCCCCGAGCCACCAGGACAGACGTCCACAGGTCTTCAAGTGACCCCCCTCTCACACACGCGCGAATAGCCTCCTCGCCTGCTCGGAAGCACACTAACCGCCAACAGCAACCCATTCTGCCTGGGTGGTTCATGGCCTTGTGCTGGTGTCGTGCATGGCGGTGGTATGCAGATGGTGACCAGAGGAATGCGCACGCGTGGTGTGGGTTGCTTGCGCTTTTGTCGCGTCCTTGGCGGTATTGCCCAGGTACTGCCGAGGCACTGCGCAGGTCCAGCAGTAGTTCCTGGGGCACGTGCGCGAGGCGGCGGCAGGTCCGCCAAGTCGTGCTCACAGCGGCGGTAGGGCTACACGAGCTGGGACAAGGACGGCGGCGACGATGCCGCCGGCGACTCGCAGATCGAGTTCGACGAGGAGCTCGAGAACACGATCCCGTCGTCCGGCATGCTCATCCCGCAGAACCTGGCCAATGCGGCATAGGCGCTGGCCACGCTGGGCCATGTGGACGCTGCCTTCATGGATGAGCTGGTGCAGGTGGCCACACCTCAGCTGGGCAGCTTCAACCCACAAGAGCTGGCCAACCTGGCGTGGGCAATGGCCGCCCTTGACAAGCAGAACGCAGCGTGCGTGGGTGCCCTGATTGAGCGTGCCGCCGCTTCAACCATTGACTTCACTACTAGACATGGCCAGTTGCCATGCCAGTGCCGCCTCGGCTGCTGGCACCCTACAAACAGGCATGGCTGGGGTCAGCAAACCAACCTTCTCGCACACACAGCTGCAGGTGCTTGATGCGATCCGCAAGCTGCCCGGATGCTCTGGCGCCACCAGCGAGCACTCGACCGGGACAGCTTGTAAATAAAATACGACCTCAACCAGGCGTCAACCGTATAAGTGCGACATTCCATCGCCTCCCGCCATCAGAAACACAGGCACTGACTCAGATGCAGCCAGCGCTGCCCATCGGCACGGACGACGACAGGCGCAGCAGTGGGTCGCCTCCGTTGTATGTATGGCGCATGCTCTTTGCTTCCTTCTCATCGGCGCACCACCGCTCCGTGTTCCCCCGACCCTACCGCCGTGCCTCACACCTCAACATCAGCATCCACCAGCATGGATGACAACAGGCGCAGCAGCGCGTTCCACCACCGCGTGTCAATCGATTCGTCATTTGCCCCCCCAGCCCCGCGCACAGTGTCAGAGCCCATCGGCACAGTATCAGTGGGTTGCCTCTGCTGCGCATTGTACGGCCCTTCTCTGCTCTCCCATCCTCCTCAACACCGCCGCCACCCCCTGCTCCCCCAGACCAGGCACGAAAGCAGCGCCCATCAACACGCCCGACAAAAACTGCACCTCTCTCTACCCCCGAGCCTAAGCCGCACCCGTGGGTGCCTGCCACCTCATCTGCACTCCGTTGCGCTCGACACCCTTTCACGCCCTTCCTCCCCCCTCATCAGATCAGACGACAGCTTGTTGCCTCCTTGTTGCGCGGCCAAGCCCGAGGCCTGAGTGCGCCCTCCTTCTCCCCCTCCTCGGCACCCGGTTACTTCCCTGTGATGCACAGGCGCGTGAAAGGCGGTCTGCCCCTGTAATCCAATCAATCCAAGAGAACAGTCGTTTTCCAGCATTGTCATTTTCTACTAAGGAAGCAAGCCCAGAGAGGGGCGTGACTGGAACTGATCTGTCTCAGTTATGAATTCATGGTGCATGTGCATTTATTACGCATCCCGGTGGGTATGCTCAGGGATGGGTCAGGATCTATGCCATGAAAAAGGTGGCAGAGACGGGCAGATGTGCAGCCGTGCCACAGCCTTGGGAGGCTGGCCAAGCCCTCGTGGAATGCTCCAACATTGGAAGGAAGCGCAGTCAGGAGACATCTGGAGTGCTTGTGTGCCCATTGCAGCAGTTGCGGCGGGTGCTGGGTCCCAGTTCAAGACCCAGAGGTACACTGCCGGACCACTCGGGTGCTGTGAAAATGCTGATGGTCCAGATGCAGGATGTGACAACCCGATGATGTCGGTGAGATGAGCAGATGATGCCAGTGAGATTATCAAGTGATGGCCACCCAGGCGCCACGCCGGTGTCGATCCAGATCAGGCGATGTCGAAAAGATGATTGGATGATGCCGAGGAGATTATCAGATGATGCCAATGACACAGATGACGCAGATCACTCAGGCGCAATGCAGCTGCCCATCCAGGTCGATGAGTCGGCCGAGCTGCACTTGAGGTCTGGCCTGCACGGGTCGTTCGACGTGCATGGCTCGTTCATCGCGCGCGGCACATTGTAGCACTTGCGCACAGTCGATGGGCCCGCCTGTTTGTGCAC
This sequence comes from Chlamydomonas sp. UWO 241, assembly GCA_016618255.1. NCBI lineage: Eukaryota > Viridiplantae > Chlorophyta > Chlorophyceae > Chlamydomonadales > Chlamydomonadaceae > Chlamydomonas > Chlamydomonas priscui. The sequence goes on along the minus strand of VFSX01000059.1, from coordinate 568,777 downwards.
GTACAAGGAAGCGGGGGGGGGGGGCGGTGTGTGGCCAGTGTAAGAATGGGCATTCATGGTTTGAGATAAGACAAAGGGGCACTGGTGTGTGTGTATGTGTGTGTGTGTGTGCGCGTGTGTATGTGTCTGACCATCCCCACCACCAGTAGCCAGCCACCTGCTACCGCAGCGCATCCCCAGGGCGTTACTACCCGCCATGCACAGTCCCAATACACCATGCCTTGGCGCCCGCCACTGTGTAAGTGTGGCGTTTACCGTGGGTTTCCCCCCTTTCTCTTTGCTGGCGGTTTTCATGACTGCTCCCTTCAAGTCCTGCTGCAGCTATGGAACCGTACGTGTGACCGCCAGAAAGTGGATTGTAAAATGCTTGTCATCATAACGGGCATAGCCGCAAGGACCCATGCTGGCCCGAGGCCCTGCCCACGATGTGGGGCTTGGTGCAGTCCCTCCGTGTGTATTGAGGCCAGGTCATCATGTGTGACGAGGATGGGAGGCCAAAGTGTCTGTGTAGGGTCTCCAGGGTTTTGGTTGCCCCATGTGTACTCTGCCATTCCGAAGCCCATCACTGCTCACCTGGCAGCCGAGCCCGAAGCCGCAGCGCTGGCGGTCCTGATCGGCGCACTGCTCGCCCCACCAGCGCGGCTCGTGGAGGCACACGCGCACGCCTGGGTGGGAGAAAGAGTGACAGAGAGTGAGTTAACAGGGCACTGGTGAGAGTCTTAGTCTACAGCATGCTTGTAAGCGAGAGAGAGACCGACAGAGAGAGTGAGTTGACAGGGCACTTGAGAGATGGTCTACAGCATGCCTGTAAGCGAGAGAGAGAGATAGAGAGAGAGAGAGAGGGATAGAGAGAGGCAGACAGAGAAAGAGGGAGAGAGAGAGAGGGAGAGATGGAGAGAGGGAGAGAGAGGGAGACAGAGAGGGAGAGAGAGAGAGAGAGAGAGAGCGAGAGGGAGAGAGAGAGGGGGAGAGAGAGAGAGAGGGAAAGAGAGGAAGGAAGAGAGGGTGAGGGAGAGAGTGAGTTGACAGGGCACTTGAGAGATGGTCTACAGCACGCCTGTAAACGAGAGAGATGCGAGAGAGAGAGAGGGAGAGAGAGGGAGAGAGAGAGACAGAGAGGGAGAGAGAGAGGGAGAGAGAGAGAGGGAGAGAGAGAGAGGGAGAGAGAGACAGAGGGAGAGAGAGAGAGATGGAGAGAGATAGTGGGCCTGATATAGCTAGTTTACAAGGGGACCTGCGAGAGTTAGCGAGTCTTAGTCTACAGGATATCCTCACCCCCCTAAAATCTGAACACAGGGCCACAGGGCCATGCAGGTGTCATGCAATTCGTCAGGGGGGATGGAAGAGACGCAGGGCTGGAGCGCTCGCCGGGGTGGCACAAGCGGCCGGGGCCACACGGGTGGCTTATGTGGCTTGCCGTTTGGAGTTTAGGGTTTCAGGCTTTCGACGTTTCAGGGTTTAGGGCTTAGCACTTGCCTGGGTGGCACAAGAGGCCGGGGACGCACGGGTGGCTCATGTGGCTCGTCGTTTAGGGTTTAGAAGGGTTTTAGAGTTTTTACATTTCAGGGTTTAGGGCTTGGCATTCGCCTGGGTGGCACGAGAGGCCGGGGCTCCATGGTGGCTCAAGCGGCTCGCGTTTCGGGTTCATAGTTTTAGGGTTTCTACGTTTCAGGGTTAAGCACTACGTTCAGGGTTGAGCACTCGCCTGGGTGGCACGAGAGGCCGGGGCCGCATGGGTCGCTCATGTGGCTCGTCGTTTAGGGTTCAGAGTTTGAGGGTTTCTGCATGTCAGGGTTAAGCAGTACGTGTAGGGTTAAACACTCGCCTGGGTGGCATGAGAGGCCGCGGCCGCATGGGTTGCTCACGTGGCTCGTCGCTTCAGGTTAAGGGTTTGAGATTTCAACGTTTCAGGGTTTAGGGCTTAGGATCCGAGACTTAAGATACGCACTCGCCTGGGTGGCGCAAGAGCCCGGGCCGCATGGGTCGCTCATGTGGCTCGTCCTCAACCCTAAACCTATGTTAAGAGTTTTTATGGTTTCTACGTTTCAGGGTTTAGCACTACTTTCAGGGTTAAGCACTCGCCTGGGTGGCACGAGAGGCCGCGGCCGCACGGGTCGCTCATGTGGCACGTGTCGTTGAATCCGCGCACAGGAGGTGGGAAAGGCGGGGGTGACGGGGGAGGGGGAGGGGGGGGGAGAGGGAGGGGGGGAGAAGGAGGGAGGGGCATGGGACGGGGGGAGGGGGGAGGGGAGGGGGGGGAGGGGAGCAGGATGGTTGGGGGGGGGGGGAGGGGGAGAGGGGGGAGGGGAGAGGGGGGAGCGGAGGGGGAGGGAGGGGAGGGATGGTGATGGCGGGGAAGGAGGGGCGGCGGGGGTGGGGGGGAGGGGGGGGGGAGGGGGGAGGGAGGAGGGGGTGATGGCGGGTGGGGCGGGCGATGGGGAGGTGGGGCGAGGGGGGGGGCCAGCGGGACGGGGACGGGCCATGGCAGCGGCACGGGGGCGGGCTCGGGGGCGGGGGGGCTGGGCGGCGGGCTTGGGCGGGGTGGCTGGTGGGGGGAGGGGGCGGCGACGCGGTGGCGGCGGGCTCGGGGGCGGCGGCGGGGACGGCGGGGGAGGGGGCGGCGGGCAGATCACGCCGACGTCGCGCTCGTGGCCGCACTGGTTCCAGCCGTACGTGTTGAAATCGCACTCCTGCGGGTGAGCACGTGTTTGAGGCGTGTTGCGTAAAGCAGGGCCAGGCCTGGGCTGCGGGCCTTTGTGGACTCGGTGGTAGGGTCTACTAGGGTCCATGAGATCGATCACGTTCCAGATCACGTTCCAGCCAAAGGTGTTGAAATCGCACCCCTGCGGGTGGCGGCGTGTTTGTGGCGTGTTATGTAAAGCAGGGCCAGGCCTGGGCTGCAGGTCTTGGTTGACTTAGGGTCTACTGGGCTCTATGAGAGATGTCCAACAGACTGTGGAACACATCCGCGGCGCTCAGGCATTGCTAGACTAGACGTCTAGCCTCTGCTGGCACAGCTCTGTTCCTGTTACTTGTTGCAGCACCAGGTCGCCCCAGAAGAACACCCATGCAGGGAGCTACAGCAAGGTCAATGCTGTACGGCACTCTAGTTTGACCAACTGTAGCGCCTTACCGATTGGGTCAAAGCAGATGATATCGACGAATATGGAAAGCCCTTGACAAGTAGAATACTCAAGGATCTTTAAGAGCTCAATTCTGAATATAATTGTGGTTTTACGGCGACCACACTTCCACCATTCATACTTCCGCCGTTCACCGTGTTCTGTATCGTGTTTCAGTGTTCCGGAAATATGATATGAAACACGGCGAAACCCCCTAAATGCATGTCGTGCAATCCTGGATGAGGTCGCCCCACGGTTTCTCCTGGCACAAGATCCAAGGCATGCAAGTGTGCTGGGATCTACCTGTGACCGTCACCCTGCAACTCTAGCACTGTCTCGTTTTTTTGCGCGTACTATTCCACACCTGCAGCGACATAATGATGTCACCCCACGGGTTCTCTTGGCAGAAGATCCATGTCATCGCGATGGGCAGCGTGCTCGGCGGTCCAAACCCGCCGGTCACGAGCTGCGCACCGTTGTCGCTGAGACCCAGCTGCCGACACATGATCTTGGCCTGGACAGGGGAGGGGGTTTGTGGTGGTGGATTGGTGGGGTGGTGGGGTGGTAGTGGTGGAGGTAGTGGTGGTGGTGGTGGTGTCGGTGGCGGCGGGGTAATGATGCAGTGTTGGTCATGGCAGGGTGGTCTTAGTGGATGGGTGGGTTGCAGAGGAGGAGGCAGGCCGAAGCTGCAGGGTCAGCACGAGAGAGAGAGATTGAGAGATGGAGAGACACATGGATAGAGAGTTAGAGAGAGACTGGGAGAGAGGAAGAAAGAGAGTGAGAGAGAGAGGCACCATACTCGCCGCAGCATCCATCCGCACGGCCACCATCCCCTAAATGGACCGAGCCTGCTCTGCCTGTGTGGCACACACACACACACATGCACACACACACACACACACCTATATGGAACAAGCCTGTGCTGCCTGTGTTGCACACACACCACCATCGACATCACTGGTTGTAAGCCCAAGAAGAGGAATAACCACCACCTACATGGAATGAGCCTGTGCTGCCATCCCTGCCAGTGCTGCACACACACACACACACACACACACACACACCATCGACGCTACCTCTCAGAATCGTGGGCGTGTTGTGTTCGCGATTTGTGCCCCGCTGGTGCAGTGCTCACTGGGGTGTGCCGGCTTAGGTGGCTTCCGGGGTGGCTTTCAGACCTAGGGCATGTGTTCCAATCTAGGGAAGTGTTGCCAATCAGTTGCAGCGCCAAGAAGAGCCGGCTGGTGGCTACCGCCCCTCACATGTAGTTGATTGGGCCATAAGTGGACTTGGGTCTAGGCGGTGGTACTAGGACTAGAAGGTATTCTTCGCTGGAAAGCCGATGTTGTTGGTGGTACTAGAACTAGAAGGTAGTCTTTGCTGGAAAGCCGATGTTACTGTTAGTGCTACCCAAGAAGAGGAAGAAACACCTACATGGAATGAGCCCGTGCTGCCAGTGTTGCACACGGTGCCCCAGTAGCCATTCACGTACACCTCGACGCGCCCCGCGTAGTAGCCGGGTCCGTTCACGAGGCGAATGACTGGGGGGGCAGGGGTGTGGTGTTTGGATAGGGCGGCAAGGGGGGGGGGCTTCGATAGGTGTGTGTGTGTGACTGTGGGGGCAGGGGTGTGGTGGTTGGGTAGGGCAGCAGGGGGGGGGGGGCTTTGACATGTGTGTGTGTGTGTGTGTGTGTCACCGCCATGCCCACCAAGGGCTCCCCCGTGCACTAGCACATGCGGGCAGCCTTGCCATACACGCCCCTGCTGGGGCTTGCGCTGTCAGGACCCATGCACACCGCACCCCCTCCTCATTTGTCACACACGGTGCGCGCGTGAATCCCCAGTGTGTGTGTGTGTGTGTGTGTGTGTGTGCGTGCCTGTGAATGTGTCCAGGGAAGTAACAAGGAAGCAGCTAAGCAGGATACGCTTCTACAGGTGTCCAGGCAAATGACAACATTCTTCTGACTCACTCTCTTGCGGATGGCGGCGGCGCTGGGGGCGGAGGCGCCGGGGGCTGTGGCAAGCCCAGCGGCATGGGTGGTTGTGTGCTCAGTAACGCCCCTGTAATGCTTAGTTGGTTGATTGATTTGTCTAGGCAGGTGACGGACACACCCACTCTCTTGCGGGTGGCGGCGGCGCTGGGGGTGGAGGCGTCGGGGGCCGTGGCAAGGCGTGTGTGTTTGCCTAGCAGTGCACATGCAGCGCGTGGGTGGTTGTTTGATTTGCCGAGGCAAGTGCCGGTCAGACTCACTGTCTCTTGCGGGTGGCAGCGGCGCTGGGGGCGGAGGCGCCGGGGGCCGTGGCAGGGCGTGTGTGTTTGCCTAACAGTGCCCATGCAGCGCGTGGTTGGTTGTTTGATTTGCCTAGGCAAGTGCCTGTCAGACTCACTGTCTCTTGCGGGTGGCGGCGGCGCTGGGGGCGGAGGCGCCGGGGGCCGTGGCAGGGCGTGTGTGTTTGCCTGGCAGTGCCCATGCAGCGCGTGGTTGGTTGGTTGATTTGCCTAGGCAAGTGCCTGTCAGACTCACTGTCTCTTGCGGGTGGCGGCGGCGCTGGGGGCGGAGGCGCCGGGGGCCGTGGCAAGCCGGGCGGCATGGGTGGGGGCGACGGCGGGATGGGCGGCGATGGCGACGGCCAACCCCTGCACTCGATGCCTGTTTGGGTGCACGGGGAGTGTGTGTGTGTGTGTGTGTTTGTGACCATTTTGTGTGCATGTGTGCGTCACACCCTGCTATGTGTCTGTGTGTGTGTGTGTGTGTGTGTGCGTGCACGCAGGGCATGGTGGGACAGCGGGAGGTTGACGGCCTCCCCCTGCACTCGATGCCTGTTTGGGTGCACGGGGGGGAGTGTGGGTATTTGTGTGTGTGTGTGTGTGTGTGAACGCAGTGCGTGGTGGGGCGGCGACGGCGACGGCACCCCCTGCACTCGATGCCTGTTTGGGTGCACACGTGGAGTGTGTGTGTGTGTGTGTGCATGCAGTGCATGTTGGGGCGGCGATGACAGCGGGAGGGGGGCCTCCCTGCCCCTGCACGCAATGTCTGTTTGGGTGCACACGGGGAGTGTGTGTGTGTGTGTGTGTGCATGCAGTGCATGTTGGGGCGGCGATGACAGCGGGAGGGGGGCCTCCCTGCCCCTGCACACAATGTCTGTTTGGGTGCACAGGGAGTGTGTGTGTGTGTGTGTGTACGCAGTGCATGGTGGGGCGGCGTGGACAGCGGGAGGTACCCTCCTTTCCGGTGCACCCTGGATGCACTCCCGTGCCATGTGTGTGGAGGGGGGGAATCCCCCCCCCCTCCACTGGGGAATCCTGAGTGCACCCCCAGTGTGTGGAGGGGGGGATTCCCCGTTGCACCCCAGTGCCGTGTGTGTGAAGGGGGGGGGATTCACACGGCCACCCATCCACCCAGTGACATCGTCCTCGTGCGTGCACGTCATCTGCACGCTCATCTCGAGGCAGGCATGCCTCATGACCCACCCTCCTTCCCGCTGCACCCCAGTGCCGTGTGTGTGGAGGGGGGGATTCACACGGCCACCCATCCACCTACCGACATCATTCTCGTGCATGCACGTCATCATCGCCATCATCTCGCGGCACAGCTCGAAGGAGTCCTCGTTCCCGGAGCACCCCGGCGACTTGCGCACAATCGGCAGGTCGGGGTTTGTTCCAAACGACCCTCCGTTGTGGACGACGGAGCCCTGTTGCAGGCAGGCAGACAGATGGGGGCACCGTCAGGCAGTGTTTTGCGCCAACCGACCTCTGCAATATGCCAGTGGTATGTGTTTGTGTGTGAGACAAGACAGGCAGGCAGGTGCACCCCGGCGACTTGCACGCGATCGGCAGGTCGGGGTGTGTTCCAAACGACCCTCCGTTGTGCACGACGGAGCCCTGCTCGAGGCGCGGTTGGTTTAGGGTTTAGTTTTTTGGATTTAGTTTAGGGCTAAGAGTTAAGGGTTTTAGGGTTTAAGCTGTCTGACTGTGCAGATGGGCACAGTCAGGCTGCGTCATTTTTGTTGTTGCAGGCTGAGTTAGTTTTCGCTGAGCGACCCTCCGTTGTAACGATCGCCCTGTGTGTGTTTGTACGTGGCAAGGCAGGTAGGCAGATACGGTCAGGCGACTTGCGCACAATCGATTGGTCGAGGTTTGTTCCAAACGCCCCTCCGTTGTGGACGACAGAGCCCTGTTGGAGGCACAGGCAGGCAGGTGGGCACAGTCAGACACCTTTTTATTTTGCAGGCTGAGTTTTCTTGCGCTGAGCGACCCTCCGTTGATTCGACCGCCCTGTGTGTGTATGTGCGTGGCAAGACAGGCAGGCAGATACGGTCAGGCGACCTGTGCGCGATCGGCAGGTGGGGGTTTGTTCCAAACGACCCTTCGTTGTACACGACGGAGTCCTGTTGGAGGCACAGGCAGGCAGGTGGGCACCAGTGATTTTATTTTCAGTTTTTTTAAATTAATTATTCCACGGCTGGATTTTCATTGACCGTGTTGAACGTTGACCTCCGGTTGACCTTTTGTCCTCATATGTAGGCAATGTGAAAGCTCTTGACCAGCTCTATCTGGCAGGCTTGTCAGACCAGAAATCCGATGAATGGGTTAAGCTGTGTTCAAGGTCAAAGTACAGCCAGAATACAGCCAAATAACTTTGCACAGCCAAAAACGAAATCACTGGTGGGCACACTCAGGAACGAAGGGGATTGGCACGACCCTCCGTTGGATACGACAGAGCCCGGTGTGCCAGATTCCAACGCCACAGAAAGCCTAGGTCACGGCTGCGTTGGCGAGGTATCCCCTCACCCCTACGGACTCCCTAGGACGAGGAGATGTATCAGTTGGAAGACAGATGCTGCTGCTACTGCTCCTACACACACACACACCGTCCACACACACACACACACACACACGGCAACGCTGCAACGCACCTGCCACGGGAAGCCTAGCTGCTTGCAGATCACGACTGTACTGGCAAGGCCTCTCCTGCTCCCTGCGGATTCCTCCCTAGGACCAGCAGACCCCCCATCCCTGCCCCCCAAGGCAACGCTGCGCCTACCTGCAACGGAAAGTCTACCTGCCTGCAGACCACTGCAGCATTGGCGCGGCTTCCCCTGCTCCCTACGGATTCCTCCCTAGGACCAGCAGACCCCCCACCCCGCCCCTGAAGGCAACGCTGCGCCTACCTGCCACGGAAAGCCTAGCTGCCTGCAAATCACTGCAGCGTTGGCGAGGCCGACGGGTCCGATGCGGTTCTCGCTGAAGCCCTTGTCGCACACCGTGCCCCACACGCCCCTGCAGTGGTGGGGAAGATGGAGAGTTGTTGGTGTGAGAGTGTGAAATCGTCATTCCACACTTTTTTCGCTAGAAATCGCCTCTGTCGGGTGGAGATCGTGGAGTCGGCCGTGAGGCCCGGGTTGAGCCATCGTTTCCTCAAGATCCTTAGCAGAACCACTGCATGGCGTCCAGTTGTTTTGCATGGACGTTTTGTCAGATTGCGGATCTCCACCCCCTTGCTCTACACTCCCTGTCCCAATCCCTGGGGCCCTTGCTGCCATGCCATGCCCCACGCGCCCCTGTGGTGATGGTGGAGGCTACAGTCAGGCACACCAACTCTGCACGACTGTGCATGGCGCACAGTCGTGTCTGACCACCTAACTGGGCTGGCTGGGTGCTGATGGTAGGGGACCCCCACGCTGTGTGGGGGCGTGTACCGTGTACCACGCACCAAATTGAAAGTCCTCAGCAGCAGAGTGTGGGCACGCACCCAGGTCCCCTAGCTCCCTGTCCAATAGTATTACCACCCACCCACCTGTACAGTACCTCGAGGCGCCCAGCCATCGGCGTCGGGCCGTCTACGAGGCGCACAGCTGCACGTTCGGTACGTGGTGCTCGTTATGCTTGAGTGTGTGTGGAATTACAGGGCTGTTCTGGAACGGTATTAGTATCTAGTCCAGCAATCATAGCGGCTTCCGTTGTACGGGGGGGGGGGGGGGGGGGGGCGGCTGTGCATGATGGTGTGCGCTGCAGCGCCGTTGGCGGTGTGTGAGCGAGCCGGCAGCATGTGCGGACAGGCGGATACATGTGCATGCAGGGCGTGCGTGCATGCTGGGCAACAGCTTGGTGGGTGAAGAGGGGTGAGCGGCGTGTGTAGCAGCTGTAGCGGCGTGTGCACACGTGGGGTCGTGAGTGCTCCCCCAGCTCCCCTCTCACCCAGCTCATCGGCCGACACGCCGTGAAGCCCCAGCAGTGCAGCTGCAACCAGCAGCACCCACATCGACATGCTGCGTGCCTGTGGTTCCAAACGATGGGGTGAACAATCTCGGCCAACTCCATGCGACAGTGCGCATGCGGCATGCCACAGTAGTGGTTGTGTCAACGAATCACTACCCAGAGCGGGTATTCGTGCCGTATGCATGCATGTGATGGGCTGGGGCTGCAGCATTGCGCTAGGCTGGGGCTGCGTAACCGTTCATCGCGTGCGCGCGGGATCCCCCCTAAGGCCCCTCCTCACGCGCAATGTGACCGCATTACCCAGACCATATACGAGCTCCATATGTTGACCCCTCGTCTCGCCCAGGGTGCTTGAGCAATGACAGCCAAGTAAAAAACCGCACCTGTCGCAATCTTCGCTGTATCTCCCACGCCCGGGGCACTAACGATGCCCAACGTGTATAACCGGCAAACAAGGCAGATGACCGGGGCACGAAGGTTGCGACGTTTTTAGGTGTTGACTGCGAATCCTGATCCGGATGCCCACACCGTCGGTGTGTAGAAAAACGCCTCGACACAGCGTCGACGCCAGATTTCAGCACTCCAACCGGACACTGTTTTGTTTTGGGTGGGAGTGCGTGATTTGCGTTGTTAGTGTCTACTAGTGAGAGCTACAGCAAGGAGGATACCAGGTATGTTGTGACCGAGGTTAGGCCAGTACGCCCGGCGCGACCGCCACACGCCAGGGGCGGCGTGCAGGGGCGGCGTGCAACCTATGCGTACCCATTACGTTACAACGCACGCATGCATGCGGCTGGGACGGGGGCGCCGGGAAGCACGGTTACTGCCCACGAGTCAGCATGGGCTGACTGACTCTGACTCAGCCCATGCCCCTGTCTCATGGTGCACGCAACCTGCTGAAGCACACCCACGCATCAGCTTCTGCCTCTCCCTCCAGCACGCACTGCACACACGTGCCCGCAGCAACACGCGCACCAACACGCCCACACACGCATCAACACACCGACACCCGCATCAACACACCAACACCCGCGCCAACACACGCACACCCACGCCCACACGCACCAACACGCGCGCGCACCCACACTCGCGCCCGCACAGCCATGACGCACCTCTCGTCGCTGCTCGTTGCGCTGCTCCTCGCGGCCGCCTGCCACACCGCTGTGGCCATCGGCCCCGGCAAGGGCACGTTGCCGCCCTTGCCTACAGAGACAGACACAAGCCTCCCACCCTCCCCACCAACCAGCCTCCCACCCTCCCCACACCTCCCCCCGTCCCCGCCACTCCCCCGTCCCCGCCGCTCCCCCATCCCCGCCGCACCCCCCGTCTCCCCCGTCCCCCCCGTCATCACCGTCACCGCCGCCCCGGCCTCCTTCCCCGCCCCCTCCCCGGCCCCCGCTGGAGTGCCCGGCGTACACAGACGAGGAGGCTGCGAGCGCTGGTGCGTATGAGGGGGTCACCACACACAAACACACACACCTCCGCCACTGCCTGTGCGCACATGCAGCAACCGGGCCGCCGGGCCTGCAGCACGTCACTCCTCGGCTGTTCCGCTGCAGCACCAAACCCGCGCCGTGGTGGTCACCACACACCCCTCTCCGCCACTGCCTGCGCGCATGCGTATGCGTGTGCGTGCACGTCACTTCTCGGCGGTTACGCTGAAGCCCCGACCCCGCGCCCACCTCGAGGGTCACCACGCCCACCCCAACCCCGCCCCCTCGACACACACACGCGCCGCACTCCCCGCCCCCCCCCCCCCCCCCCCCCTTCCCAGGAGGGCATCCTGCGGCTGAAGGGACTGCACCGCACGAACGAATCGTATGCGCCATCAAACGCATCCAACGGACTGCCCCCCCCCCCCCCCCTGCACCCCACCCTCTGACACACACACGCCCCCCACACACAAGAGGTGTGCTTCAACAGCCTCCCCCCCCCCCCCACACACACACAAACATCATCTGTAACACAGAACAACCATGCTCGTTTGAATAAGGGTCGGATAATAAGTTTACCGGGAAAACAGGCAGCCTAATTAAGCTATGATGTGAATCCCCTCGTCCACCCCACACAGAGGTGCGCCTCATCGACGGGCTCGAGACCTACCCCGGCAAGTGTCACCAGGTGAGATTGGTTGCAAGTGGATGGGAACGTGGGTGGGAAGGTGGGTCTCGGGAAGAGGGAATGTGGGTGGAACGTGGGTGGGAAGTGGGTATCAGGAAGGGGGAATGTGAGTGCAGAACGTGGGTGGACAGTGGCTGGATGGTGGGGAGGAGGTGGAGAGAACGCTGAGAGGCGGCAGCGTGCGCTGACGCTGAAAACAAAACACTGAGGGACGCCTAGGGTTACAAACTCAAGGGACAGGACGCCCACAGGGCAGTGACCCCTGGGAAGGATTTTAGTAGTTGGCTTCTCCCGGCTCGAGCAACTTTGACCGCTCATAGCAGGCGCAACACATAGCGGGTGCTCACGCAGCGCATGCCATTGTGCTGCTCTCGGCAAGAGCTTTCCCACGTTAACCTTCGTGCCCGGAGCAGTACACGGCTTGCAGGGGAATCACTTCCACAGGGACCAGTCATTTTGGGGCTCCAGGGAGCCATTGGGAGGCCACTGACGATCCATTCAGATAGAGATCAACCAACCAAGTTGCTTGAAGGTCTGACGATCCCATCAGATAGGTCTTGAAGAGCTTGAAAATACCTTTAATTAATGGTCAACGGTAAAAGCTGAAGCAGCGGTCGAGGCGGCCAACAGGATGTTGGTCCGCGCGCCGGCTCCCAGTAAACAACTAAAAACCTGAACAAAATCACTGATGCCCGGTCATCACCCCCCTCACAAAAAGGCCCAATCCCCAACATCAGTAACAGTTACATCGGCTTTCCAGCGAAGACTGCCTTCTAGCCCTAGCACCACCACTGCCTAGACCCAAGTCCAGTTCTGGCCCTGACAATCACTTGTGAGGGGCGGCAGCCACCAGACGGCTGCCTGCCCCAAAATCATCCCTGTAGAACACACGCGCGGGCGCACCACGATCGTTGTGTGCCCTCTAGCTAGCTACCGTAGTACCGCTTTGCCTTGCATTTAAATAATTAGGAAAACATCGCGGCAAGATCGATTTCTGAGCAAATATTGCCGAAAAAAGGGAAAAATGCCAAAAGTGACGTTTAAACGGAAAAATGCGGCAAGGCACCCAAATTCTTAACAATTACCCCACCGGGGGGGGGGGGGGGGGCCAAGAAACTTATTTCCTGCAGGCACATATTTATTGGTGGGTCTGACCCCCCCCCCAACTCGCTGAATACACCATGCATGGAGCCGGGACCAAGGCACACGGCTTCCTTAGAGAAAGGGCTGTCCATCGCAATGTCTAAGTCGCCAAAGGATAGCCAAAATAACCCCCCAAATGCATGCCATACCCTGGCTTCGATGGACGTCACCAAGGAGTGTGGAGCCTCCAGTTCACACTTTCCAGGCAGATTCAGGGTTGACTCTCCTAAGGTGTTTTGCTGTGCTCTCCAAGGAAATTCAGATGGCATCAGTCCCATCTCAATCTATGAAGTTTGCTCAAATCCCTAGGTGGGCACTTGGTTCACCGTGGAGATCACGCGGGGGAGTTGGGGCGTTGAAGGGGGTGGATCCCCACCCTATTAACCGAGGCTCTTTTCCGAGAGTGGATTCGTGCTCCTCTCATCAAGGCGGTTCCAATGGTGGTCTTCCCGTCAAAAATGGTCAACTGGCAAGAAAGTTCTGGACCCCCCGGATTTGTGTTTTTGCGCCCTCCCCCCCCCACACCACCCCCCCTCCCATTTTGAGCCCTCATATCTCGGCCTCCAGGTGTCCGAATTTTAAAAAATGCTTGATTTGGAACGCACACATCAAGGAGATTGATATTCAGCGTGCCTGTATTTTTTTTTTCTGCCCCTCCCGTGAATTACCCCCTTTATAAAAGTGGCGGCAAGGCAAAGCGGTACTACGGTAGTGTTCAGGTTCGCCCCAACCCCAACACCGAAACCGTGCAACCTCCTGAATCACGGACCACAGGGGCGCCTTGAGATCAACCTCCTGAGTCCCGCCTTGAGATCAACTTCCTGAATCCTTCCTGAATCCCGCCTTGAGATCAACTTCCTGAATCCCGGACCACAGGGGCGCCTTGAGATCAAGGACAGGAACGGCGTGTGGGGCTCAGTCTGTGACGCGGGCTTCTTGTCCGACGAGTTTGGCGGCTACGGGAACAGGTGGGTGGGTGGGTGCAGGTTGCCCGTGTGGTTGGAACTGTAACGAATCATTTTCTCTCCATCTTTCTCTCTCTCTTTGTATGTGCGTGTTGTCCAACGGGGGCCGGTGTGTGGGTAGGTGTTGGTGGGGTGGATTTGAGTGGGATGGACTGGATGGCAGGAAAGGCGTGTGGGGCTCAGTCTGCGACGTGGGCTTCTTGGCGGCTATGGGAACAGGTGGGTGGGTGGGCCTGTACGGAACTGTAACAAATGTCTCTCTTTTCTCTCTCTCTCTCTTTTCTCTCTCTTTACCTCTCTCTCTCTCTCTCTCTCTCCAGGTGTTTGTGTGTGTGTGTGCAGTTGCTCGTGCGGTGGGAACTGTAACGAATGTCTCTCTCTCTCTCTCTCTCTCTCTCTCTCTCTCTCTCTCTCTCTCTCTGTGTATGTGCGTGGTGGTGGGTAAGGTGGACTTATATGTATGGCGTGTGGGGCTCAGTCTGCGACGCGGGCTTCTTGTCCGACGATTTTGGCGGGTACGGGCACAGGTGTGTGTGTGTGAGTGTGTGTGCAGGTTGCCCGTGCAGTGGGAACTGTGACGAATGTCTCTCTCTCTCTCTCTCTCTTTCCCTCTCTCTGTGTATGTGCGTGTGCGTGGGTGAGATGGACTGATCTAGATGGGCACTCACACACATGCACGCATATATGCATGCAGGAATGCTGCCGTCATCTGCGCAGAGCTGGGCCTCCCGTCCGGCGGAGCCGAGTGGACTTCGGGCGGCCACGGCACCACGACCAACCTGACGTCCATCAACAATTACCTGCCAATGGTGGAGAAGAACAAGGTTTCATGCCTGGGTGAGTGTCAGTGCTACGTTTTTGCCATTTGGGGCCATTAAGTCGAGGGTGGGGTGGGGCCATTAAGTCGAGGATCCACTCTTGGGGCCATGGGGCGGGGCCATTAAGTTAGTGTGGGGCGCAGTGTGGGGCAGTGTGGGGCTTTGGAGGCACCTCCGCACTGGTCAATGCTTAGTCAGCGGTCAGAGCGGTCAACGGTATGTGTTAATTCGCGTGCCGGCTGCCCACCCACCCACCCACCCCAAAAAAACAAAAAAGGCTGAAAACAAAACCAAGTGCTGGTGAGTGCAATCCAAGGAGGAGAACCCTTAACCTGCCGATGGTGGAGAGGAACAAGGTTTCATGCTTGGGTGAGTGTGGAATCCAAGAAGATGAACCCTTAACCCGCCTGAAAGCCCTATCTAAACCCTGGGGCAGGCCCTTGACCCTGGGGAGCACAGGAAAAAAAACTGAAATCAAAATCACTGTGGAGAAGGAAAGGTTTCATGCTTAGGTGAGTGTGGAATCCTTAACCTCCCTAAAAGCCCTATCTAAACCCTGGGGCAAGCCCTTGACCTTGGGCAGCACGACCAACCTGACGTCTATCAACGAGTACCTGCCCAGTTTGATTGCTAGCGGGCAACCAGCCACACACATATGACACACATGCACACACACACCAGGCACGGAGCCCACATTCAGCACGGGATGGCGGCACACATTCAGGCGCGATGTCCACATGCGAGTCACACACATATGCTACACACACACCAGGCACGGAGCTCAGATTCAGTAAGGGGTGGCGGCACACATTCAGGCGCTTCCAGATGCGAGCCACACGCATATGACACACATGCACACACACACACACGCCAAGCGCGGAGCTCAGATTCAGCAAAGGGACGGCGGTACACATTCAGGCGCTCGTCCACATGCGACGATCCACTCCATCGATGCCTGCGCCCACTGCTATGACCCACCACACACACGCACGCATGCACACGCCAAGCACCGAGTCTACGCTCCAGCAATTGGTGACGAGAGTTTTACAATCCACTTTCTGGCGGTCACACGTGCCAGCACGTGCCGGCGCCTAAAAGTCGGGAGCTCCAGCTCGGGCTCCCGCAGTTGCGCCGCAGCTGCAGCGAGACCGAGGCTGTCGAGATCATCTGAAAGCCGCCAATGCCGACTCACACACACACACACACCAAGGCATCGAGCTCACATCCAGCAAGTGCCGGCAGCTCCATCACCGCGCCCACTGCTGTGATCCACACACACACACGCACACACGTGCGCACAAACACACACACACGCGCACACGCCAGGCACGGACACACATGACAGCCACACACACACACACACACGCCAGGCACACATGCACCCACAAGCCAGGCAAACGCACACGCACACACACGCCAGGCACGGACACCACATTCAGCAAGTGCCGCCGCCTCAAGTTCAGGAGCTCCGGTGCCCCCAGCTGCACCGAAACCAACGCCGTCGAGATCATATGCAAACCGCTGATGCCAACACACACACACAACCCCCCCACACACATACAGACACACACACATACACACACACATCAAGGCATCGAGCTCACTTTCAGCAAGTGCCGGCAGCTCCATCACCACGCCCACTGCCTTGATCCACACACACACACACCAATGCCATCAAGATCATCTGCAAGCCGCTGAGCCGACACACACACACACACTCCAAGGCATCAAGCTCACATTCAGCAAGCGCCGGCAGCTCCATCACAGCGCACACTGCCATGATCGACCACACACACGTACACACACACGCTTGCTAGTGGGTGACCAGCCATGTGCCACACACATATAACACACACACGCTCACACACACACACGCCAGGCACGGACACCACGTTCAGCAAGTGCCGCCGCCTCAAGTTCAGGAGCTCCGGCGCCCCCAGCTGCACCGAAACCAACGCCGTTGAAATCATCTGCAAGCCCCCCATGCCACCGCTCCCGCCGATGCCCCCGGTGCCGCCGCCGCTGCCTCCGTCCCCCGGACCCCCGCCGTCCCCACCGTCGCCCTCCCCACCGCCCCCCATGCGCGATACCATCCGCCTGGCTGGTGGCGACGGGGCAGCGCAGAGGGAGGGGCGTCTGGAGGTGGGTGGTTCATGTGGCACTCTGTTGGACGCCATTGATGGCGTGTTGTTATTGAGTGTGTGTGTTTGTGTGCGTGTGTGTATGTGGATGCGCGGGGAGACCCTACGCGCACGACCGGCAGCCTTTTGCTGGCGGCGATGGGGCAGCGCAGAGGGAGGGGCGCCTTGAGGTGGGTGGTTCATGGTGCACTCTGTTGGACGCCATTGATGGCGTGTTGTACTTGAGCGTGTGTTTGTGGGGAGGGGGGAGTGTGTGTGTATGGGAGTGTGTGTGTGTGTTTCACTACCTAGGTGTGTGTGTATATGTGTGGATACGTGGGGAGCCTCCTCCAGACAAGCCGCCTCGCTGGCAGCGACGGGGCAGCACACGGGGAGGACCGCCTAGAGGTGGGTGTGGGTGTGTAGATGCGTGGGAAGGCCGAAACGTGTGCGGGCAACGCGCACCCGTCTACATGCACACACACACGAGCGTGCACACGCATACACACGCGCACACACACGCACACGCACAGGTATTTGTCAAGGGGCGCCGGGGAACCATGTGCTACACGCCCAACTTCAACGACAACGTCAGCACACACACACACTACACACTCACGCACACACTCACACACACGCACACGCAGGTTTTTGTCAAGGGGCGCTGGGGCACCGTGTGCTACACGCCCAACTTCAACGACGACGCGGCGCACGCGGCGTGCCATCAGCTTGGCCACACGGACCTGGCATGGGACGCGCCGGTCGGCTACGGCTCGGGCGGGTTCTACGGCTCCGATGACGTGTACACGAACGCGTCGGTGCCGGTCGTTATGACGTGGGTGTTCTGCCCAGGCGGAACAGAGGTGGACTCGCTGCTGTACGGCTGCGCGTGGAACGAGTACCAGGCGCAGGTCTGCACGCACGCGATGGACGTTTGGGTGCGGTGCTTCTGAGCGCATGCAGGCGACGCACGCGGAGCAGCGCAGCAGCAGCACAGCAGCAGCGCAGCAGCAGCGCAGCAGCAGCGCAGCAGCAGCGCACAGCAGCAGCGTGCAGCAGTGCTTACTGGATTGGCCCCACACTGCAGCACAGGTCTGCACACACGCAATGGACGTGTGGGTGCGGTGCTTCTGAGCGCACGGCAGGCGACGCGCCGCCGCGCGCAGCAGCACACGCTGGATTGGCCCCACGCTGCGGCGTTAGCACCGACGCACGCGATGGACGTGTGGGTGCGGTGCTTTTGGGCGCATGCAAGCGACGCGGCGCCGCGCGCAGCAGCGCACACTGGATTGGCCCCACGCTGCGGCATTTACTCCAATCCAGGATTGCACTCAGCACTGTGCCCCCGCCCCCAAGACCCCCCGATGCGTGCGCGCACACGCACAACTCCCAGGCTATCCTCTTCCCCCACACCCCTGCCCGACTCGACTGCCAGTCTTCTCCTGCAGTCGGCTTTTACATGTTTTACATGTGCGCGCATGGAGGACCCGGGGGCGTGAGTCGAAGCCTAGACTGCACGTCTAGGGGAGCTCTCCTCAAAGAGCCCGCAAGGCCACGCAGTGCGCCAGCCTACCAGAAGCCAAAGAAGCCATGGCATCGGACTGCAGCCCTGTGCTGTGTACTTGCCAAGATGCCGTGCCGTGTGCGTTGCGGCGCAGCACACCCAACTTTTGAACACACGCGCGTCTAATGGCGCGCCATCCCCCTTTCTACCGGCATTCGTGGCATTAAATTGTTCTCCATCACTTAAGCAAGTCTTTCGGTCGCAGAAGTCAAGTTGCATTATTATGATCACACACACATAAACACACCATCCACGCGTGAATAAAGGTCATCAACAGATCTCCATTGGTCATGGGAGAGATCGCCATGGAGCTTACTGCAACGGGAGCGCTGCAAGGGGTGGTTCCTTCTCTTTTGGCGATTGGCGATGAACCTACCTCGCGTTTCTGTTTCCCCACATGCACTCACCTACTTCAAGTGTTAGCTGTCGCTGCAGTAGGGGACCTGGGGGTGCGCGCAAGCTCTTTACAGAGTTGGGGTTCCCTACCACCAACAGCCAGCCATCTCAGTAAGGTGCTCGGGCCATACGCTCCGAGCACGGTCTTATACGCCTTTAGAGGTGTTCCCGACTGTAACATCCATTATCACTCCACAGCAGGGTCTCACTGTGGCAGTCGTTCCGCCATTGCAGCTTGTCCACACGACTTCAACAAGCCTCCCCCCCTTTTCACAGCCCGAACGTCTGAGACATGCAAGTCAAGGCATGCATAACGCCTGAGGCTGTTGGGGGAGCGCCTCAGGCGGTCTCGAAGCGCCTGTGGCGTGGGGAATGTGGTAGGGCCTTAGATGAGAACAAGCCTGTGTAGGAGTCAATCGATCAAGCATCATACTTAGTCTTGCCAAGGCGAGACCGCTAGCATGCGCACGGCCACGTGCCTGGCGACCTGGCTGGCTGCGCGCCCGTTGTGCCCTCACGCGTGTAGCCCAATGGCTGTGTAAGCAGCCTGGCAGCCGCCCCCTGCTGCGCTGCCAGCAGCAACGCCACAAGGCTGGTGGACAGCACCAGAAGCAAACTGGTGAACAGCACCAGAGGCAGGCTGGCGACCGGCCGACCCCCGCCACTCCCGCCGCCGCTGCCGCATCCGCCGCGCTGTCATGTCAGCAGCAACACCTACAGAAAGCAAGCTGTGGACAGCACCAGAGGCAGGCTGGCGACCCGCCGACCCCCGCCACTGCCGCCGCTGCCGCCACCGCCCCTGCTGGCGGCGCTGCGCCGTCCGTCGCTTGCGTGCTCATCGCACGGAGCCCGTCACTGCTTGCAGAGCTCAATCCACTGCATTCTCTGCTTGCAGAGCTCAATCCATTGGCTGGGCAGCTGCCCAGCCTCGGCGGGGGTGTCGAGGATGTGGCTGTGCGTCACATGCGTGGTGTGCACTCACGCTGCGCTGTGTGTCTGGATGCGCATTATGCGCGCACGCCTTGCTGCCCCCACATCCCACCACCACCTCCCCCGCACGCATGCATGTGCGCAGGCTCGAGACTTGCCCGTGGACAGTGGGGCCCTGTCGCCCTTCACATCACCGCCGCCACCTCGCGCCTCGACCCTGGCCACTAACCGCTTAAAAATGCACGCACGTGTGTGTGTGTGTGTGTGTGTGTGTGTTGTGCGAGTGAGCATGTTGTGTGTGCAAGTTGGAGGCTGGGTCGGGAAGCTGGGGGGGCGACTTTGCGAGTGTGTCCCATCTAGCACAGCAGTTTGTCTGTGGCAAATTTCGGGTGACGCAGTGTCGTGTGTGTGCGTGTGTACTGTGCTGCTTATGCAATTCAAGTGGTGGGGGGCTGTCCAGAAGGTAGGTTCGTTCCATACCCAATCCCGGGCATTATCCACCAAAGGCGACTCCTTCGACCAATCAGGCCGTCATGTCGGGCTGGGATTCCATGGATGTCACGCGGGCGGGCTACGGACGACCCGGCGATCGCATGAGCCAGCGTCAGCTGGAAATGGCAGCGATCGGGGAGGAAGACGACCTACTGCGGTCAGGCTCGTCAGCGCCGATCGCACAAGCTCGAACGTGGCAGCAGTACGCGGAGAGCCGCGCAGGGAGGCTGGTGTTTGGCGGTGTGTTTGTGGCTCTCATTGTTATCGCCCTTATTGTGCTTGGCGCTATCGGCGCTGGATCCAACGCGGCCCCACGCAATCCGTACGACACTGGAGGCGCGCTGGAAAGCGGCGCGCTGACGACGTCGTGCAGTGTGCAAGCGGAGCGCGACAGCTGCGGTGGGCACTTGCATGCAGTGTGCGCATGGGCGCATGGGCGCATGGCGCACGGCAGACACACTGCAGACACACATACCGGACAAACCGGACACACGTCAGCAGACACACACAAGACTAACATCAAACACACATGGCAGACACACAGAGGCGCGCTTACGAGTGCACACGCAAGCGCAGGCACGCGCACGATGCGCCAGGCCGCGTGCGAGGCGGCCGGCTGCTGCTGGCGCCCGGCCACTACTGCTGGTGCGCCCTGGTGCTTCCACCCCAACGGCCAGGTGCGAACCACACACACATACACACACACACCACACGCACACACGCACGCACACACGCACACAAACGATGCGCCTACACACACACACACACACACACTCACACGCTTACACGCCCCTCCCCCACCACACACACACGCTAGGCGACGCACGCACACACACACACACACACACACATCACCACCACCACCACCACCACCACCACTTCCCGAACTGCTGCCTGCCATGCTGTAAACTGTAAAAACACACGCGCATGCGGTTTAAAACACACTAGCCACGCTAGCCTACGGGTACTAGTCATGCATGCGTCGGACGACCCACGCGCCAGGCGACACGCACACGCACGCGCACACTAGGGTTTATATCTTAAGCCTGGTACTCTTTAGGAGCCTCTAACTGACCTGATACCCTATAGGAGCTCCTAACTGACCGGATACCCTATAGGAGCTCTGAAGTGACTTCGAACAATACCTGAAGTAAGCAACCGTGCCTCCCCCCAAAACCGTGTGCCAGGCGGCCCGGGCACCAGGCGACACACACGCACACTACGTGGTCAGCGGAAGGTCTGCCTCCGGCGCCTCGCTGTCTCTGGTCCCCGACCATGGTGGCGCGGAGGGGACTGGCACGGCTGAGGCGAGCGGCTTTAAGCGCCTGAGGGTCGAGGTGTGTGTGTGTGTGTGTGCGTGTGTGCGTGTGTGTGTGTGTGTGTGTGTATGCTGTTTCTGGTCCCTGACCATGGTGGCACAAAGGGGAACGGCACGGCTGAGGGGAGCGGCTTTAAGCGCCTGAGGGTCGAGGTGTGTGCGTGTTTGTATGTGGTGATGGGAGCGTGTGTGTGTGTGTGGTGATGGGAGTGTGTGTGTGTGCTGATGGGAGTGTGTGTGTGTGTGTGTGTGCTGGTCCCGGAAATGACAGCATCTAGGAGAACGGCACGGCTGAGGCAGTAACAGTAACACGGGGTTTCCAGCTAAGCAGGCTACTCTTCTACTAGAGACACCCGCCGATACTCCAGCACACTTGAGTACTAGAGTACCGCCGGCTCCCGGCCGATAGACTACCGCTCCCGCCGGCTAGACTACCCCAAACAGCGGTCTCTGAGAGACATGTCTGGCAAGGAGCATATAGGAGAGGACCTTCCTCAGGGTCACAGTAGTGGCCTTGTGGCCAGTCAAGCCGCAAGAGCCGACTGGCGCTGACTGGAACGGTCCCCGCCTGGCAGTGCATGGCTGTCCAGCTCTCGTTTGCATGGGGCTCAGCCGGCGCCCATGCCTCATGCATGGCCAGGTCCCACCCTCCAGGGGTGCATGGACGACAGAGTTGTCATGGAGGCTGCCTGAAGACCTTCCAACGCCAGTCACCGGCAGACGAGCGACCCCGAGGATGAGCGCGGTGACGAACGCTGCGATTGGTGAAGCGGATTTACTCTGTGTTGCCTCGGCGGTCGCCACCGCTGAAGCCGTGATGGTAGCCTGCCTCCACGGGCAGCCATCTTGACCAATGTCCAGCATGCATTGACGGGCGCCAGCTCCTCCGCTCGTCGATCAACTCGTCGAGATCGGTGCCGCATGGCGTCCTGCATGGGGGGAGGATAAGGGCCGTCTCCCAGCACAGGCCGCGGCAGCGCCGCGGCTACTCGCCAAGCCATGGCAGCGCCGGGCAAGCCGCTCCTGAAGTGTTCCACCGAGGGGCAGTCTAGCAGGAGCCGGGCCAGTCGTATTTTACCCCGCTCGTCAGCGGCACGGAGATCCTCGTCACCAGCAGCGCCGCATTGCTGGGTCCAGGGCTTGGCGACGAGAACGCGCCTCCGTTAATCGAGCCCCACGGCTGAGGCGAGTGGCTTTAAGCGCCTGAGGGTCGAGGTGTGTGTGTGTGTGTGTGTGCGTGTGTCCGTGCGTGTGTGTGTGTGTGTGTGTGTGTGTCTGTCTGTCTGTGTGTGTTTCTCTGGTCCCTGACCATGGTGGCACGGAGGGGAACGGCACGGCTGAGGCGAGCGGTTTAATGCGCCTGAGGGTCGAGGTGGGTGGGTGTTGACGTATTAGCGGTGTGGATGTGTGTAGGTGTGTGTGTGTGGGGGGCTTGTGTGTGTGTGTGTGTGGTGGTGAGGAGGGGAGTGGCACGGCTGAGGCGAGCGGCTGTAAGCAAGGGTCGGAATTCGCGCAATTTTCAACCCGACGCGCCAGCCCGAATCGGACAATCTCAACCCGAAAGTGCACTTGCCGGGTTGCGGGTTGGCTAACAGAAACACTGGTGTACAGCTTACAGTACGCACCCTCGGGGCGTGGGATTGAGGGAGCTGCCTAACGAGGCTAGCTACCATGCCCGCCCACCCACCCATTCTCCAAGGCTAACCCACCCACCCACGCACCCACGGTGACACCGGCTTCCCAGAAAATATGTCTTCTAGTACTTGTATCGCCGCCTAGATCCAAGGCCAGTTCTCGCCCTGACGATCACCTCCCCACCCCCCTATTTTCCAGACGCACTTCATCAGCGCTGACATTTTCCACGTGCTTATCGTTCGTTTGCGTGTGTGTGTGTGTGTGTGTTGTGTGTGTTTGTGTGATGTTGCCATACTCACCAACACACCCACCCACCCACCCACCACGTTTACAGACGCACTACATCAGCGCTGACGTTATCCACGTGCGCATCGTGCCCGAGGGGGGCAGCACGCCACGGTGGGTATATATGTGTGTGTGTGTGTGTGTGTGTGTGTGTGGATGGATGGACCAAGCGGCCTCATGTAACGCTTGGTTGCTTGGTTGGTTGGTTGGTTATGGATGGATGGATTTACTGGTTGCTTGTGTCTGTGGTGGGTCGGGGGGGGACTTGCTGGTGTGTAGAGGGTGGATCTGGCAGCAAGTGCCGGTGGGTATGTGTGTGTGTGTGCGTGTGTGTGAATTCGCTGGTTGCTTGTTGGGGTGGTGATGGTGGTGTGTGTGTGTGTGTGTGTGTGTGTGTGTGAGGGGGGGGGGATTCGCTGGTTGGGTTGTGTGTGTGGAGGAGGATGGGGGGGGATTCGCTGGTTGGTTGTGTGTGTGGGGGGGCGGTGGAAGAATTCGCTGGCTGGCTGGTTGGTTGCGGGAGGGGGTGGACGGAGTTGATGTGTGTGTGTGGGGGGGGGGGGCGGAGGGAAGGCGAAATGCTTTGCTGGTTCGTTGGTTGGTTGGATGGTTGGTTGGTTGGGGGGGGGGGGGGATGGCTTCACTGACCCAAACTCCTGGCGCGCCCGCTGGGGGTCTCAGCCCTACCAAAATCCCATCGTCTGATCAGCGCAAGTGAATGCGGTCATAACGTCTGAGACGGTGCGGGGTGCGCCTCAGGCGGTGGTGGGTGCCTGAGGCAGTCGGTGTGGCGCCTAGGGCAACGCCTGAGGCAATCGTGGGTGCGCCTCAGGCGGCGCCTCAGGCGGTCTCAGCGCCTGAGGCGCTGCCTGATCCGCGCAAGTGAATGCGACGCCTGGGGCGCCGCCTCAGGCGTAGTGAATGTGGTGGGGCAGCAGCTCAACCTCGGCCCTGAACGCTAAAAGCCTCAAGCCTAAGCCCTTTTAAACCTTAACCCCGACTCCTGGCAGGTGGGAGGTCCCAGAGTCGGTTTTTCTGAGGCCGGCTCATCTGGCGGTTCCGCCGGACAACCCTGCAATTGCGGTGGAGCTGCCGGCAGAGGGCCAGCCGTTTGGGCTGAAGGTGGGGTGTGGGATTGGGGGTGTAGGTGTTGCAGGTGTTGCAGGTGTTGCTGGATAGGGGTTGAAGGTTTTGCAGGTTTTGCAGGTGGTACTGGTGCTGCTGATGTTGCTGGATAGGCGTTACAGGTGTTGGTGGTGTTGGTGGTGTTGCAGGTGTTGCTGGATAGGGGTTGAAGGGGTTGCAGGTGCTGCTGGTGTCGCTGGTGTTGCTGGTGTTGGTGGTGTTGCAGGTGTACCAGGTGCTGCTGGTGTTGCAGGTGTTGCAGGTGTTTCTGGATAGGTGTTGCAGGTGTTGCAGGTGCTGCAGGTGTTGCTGGTGTTGCAGGTGTTGCAGGTGCTGCTGATGTTGCAGGTGTTACTGGATCGGGGTTGCAGGTGTTGCAGGTGTTGCTGGGGATGGAGTGTTGCCTGGCTGGCTGGCGGGGTGTTGTTGCTAGCTGTGGGGAGCGGGGTGGTGCTGCCGGACAACCACGCGATTGCGGTGGAGCTGCCGGCGGAGGTCCAGCCGTTTGGGCTCAAGGTACGGAGTATGGCCGAGGGAGTCTAGCATAGGGAGTCTAGCATACCGTAGTGCCGCTTTTCCTTAAGTTGTCGTATGGGCCAAAGGTAGGTAGGTGTCTAGCCGAGGGAGTCTAGCACCGGGAGGCTAGCCCGGGGAGAGCCCTAGGAGACAGTTGGGAGGGCTGTTCCTGCGTTTGCCGCACATGGCGGTGCCGCCGGACAACCCTGTGTTTGTGGTGGAGCTTCCGGCTGAGAAAAAAGGGCCCAGCCGTTTGGTGGCCGCTTGGGCTCAAGGTGGTGTTTCGGGTAAGGGCTGTTGCTGCTGCTGGCTGCTGCTGTAGCCACTCACTCCCTGACTCCACGCCCGCACCCGCTCACGCTCACGCTCGCAGGTCATCCAAACGGGCCAGCCCTGGGATCCACTCCCCCCCATCGAGACATATGCAGATGCCGCCCTATTAACCTGAGGTTAAAGCGAGCGCTCAGTCATACGCAGGTCTTTTGGCCGGGCAAGCCCTGGGCTCCCCTCTTTGACATTACTTGCCTGCCCCCTAGCTACACGCCCTGGCGGCGACGCACCAAAACCCACACTGGCGCGGTTGCATCCATCACGCCCACACCCAACAACAGCTCACACACACACACACACGCTCACGCACGCAGGTCATTCGTCCAGGCCACCCCTGAGATCCCCTGGCTTGCCCCTTGTGTGAGGGTCCACCCTCGCACCTGCTCGCACTCAAAAACACACGTGTGCACGCATCCGCTCCACACATCCCCAACGCAGACCATTCGACCGGGCCTGTCCCGGGCGCCCCTCCTCGACACGCCCGGCCTGCCCCTGCATTGTACCCTGGTGGCGCCGCAAAACAACACACCCGTCACTCACACCCCACGCCAGCTCTCTCACACACACGCACACACACACACACACACACACACACATACACTCGCACGCGCGCACACGCAGGTTATCCGGCCGGGCCAGGCCTGGGCCCCCCTCTTCGACACCACTGGCCTGTCCCTCGTGTACGAGCATCCACACCCGCACACACGCTCACGCACACACGCTCGCGCACGCAGGTTATCTCTCCAGGCCAGCCCTGGGCTCCCCTCTTTGACACCACTGGCCTGCCCCTTGTGTACGAGCCTCCACACCCGCACACCCGCTCACGCACACACGCGCTCGCTCTCACACGCGCAGGTCATCCGTCCATGCCAGGCCTGGGCCCCCCTCTTCGACACCACTGGCCTGCCTCTTGTGTACGAGGACCAGTACCTAGAGCTGTCGACGCACGTGCCAATTAACCCAAACCGAAACCGAACCCCCAAACCGAAACCTCAACTAACAATGCACACAAACCCAAACCCTCATCCCAAACCCTTCAACCCTTGACCCGTCACTCGGCTCGCAGGTGATCCGGGCCGGGCCAGCCCCGGGCTCCCCTCTTCGACACTTGTGGCCAGCCCTGGGCTCCCCTCTTCGACACTACTTGCTTGCCCCGTGGCTACACGCCTTGGCGTCGAAGCACCAAACCCCACGCTCGCGCGGTTGCACCCGGCACTCTCACACACACAAACACACACACATGCTCGCGCACGCAGGTTATCTGTCCAGGCCAGGCCTGGGCCCCCCCCTGTTCGACACGACTGGCCTGCCCCTTGGCTACATGCCCTGGTGGTGACGCGCCCAAACCTCTCTGAAACCCTCGTGTACACACCGTGGCGGCGAAGCACCAAACCCCACACTCGCGCGGTTGAACCCGTCACTCTCACACCCAACAGCTCTCACACACACGCACACACACACATACACACACACACACACACGCTCACGCAGGTCATTCGTTCGGGCCAGCCCTGGTCTCCCCTGTTTGACACAACTGGCCTGCCCCCTTGGCTACACGCCCTGGCAACGACGCATCAAAAGCTCTTTGAAACCCTCGTGTAGACGTGGTGGCGAAGCACCAAACCCCCTTGCGCGGATGCACCCGTCACTCCCACACCCAACAACAGCTCAGACACACACACACACACACACACACGCTCACGCACGCAATTCATCCGTCCAGGCCAGCCCTGGGCTCCTCTTTGACACTGCTGGCCCGCCCCTCGTGTACAAACCCTGGTGGCGAAGCACCACACCTCGCCCGGTTGCACACGTCACTCTCACACCCAACAACAGCTCACACACGCACACACACACTCACACGCTCGCGCACGCAGGTTATTTGTCCAGGCCACCCTGGGCTCCCCTCTTCGACATGACTGGCCTGCCCCTCGTGGACACACCCTGGTGGCGAAGCACCAAACCCCACACTGGCGCGGTTGCATCCGTCACTCACACACCCGACGCCAGCTCACACACACACACAAAAAAAAACGCTCACGCACGCAGGTTATCCGGCCGGGCCAGGCCTGGGCTCCCCTCTTTGACACCACTGGCCTGCCCCTCGTGTACGAGGACCAGTACCTGGAGCTGTCGACGCACATGCCGGAGAACAGCCAGATGATGGGGCTGGGAGAGGCGACACTGCGGGGGGGGCCGCTGCTCATGCGCGATGGTCAGGTGTGTGTGTGTGCATCTATGTGTGGTCGATTTGCCAGGTGATGGGGCTGGGGGAAGCGACGCTCGATGGGAGGGGGGGGGCGCTGCTGATGCGCGATGGGCAGGTGTGTGTGTGTGCATGCGTGTGTGCGTGTGCGTGTGTGTGTGTGTGTGTGTGTGGTGGCGCTTCCAGAAGCTGCAGCCTTGCCAGGGGACAGCCAGATGATGGATGCCTGGGAGAGGCGACGCTGCAAAGGGGGCCGCTGCTCATGCGCGATGGGAAGGTGTGTGTGTGCATGCATGTGTGTGGTCGATTTGCCAGATGATGGGGCTGGGGGGGGCCTTTGATGGCGCATTAGACCCATGTGAGTGTGTGTGTGTGTGTGTGTGTGTGTGAGTGTGTGTGTGTCTTTTCAAACTGCCGAACTGCCAACTGCCCAACTGAAGGTCATCACTCTTAGGAATGCTGACGTGGCGGTTTCCGCAACCGGTTCAAATTGCCTCTCCAACTGCCGACTGCCCGAAAACTGCCCAAGTCATCACACTTTCACACGCCGACTTCCCGTCAGCCTCGCCCGATCGAACCTGTACGGTTCCCACCCACTTGAAAAAAAAATCCAACTGCCCAACTGCCAAACTGCCCAGGTCATCACTCTTTGGAACGCCGACATCCCGTCGGCCACACCCAAATCGAACGCGGTTGAAACCCGGTTCAAACCTGGTTCACACCTGGTTCACCCGGTTCACACCCAGTTCACACCCAGTTCACTGTCTGTCTCAACTGCCCAACTGCCCAACTGCAGGTCATCACTCTCTGGAATGCCGACGTCCCTGCGACCACACCCATTTCCAACTGCCTTTCCAACTGCCTAACTGCCAACTGCCCAACTGCCCAGGTCATCACTCTTTGGAACGCCGACATCCTGGCGGCCACACCCGATTTCAAACCTGCACGGTTCCACCCTGTTCCAACTGCCGCTCCAACTGCCCAACTGCCCAACTGCCCAACTGCCCAGGTCATCACTCTCCGGAACGCCGATGTCCCTGTGGCCACACCCATTTCCAACTGCCTTTCCAACTGCCAAACTGCCAACTGCCCAACTGCCTAGGTCATCACTCTTTGGAACGCCGACATCCTGGCGGCCACACCCGATTTCAAACCTGCACGGTTCCACCCTGTTCCAACTGCCCCAACTGCCCAAACGCCCAGGTCATCACTCTCTGGAATGCCGACGTCCATGCGGCTGCACCCAATTCGAACCTGTGTGGTTCACACCCAGATCAAACTGCACTCCCAACTGCCCAACTGCCTAACTGCCCAACTGCCCAGGTCATTACTCTTTGGAATGCCGACATCCCTGCGGCCACACCCGATTCAAACCTGTACGGTTCACATCCGGTGTACATCGAGATGCGGCCGGACGGCCAGACGCACGGAGTGCACCTGCTCAACAGGTGTGTGCGTGTGTGTGTTTGTGTGTGGTGGTGGTGGGGGGCATGTTTGTGCGTGTGTGTGTGTGCGTGTCTTCGTCAACAGGCCAGACGCACGGCGTGTACCTGCTCAACAGGGGTGTGTGTGTGTGTGTGTGTCTTCGTCAACAGACAGGCAGGCCTCGACATCGTGTCTGCCTTGTACAAGTGTGGGTGCCTGCACGCACGCACTCTTAAGACGCGGCCGGGCAGCCAGACACACGGCGTGTACCTGCTCAACAGGTGTGTGTGTGTGTGTGTGTGTGTGTGTGTGTGTGTGTGTTTGCGTGTGTGTGTGTGTGCGTGTGTGCGTGTGAGTGTGTATGCGTGTGTATGCGTGTGTGTGTGTGTGTGCCTGCTGAACAGGTGTGGTTGCCTACACACACACACACACACACACACACACACACACCAGGTATTCTCTAGGTATTATAATACCGTACAAGGCCTGTGCCTTCGCAAATACATATTGTTTCAAATCCGGGGGGGGGGGGCACAAATCTGAAGCATATATCGCCGAAAATCGCGAGTTTCGACGTCAAATCGACTACAATCGACGGAAACCGACCCCCGTGGAGCGATCAAACAATTATTGTTTCGACCCCCCAAAAGGCTCAGGAGAGCGTCAAATACCCTAAACCCTATACCCTGAAACCTAAACCCTAAGCCACAAACCACAAACCCCGCAGCAACGGCATGGATATCGAGCTGCGCCGCAAGAGCGTCACCCACCCTGAACCCTTACCGTAACCCTAAACCCTGAACCACAAACCACAACCCCCCCCCACACATGCAGCAACGGCATGGACATCGAGCTGCGCCGCAAGAGCGTCACTTACCGCGTCATCGGCGGGGTGCTCGATTTCTACTTCTTCGCGGGGCCCAGTCCGGAGCAGGTGTGCGTGTGTGCACGTGTGCGTGTGCGTACTATCCACTTGAGCCAGGCGCTGGTTGGTCACCCGCTATCATCGAAAAATGTCTCAGTGCTCGGGTCAGGTCCTCAAAACAACTTCCGTGTGTTTGGTCGATTCAACAGGCTGGTGGACGCCTGAGATAGCGTGTACAAAAAAACAGTTTCTGGAGATTGAGGGTATAGATCCCCCCACCTCTCGCATGCGAAGCGAGCGCTCTACCATATGAGCTAAATCCCCTTCCGGTTATTTTTATATTATTTGGTGTCGGAGTGAGTAACTCCGGCTCTTAATCGCTAATGACAACCTCCTAGATTCCGCCAATATGAACCCAACGGAAATGGTTCACTTAGACGTTGGGCCCGGACTCTCTCTCTCTCGGTCTGTGGATCCTCCACGCCATGCATGACACGCTCTAAGCGCAAGCACAGCAAGGCCGCCGGCGCGCTAGTCGCCCGCGCGGCCACTTCCACAGAATCACCGGTGAGCAGCGGCTCCTCCGACTCAGACCCTCGGCCCCGCAACCGCGCGTGCGTCGATGAGACACAGACCACGCTTCTGGCGCTCCCTGGGGCGCCGGGGGCGTCAACGGACGCGGAGGCATCTGCATGGCACCGCCAGCAACCACATTTCGGCCTCAGCCGACACCACAGACGCCTTCCGCGCCCTCAGCGCGGTGGTGGACGACCTCAGACGCCAGGTGGGCAGGCTGGAGAAGGAGCTCGTGAGCGCGCGCGCTCAGCCACAGATTGCGCCCCCCATTGTGGGCGCGCCCCAGATTGCCGACGACGTCGCGGCGCTACGCGCCATGGTGGAGTCGCAGAAGCAACAGATTGAGGCCCTCACGGGCATGCTGCAGACCTCAGTGACATCGGTGAGCCACCTGGTGAGCCGCGTCCCTGGGGCGCCCATGCAGACACAGATGCCGCATGCGAGCCTGCCAAGGCTGCTCAGCCTGCCCGGCCCGCTGCTGCTGCTGCCGCCCCTGTGGCGTCGGCGGCGGGGGCGCCGGCGGGGGCGCGGCCTGCCGCAGCGGGCGCCGTGCGTGCCGCTCCTGCCCGCAGCCGCGCCATGCGTGGCCTGCCGGCGGTGGCGGCCGCCGCGCAGCGGCGCCACAGCTTCGTGGCGACGTTCTCCATGGAGGACGCCACCGCTTTCGCCGCATGCCACGACCATGAGGACAGGCACGTGATAGAATACCTGTCCTGCATTGACGACGAGGAGACGGTCGAGGTGGCGGCGGTGGCGGCGAGGCAGTTCGCTGCCGCCGCCGCCACCGGCGTCAGCCTGCCTGTGTGCATGGCAGAGTCGATCGTGAGCCATGTGCAGAGGGGCTGGCGTGTGGGCCCGGCTGGAGGCAGCGTGGTGTCTGCGTCGCTCCTCAACGCCAAGCCTGCCTCTGGTGGCATCGGTGTGGTGCCGCGCCGGGCGATGTGCTGCGCGTGCTCTTCACCGTGACATCCGATGCCGTGGCCGACACCGTCGTGCGCTACCGCTGCAGCCTGCGATGCTGCGAGAACATCAGCACCAAAACCAACATCTTCGACGTCCTCACTGACACACAGGAGGCGCAGCGCCGGGCGCTGTGGCCCGCTTTCGTCGCCGCGAAGGCTGCGGGGAAGCGGGCGCAGTTCCACCGCGCGCGCCTCATGATTGACGGCGAGCGGGTGCCCCCACCTGCTTGCAAGTCTGACAACTGAAACTGAGCTGTGGCGCTGGTCGCCCACAGCCCCGAGGCCCGCGCTGCCGAGCTGAGGGAGCGCATGCGGCTGCGACCGCCAGCCACGACCCCGCTTCTATGAAGCTGCCCAATACGGGACGACTACTGACCAGGGCGCCCCCCCTGCTGGGATGGGCGACGGCGGCACGCTGATTGCTTGACGGTCCACAGTTGGCGCACATTGCGCTCAAGGAAGGAACCTCGCTGGCGCTCGCTGCGCTGAGTGGTCAGCGTGCTGCCCCGCCCACCCTCCGGAGGGCCCTGCCCGCCCCGGCCACTCTGTGGCTTGGGTTTTGATACTGATTTGCCGAGTTTGCGGGTGGCCGCCCTACGGGGTTAGGCTACGCCGGACGGTTGATGCTCTGCTAGTGTGTGCGCGCCCATAAAATACAAAAATACAAAAACAATTGACAATTGACAAGCGCATGCCATTGAGCGTGCCCCCGGGAGTGAGACCCCTGAGCCTGCGGCGCACCCCTTCGCCTTCCCTTTACCCATCCCCTTCCTGTTTCCCTACACATACAGTGAGCCCGCGTCCCCTCGGGGGCGTGGGGAGTACCACCGGCCCGTGTAACAATCTCTCTCTAAAAAAACGGAAACGAAATTTTGCGTAAAAGTGTGAAATGCTGAGTTTCACACTTTTTCGGAATTCACGCAATGACGCGCCAGCCCGGACCGGCCAATCTCATCCCGAAAGTTCACTTTGTCGGATTGCGGGTTGGCGGAAACACTGGTGTGTGCGTTTGCGTGTGTGTGTGTGCTTGATGATGGATTTTACAAGTCTGTATGTGACACCATACGACTGGCCTGGCTCCTGCTAGACTGTCCCTCGGTGGAAACTACAGGAGCGGCTTGCCCGGCGCTGTCATGGCTTGGCGAGTAGCCGCGGCGCTGCCGCGACCCGTGCTGGGAGACGGCCCTTATCCTCCTCCCATGCAGGACGCCATGCGGCACCGATCTCGACGAGTTGATCGACGAGCGGAGGAGCTGGCGCCCGTCAATGCATGCTGGACATCGGTCAAGATGGCTGCTCGTGGGGCGAGCTACCATCAGGGCTTCAGCGGTGGTGACCGCCGAGGCAACAACAGAGTTTATCCGCTTCACCATCGCAGCGTTTGTCGCCGCGCTCACCCTCGGGGGCACTCGTCTGCCGGTGACTGGCGTCGGCATTGGTCTTCAGGCAGCCTGCCATGACGACTCTGTTTGCCCAGGCCCCCCTGGAGGGTGGGACCTGGCCATGCATGACGCATGGGGCGCAGGCAGAGCCCCATGCATGGAGTTGGACAACCATGCACCATGCCAGGCGGGGACTTTTCTGCTTCAGCGCCGCCAGTCGGCACAGCCGGCGTGGTTGGCCTCAAAGGCCAGGAGGAGGACGGTCCTTTCCTATACGCTCCTTGCCAGACATGTCCCTCAGGGACTTGTTTAGGTCTAAACTAGCCGGCGGGAGCGGTAGTCTAGACGGCAGGTAACCGGCTGGTGGCTATCGTCCTTCACAGGGCGGTGGCACTAGGACTAGTGTTGTCTTAGCTGGAATGCCATGTAACTGTAACTGTATGTGACACCAGTAACGATGTGTTAGACCTGTGTCGGCGCTAGCGCTGGCGCGAGGCCCCCACCCTGTGCTGTGCTGGCGCAAGGCCCAGCCCGCACCCTCCGCTGTGCTGGCGCGAGGCCCGACGCGCACCCTGTGCCAGGGTGGCACGATTCGGAATACGAAAACGAATACGGAGTACGATGCGATTCGGAATACGGGTTTCAAATGCGGGAATACGGTGGGGGAATATGATGGAGAATACGGTACTGCAGTTGAGGCGCCACACACGTGCGTGAGCACGCGCATCATCACCGTGGTGTCAACACGCGTGAACCACACTACCACCACTAGTCCTGCACTAGTAGCCCAACCCTGCCTACCTGAGACCTGGCCAAGGGCCAAGGTCTAGGTCGCCGTGCGCGCAGTCGGAATTGAACGGCCACATCATCTTATTCCTTGACCGGCGTCGTCTAGTCCCGGGGGGTATGGCCCTATGAAACCTAACAAAATGCACAAATTTCCAGCATCCCCACCCTCAACCTCAACGAATTCACAACAGGAATGCTTAGAGGCATGTAGAGCTAGCCCCCCCCCTTCAAAACTTTACCCTCGGATTTCTACACGACAACCAAGACGAATTTTTCATGTAAGAGCAGTTATGAACTCCTCTCGTCAAGCTGATGTCGATTCCACTCGAAATCATTCAAAACGGACGATTCTACCGAAAGTTGGGGAGTGTGGGGGATTGGTTTCATACTTTTTGTACTCCGTATTCCGTATCGTTTTCCGTATTCCATATTCTGGATACGGGAAACGCAGAAAAAAACAAATACGGCCGTATTGTGCCACCCTGCCCTGTGCTGTGCTGGCGCGAGGCCCATACCCTGTGCTGTGCTTGTGTGTGTGTGAGTACTATCCACTTGAGACAGGCGCTGGTTGGTCACCCATAAAATATAAAAACACAAAAACAATTGACAGTTGACAAGCGGATGCCATTGAGCGTGCCCCCGGAAGTGAGACCCCTGAGCCTGCGGCGCTCCCCTTAGCCTTTCCTTTTTCCATCCCTTTCCCGTCTCCCCGCACATACAGTGAGCCCGGCGTCCCCTCGGGGGTGTTTGGGAAGTCGTGCACAGTAACAGTAACACGGGGTTTCCAGCTAAGCAGGCTACTTTTCTACTAGAGACACCCGCCGATACTCCAGCACACTTAAGTACTAGAGTACCGCCGGCTCCCGGCCGATAGACTACCGCTCCCGCCGGCTAGACTACCCCAAACAGCGGTCTCTGAGAGACATGTCTGGCAAGGAGCATATAGGAGAGGACCTTCCTCAAGGTCACAGTAGTGGCCTTGTGGCCAGTCAAGCCGGCAGAGCCGACTGGCGCTGACTGGAACGTCCCCGCCTGGCAGTGCATGGCTGTCCAGCTCTCGTTTGCATGGGGCTCAGCCGGCGCCCCATGCCTCATGCATGGCCAGGTCCCACCCTCCAGGGGTGCATGGACGACAGAGTTGTCATGGAGGCTGCCTGAAGACCTTCCAACGCCAGTCACCGGCAGACGAGCGACCCCGAGGATGAGCGCGGTGACGAACGCTGCGATTGGTGAAGCGGATTTACTCTGTGTTGCCTCGGCGGTCGCCACCGCTGAAGCCGTGATGGTAGCCCGCCTCCACGGGCAGCCATCTTGACCAATGTCCAGCATGCATTGACGGGCGCCAGCTCCTCCGCTCGTCGATCAACTCGTCGAGATCGGTGCCGCATGGCGTCCTGCATGGGGGGAGGATAAGGGCCGTCTCCTAGCACGGGCCGCGGCAGCGCCGCGGCTACTCGCCAAGCCATGGCAGCGCCGGGCAAGCCGCTCCTGAAGTGTTCCACCGAGGGGCAGTCTAGCAGGAGCCGGGCCAGTCGTATTTTACCCCGCTCGTCAGCGGCACGGAGATCCTCGTCACCAGCAGCGCCGCATTGCTGGGTCCAGGGCTCGGCGACGAGAACGCGCCTCCGTTAATCGAGCCCCAAGTCCCCCCCCAAGCCCCAAGAAGTCGTGTAACCAATTCTAAAAAAAATGTAACCCGCTATCATTGAAAGACGTCCCAGTGTAAAGTTCAGGTCCTCTAAACAACATCGGTGTGTTTGTGTGTGTGTGTGTTCGTTTGCGTGTGTGT
The DNA here is from genome assembly GCA_016618255.1 of Chlamydomonas sp. UWO 241. Classification (NCBI taxonomy): domain Eukaryota; kingdom Viridiplantae; phylum Chlorophyta; class Chlorophyceae; order Chlamydomonadales; family Chlamydomonadaceae; genus Chlamydomonas; species Chlamydomonas priscui. The sequence goes on along the minus strand of VFSX01000059.1, from coordinate 533,683 downwards.
GTGTGCTTCTCATATGTGTGTGTGTGTGTGTGTGTCACTTGAGACAGGCACTGATTGGTCACTCGCTATCATCGAAAGACGTGCCGGTGCCCGGGTAAGGTCCTCGAATCGTCGTCCAGGGTGTTCTTACCGCGACGGGCACATTTTGAAGCCGATCGGTTTCGTCCCGCATTTCGCCGTCCCTCCAAGCCACCGCCCACGATGCGTGCTGCCGCTGCGGTATGGGACCTTGGGGTGCGCCCACGCTCTTTACAGAGTGCCTAGCCCTTGCAGTACGTCCCAGGGCCATTTGGCGCCTTGCCATGCCATTCACACACGTGCACACGCACGCACACACACACACACACACATGCACATGCACATTCACGCACACACACACCAGGGGTTTCCTTCCAGTTCGGGAAACGAAATAAAGCGTGCCCGAAGGGCGCGCCCCTGATGATTTGGGGGAGGGTGCGTTTGGGGGATCCATGACGTGCAGAGGCTTTTTTTTTTGAAAAACATGAAATCGTCGATTTCCGCACTTTTCAAAACGACTCTTTGGGCTACAGCCCTAAACCCCGACGAACCCGGGAACTCCTCTTCCGGAACAAAACGAAAGGTTGACTGACCCCAAGGAAACCCCCGACACACACACACACACGCATTAACACACACACACCACAAACACACAGGCCACCATGCAGCACCACAGCATCATCGGCCGGCCCGGCATGCCAGACACACACACACACACACGTACACACACACACAGGCCACTATGCAATACCACAGCATCATCGGCTGGCCCGGCATGCAACACACACAGAAACACACACACACACACACACATGCCACCATGCAGTACCAAAGCATCACTGGACGCCCCGGCATGACACACACACACACACGTACACACACACAGGCCACTATGCAGTACCACAGTACCACATCATCGGCCGGCCCGGCATGCTGCACACACACACACACACACATGCACACGCACACACGCACACACACACACATGCCACCATGCAGTATCACAGCGTGATCGGACGCTCGGGGGTGCTGCACACACATGCACACACACACACACAGAGCGAGAGAGCGAGAGAGATATCGTTACAGAGAACTCTGCACGGCAGACCTAGATAGGCTGTTTCTAGTCATCAATTGAGGATATTGCGTTTGAAGGCGGGAGACCAACCGTGCGCCAGCAATAGGGTGAATAACCTCATTCGTAAAGCAGTGGGGGGAAGGGGCAGTGGCGGGTCATTGGCGGCTGTGTTCGTCAATCCGCCTCGACTGAGTTTAAACTAGGTGTCGGCAGAAGGACTTCCACAGTTGTGGAAATCATGCTAAGATGATCCACTCGGTGGTGACTCGCTCGGCGAACTCGGGGCGCTCGGGGATGTCGCGTGTGAAGTTGAAGAGATGGATGTTTGCGGAGGGCGTAGAACGTGACGGAGTGGGCGCAAAAGTCACCGGCGTGAGCCGGAAGAAGGTGATGGCGCCGCCGGCATAGAGCGAAGTCGTGTCCGAACAGCGGTAGTCGTGCAAGTGGGAGGCAGTGGGAGGGAGGCAGCGGGAGGGTAGTCGGAGGGAGAGGGGGAGGGGCAGGGGAGGGTTAGGGAGGGGCGGGGGGCACAAGATGGGGTGGGGTGCAGCGGGGATGGAGGGGTGGAAGACAGGAGAAGGGAGGGAGGAGAGGGGAGAGAGGAGGGAGCCACACTGTGGCCCGGCCACATGGCGCATACATAGGCGCTGGTAGCATGGGGGGGGGTGCATGGGGTGCATGTGCGCGCATGGGGCGCATGGGGAGGGGCAACTCCATGTGACGAGCATGTGGGTGTATGGAGGTCGACGGGGCGGCAGTGGGATAAGCGGTGGGTCTCTTGAGGTGGGGCGTGGGGTCGAATGAACGACTGGGCAGTGGGCGGTGGGCGGGACGGTGGCGGCTGGAGGAACTCGGTAGCTCAAGTTGAGCGCTGGCTCGGGCCGCATGGCGGTCGAGGTGATGGCACTGAGATACCTGGGCTCCGTTGTCTGAAGCTGCAGAGCTGCGGGGGGAGGGAAATCTGTGCGGTAGGGCGTCACGTGTTTTTTGCCACGTGGAGGGCGTGCGAGAGAGTGCGGATGGACTGAGTTCCTGGATGCATGCGTCGACTGGCTGCTGAATTGGCAGCCCGACGACAGGGGGCGTACGGAGGAGGAGAGGCGGCGAGAATCGGCGACGGCATGGGTGAAGGGGGGTCGACGTAGGCGGCGGCGATGACTGCGCGGGCGTCCCACGCCCACAGAGTGGGGCGTCCACAGAGTGGGGCGCCCACAGAGCCCCAGAGCGAGAGAGCCACACACACACACACACACACACACACACACACGCCCCCCCCCATACAGGCCACCATGCAGTACCACACCATCATCGGCCGTCCCAGCATGCCGCCCCGTTGGGCGCTCGGGTTCCACCAGTGCCGGTGGGGCTACGAGAATGTGACTGCGCTGGAGGAGGTGGTGGCAAGGTGCGTGTGTGTGTGTGTGCGTGTGTGTGTGTGTGTGTGATGGTTACACCAGGGCTGGTGGGACTACGAGCATGTGGCTGCGCTGGAGGAGGTCGTCGCGAGGTGTGTGTGTGTGTGTGTGTGTGTGTGTGTGTTAGGGGTGTATTCGGGGGCATGCCACTCATCGGTTTTCCAGGAGAGGGCCTCCCTGACTCATCGGCTTTCCAGGAGAGGGCCTCATAGACTCATCGGCTTGCCATTTTTTTCCCGGGGGCTGCGCCCACGGACCCCCGCTGTCCGTAGTCTTCTGTTGCCGTGATACGGTCTCTCACACAACTTCCTCAGAGTCAGAGACAGCTTCGTGGCTTTACAGTTCATGCCGTTCTCTCTTAGAGATTACCTACGTCAGACACGATAGTGCCCCTTCCACTCTCTCACTCACATCCCCACTAGCTGCATGTGCGTCAACGCGAAAATCACCACCATGATCAATCAAATTTAGAATTATTCCGAATCAAAATAAATAAATAAATCAGGCCCTGAGGGTGCCCTGTGGGGCCAGGAGGCGACAACAGGGAAAACAGTAGACAGCGCAAAGGCTTTAGCGCTTCTTAAGGTCAATGAGGGGGAAGTCGTCTTCGTCGGACTCGAGCTCATCAGGCTCACCAGCGTCCTCCTCCTCAACAATGTTCCCCTCAACATCAAACGCGACCGCCGGGTCGACGTCCTCCAGGCCCTCCTTCTCCAGCAGCCTTGCAGCCTCGTCCAGATCGCGATCAAGGAACGAAACCTGCACGCGGCTCACTTCCTCGACCAGCCTCTTCAAGAGGCTGGAGGGGTTGACTCCCTGAGACTGCAGGGAGGCACCGGACAGCTTCTCTGCAGCCTCGTTGATCAGGCTGTTGTTTTCTGACTCCCTCGGGCCGGTGAACGACTGGGCAAGGTGCCAGATGCGGAGCAGGGAGTCCACCATGAGGATCATGAGGCGGCTGCGGAGGCGGTTCTTGAGGATGCGGTGGATGCTGAAGCCACGCTCGACCTCGGCGGTGTGCAGAGCCATCACGTAGTACACGTTCATGAGTAGGATGATGTTGGGCACCATGAGAGAGTCGGAGCTGCGCGCAATGAAGCGCCACAGGTTGAGCATAGTTGCCGAGGGGGTGAGCGCCAGCCTGTCCTTGATGACGGTCTTGACATGCTTGAACTCAGTGTCGAGCGTGGCCATGAATGACTCGCCGCGCGCAGAGAAGGGAGAGTTGGGCAGCCCATCCCCGGACCAGAAGTGGTCTTTCAGCTGCTGAAAGGAATCGTTGCCGAAGTCATCTAGCTCTGCGTGCCCCATAGAGAATATCAAGGGAGGGGTCGTCGTCGAAAAACCTCTCCTTCAGGCTCTCAATGGCCGCGTCAGCAAAATCTGCTGCAAACTTGTATGCGGTGGTCATCTTGAAATTGCCCTTGAAAAATTTGACCTTGGTAGGTGGTGGGGCGCCTGAGGTGGTGGGCGGGGTCCACACCCCGTCATCATCGACGTTACCAACTAGACCCTTGGCAGTTGGGCAGGTCTCAGCAGAAAAAATGTGAGGTTCTTAAAAACGTTAAGCTGGGCAATGGTGGCGGTCAAACGTTTTTTCAGGTCGAGGGGCTTAATGCTGTTGCTCTGCAACGCCTTGGAAAGCTTATCGACAGGGCTCAGCAAATCGATCTGTAGAAACAAAAAGACTGCCTGCTTATAACTCAAGAGCTTCGACAGAACGAGCCTAGCCTTTTCCCACGTCTTTGAGCGCGTCGACACCTCATCGGGGCAGTCCTTCCTAAGGGTCAGGTATTCAATCAAAGCGTGGAGGTTGAGGCGCAGAACCAGCGTGGCTTCCTTGCGAGACCACCAACGCGTTGTAGTAAAATTCGGAAACTTCAAGCGGGTCAGATTGGGGTAGTTCTTTTTGGCAAATAACTCCCACTCGCTGGTCCTCTTGGCGCTCTTGCAGAACAGGTGGTGCACGTTGGAAGTAATAGTGTCAAGTGCTTTGCATGCTGTGGTAAGGGTGGTCTTAGTTCTGGTGGTAACATCCACCATAACAAGTGCACACCGGTGCGCGACGCAATGGACAGTAAGTAGGTAGGGGTTCATCCGCCTAAGCTTTGTCATAACGCCATTGCGCCAGCCAGTGAACACGTTTGCGCCGTCGGTGCAGAAGCCGACCATGCGGCTGCTGTCCAGTTCCAGCACCTCCATCACCTTAATAAGAACATCGTGGATAGAGTCTGCACCGGCTTGAGACAGCTTCACAGTACATAGGTACTCTACTGTCGGCTCAAGGAGCTCGGCACAGTACACAACATAGATTAGAAGGTGATCCTCGGTACTGCAGTCGGTACTGCCATCAACCATAAGCGTAAAACAGGGGGCAGCTCGAATTTGTACGAGCTGCCGGCTCAGGAGGACTGAGGAGAGGGTGAGTACGCACGCCGTAAAGTACGACCGATTGTTGTACTTCGCGTTAATACTGGTGTTGCCAGCCTTGGTGAGCGCCACCAGTAGGCTGGCAAACTTCAGGCCTGGAAGCAACTCTGTGCAGATCCACAGGGCACCCATGAGCAGAGTTGGTAGCAGGCCTTTCAGGACCTCAGCGCACAGCATCGACGGAGCCACCGTCCTTCTTCACCTTGGCGTCCACAGCATCCTTGTGCTCGTCACACTTGGAGTGCTTGGTGAGGTCGTTGAGGGAGTACACGCTGGCATTGCCAGCAGCGTACGACTTGTTGCTGTTGGCGCCGTAGATCTCGCGGCAGACGGAGCAGCCGACGAGCACGGCGCCGTTGGTGGCGAGGTTGACGGCGGTGGCGATGAAGATGAAGGGGAACGTCTTGATCCACGACTTCTGCGCCTCGGAAGATGGCGGCTTCTTCTTGACGCTGGTGGCGATGGGGGTGGCGTCGATCGTGGGGCCATCAGCCGCGGGGGTGGCCGTGGGGGTTGCCGGAGGGACGTCCTCGTGAGGCGGGTGCTCGGGGGCCTGGGCGGGCGCGGCCGGGGCAGCGGCGGCGTGCTTGGCCTTCTTGAGCTGCTTCGCCTCTGCAGTGGTAGTGAGGGGGATGGGGCGGGCTTTAGAAAGAGGCGGGGCAGGGGGGGCTTTGGAAAGAGGCGCAGTAGGGCAGGGCAGGGCAGGGCTGGACCCAGGCTTGAGGCGGGCTGGGTGGAGGCTGGCTTGAGGTAGTCTGGGTGGGGGCTAGAGGCTGGGTGAGGGAGGCTGCAGGAGGAGGGAGGGCGTGGAGGGGGGGAGGGGCATTTCGATTTTGAATCCCCCCATGTACCATGCGCGCACCCCCGATGCCCATGTGACACTCACGTGACGCAGCCTTCAGGTTGCTGGCCTTAATGAGGTCAAACGCGTTGCGCTTCTTGGGCTCCTCGGCCGGCGGGGGCACGAGCTCGACGTCGTCGTCGACCAGCATGGGGGACGCGGGGTTGTCGTCGGGCGCACGCACGGGCGGTGGCCCGTCGGGCGGAACAGGAGAGGCCATGAGCCGATCGGGTAGCTCAAATACCCCAAGCCGATGAGTCCGATCGGTTTGAAGTGGTCATCGGCTTCGCCGATGACAGGCCCTCCGGGCCCTCACACTAATCGGTTTTCCCGATCCCACCCCAAAACACTCATCTATTGGGTGTGTACTTGGGTGTGTGTGTGATTCGGGTGGATTTGGACTCCTCTTGACAAGGCGAATCCAACGCGCCCACTTTCACATCAAACGGAGGTCAGGATAGAAAGTTAAAGGATTTTTTATGAAAGTCTCCGGACCAACCATCCAACCCCCCGCGACCCGTTTTGTTAGGAGTGGTTATGGACGTAACTAAGGGAAGGGAAGGGCGTGGCGCCGGTCCGGTGTGAAAATTTAAGTTTTTTTTTATCATGGGGTCGAGAATCTGCTGTTCTGCCCCCTCCTGGTGATTTTCACTGTTTTTCTAGTGAAATTCCCGCGATTCGCCCCCGCAGTTTCCCCCAAATGTTCCTATTTGCTCCCTGGAGGCGCAAATGACATCACTGGTGTGTACGTTTGTGCTTGTGTGCCCCCTCAACATGCACACACACACACGCACACACGCACACATGCACACACACACGCAGCTACAAGAGCGTTGGCCTGCCCCTCGATGTGATGTGGTCCGACATTGATTTCATGGATCGCAACAGGTGTGTTTGTGTGTGTGTGTGTTTGTGCGTGTGTGTGTGTGTGTGTGTGTGTGTGCTGGGGGATGGAGGTGGGGATGTGTGTGTGTGTGCATGTGTGATGGGGTGGGGGGGGATGTGTGTGTGCGTGAGTGTGTGTGTGTGTGTGTGCTGGGGGATGGAGGTGGGGATGTGTGTGTGTGTGCATGTGTGATGGGGTGGGGGGGGATGTGTGTGTGCGTGAGTGTGCGTGTGTGTGTGTGTGTGTGTGCCTGTGTTTGTGTGTAGTCTGGTCCGGTTGTTGTTATGGACCGTTACAGGCGTGCGTGTGTGTCTGCGTGTGTGTGTGTTTACAGGGGGGGGGGCGAGGATGTGTGTGTGTGTGTGCGCGTGTGTGTGTGTGTGTGTTGATGCGAAGTGGGGAGGGAGTGGTCCGACATTGCCTTCATGGACCGCAGCAGGTGGGTGGGTGGGTGTCTGCGTATGTGTGTGTGTGTGTGTGTGTGTGTGTGCGTTTGCAAGGGGGGAGGGAGGGCATGTGAGTGTGTGTGTGTGTGTTTGCAGGGGGGGGGAAGGGCAACGATGCATGTGTGTGTGTTTGTGTGTGTGTGTGTGTGTTTGTTTGAAGGGGGGAGGGAGTGGTCCGACATTGACTTCATGGACCGCAGCAGGTGGGTGGGTTGGTGTGTCTGCGTGCGTGTGTGTGTGTTTGTGTGTGTGTATGTGTGAAGTGTGGAGGGAGTGGTCCGACATTGATTCATGGACCGCAGCAGGTGGGTGGGTTGGTGTGTCTGCGTGCGTGTGTGTGTTTGTGTGTGTATGTGTGAAGTGGGGAGGGAGTGGTCCGACATTGATTCATGGACCGCAGCAGCTTGGTGTGGCAAGGGAGGGCACGCACGCGTATGCAGACACACACACACACACACAAGTATACACACACAGGCACGCACACTCGAACACTCAAGCACGCACACGCACACACACACACACACACACATGCGCGCACACACAGGGTGTTCACGTACGACCCTGTTGCTTACCCACCAGCAGAGATGGCTGCGTTTGTGGACAGGCTGCATGAGGTGTGTGTGTGTGTGTGTGTGGTGGGGGGGGGCTGCTCATGTCTTGGGTTTCCTCTGGTGGAGGAATCAGTCTCTTGTTGGATGATGGGCTGCTGCTGCCCCCCTGCACCCTAAACCCCAAACCCTCAACCCCGCACCCTGCACCATGCACCCTTGCACCATGCACCACGCGCCATGCACCATGCCCGCTGCCCCCTCCACCCTCCACCCTCCACCTTCCCGCCTCCCGCCCCCTCCTACCCACCCCGACCACCCCAGGCCAATATGCGATGGGTGCCCGGCGTGGTA
>VFSX01000059.1:520667-523167 GCA_016618255.1 Chlamydomonas sp. UWO 241 | reverse complement strand
GGGTGGGCATCTATGTTGGCGTGTGTGTTTGTGTGCATTTGTGTCTGTGTGCGTGTGGGGGGGAGAAGATTCGTCCCGTACGCACGCTGTCTTGGCAAGGGCTCCACTCTCTCGCTGAATGGGAGCGTTTTCAGTTCGGACTGCAAGGGGCAGCCTGACTTAGGAGCTGTGTGTGTGTTTGTGTGCGTGTGTGTGCACGCGCGTGTGTGCGTGTGTGCATGTGTGCGTGTATGTTGTGTATGTGCGTGGGTGGGGGCGGGGTGGGGGGGCGTGTGTGTGTGTGTGAGTGTGTGTTCAGTTTGAAATGTGTAATTACAAAGAGTTAGCACTCAACCCCCCCCTCCACACACGTGCACCCCGGCACACACACAGACACACACACACACACACACACCACACACACTGCAGGTATGGTCTGGTCCCAGCCACTGGGTGGACTGGCTGCACCCGCGCGCATCAGAGTACTGGTTGACAGAGGTCCACTCTCTCTCCCTCTCTATATATATATGTATCTCCGCACCCTCTTCAACTTGTATTTAAATCTCTCCAAGTACACCCCCAACCCCCACCCCGCACACACTGCAGATGTGGTCCGGCCCCAGCCACTGGGTCGACTGGCTGCACCCGCGCTCATCAGAGTATCGGTTGGCAGATATCGACTCTTGTCTCTCACTCCACACAATTTTCAATGTGTATTCCTGGGTTTTGTTCTTCAACACCCGTACACGCACCCCACCACACACACACACATACAGGTGTGGTCCGGCTCCAGCCACTGGGTCGACTGGCTGCACCCGCGCTTATCAGAGTATTGGTATTGACAGAGGTCCACTCCATCTCTCACTCCACATAATTTCCAATAAGTATTCCCAAAATATTCCCGAGTTTTGTGTTCCAACACCCGCACACGCACCCCACCACACACACACACACACACACGCACACACACACACACACACATATGCAGGTGTGGTCCAGTCCCAGCCACTGGGTTGACTGGCTGCACCCACGCTCATCAGAGTACTGGCTAGCAGAGATCCGCTCTTCCCCCCTCTCTCTCTCCCTCTCTCTCTCTCTCTCTCTCTCTCTCTCTCTCCGCACCCTCTTCAACTTGTATTGAAATCTCTCCAAGTACACCCCCAACCCCACCACACACACACATGCAGGTGTGGTCCGGTCCCAGCCACTGGGTCGACTGGCTGCACCCACGCGCATCAGAGTATTGGCTGCCAGCGATTCACTCTCTCTCCCTCTCTCATTCTCTCTCCATCTCCGAACCCTCTTCAGCTTGTATTTAAATCTGCTCAAACACCCCCCCCACCCCCACCCCACACACACTGCAGGTATGGTCCGGCCCCAGCCACTGGGTTGACTGGCTGCACCCGCGCGCATCAGAATATTGGCTAGCAGAGATCGCGTCGTGGCGCGCCGATGGCGCCCCGGCGTTCGACGGGCTCTGGATCGGTGCGTGTGCGTGCTGGGGGGGCTAGATTGTGATTTAGGGCTTGGTAGGGGGTTGACGGTTGAGGGTCTTTCGTTGTCGGACTGGATCCGACAAAGCGCTGAGTTCGAAAGATCTGAACAGAGATCGCGGCGCGTCGCGCCGATAGCGCCCTGGCATTCCACGGACTCTGGATCGGGGGGTGCTTCGCGCTGGGGGCTAGATTGTTGTTTAGGGCTTGGTAGGGGGTTGACGGATGGCTGTGAAGGCCCACTGCTGGTTTGTCTTATCAGCCGCACCTCGGTTCAACAAAAGGAATGTCCTCGTGACCGTGTATGACCGTAGGCTGTCACTACAGCCCGACAGGGTGTGCGCGAGGGCGTCTGTCAATAGCGGGTGGCCACTCGTCGGTATTGACACAAACACACAACTTACCAACCAACCAACTGCCACATGAGCGCGAGCCGCATGGCACACACACACACACCACAGTAACAGTGACAGTGGCATCGACTTTCCAGAAGAGACTTTTAGTCCTAGTACCACCGCCTAGACCCAAGTCCAGTTCTGGCCCTGACAATGACTTGTGAGGGGCGATAGCCACCACAGCCGGCTGCCTGCCAACGTGTAGTCCTAGAGCAAAAAAAGAGAGCTATTGTGCGACGCCTCGAAAAGGGACCCAACTGCTTCCAGAGGATCAGGGGTCGAGTGGCGCTTTCAAATCTACTTGACCGCCGAGGTGGATGGGCCGGCGCCCGCGGGGCAACACACACCACACCTTCACACAGACCTCCCTTGACACACGCAGACATGAACGAGCCCTCAAACTTCTGCACCGGCGACGTGTGCGTGCTGTCTCCCGGGTTCTCTTGGGGTGCGTGCTTCGTGTGTGTCTGTGTGTGTGTGTGTGTGCGCGCGTGCGTGTGTGTGTGCGTGTGTGTGTGTATGCACGTGTGTGTTTGTGGGTGAGTATGTGTGTGTGTGTGTGTAACACACATACGGTGTGTGTGTGTGAGTCAGTATGTTTATGTGTGTGTATGATTGCAGTCTCCCAGATTC
>VFSX01000059.1:510667-518167 GCA_016618255.1 Chlamydomonas sp. UWO 241 | reverse complement strand
TACGGTGCCCCCCACTGCCGTCCACTGGAGGGGCGTGTCGTGCACACACATGCACACACACACACACACACACACGCACACACACACACAAACACACATACACACACACACACACACACACGCACGCAGGCACACGCAGGGCCACAAGCAGCTCGCAGACCGCTCGGTGCCCCCCAGTGCAGTCCACTGGGGGGCGTAGCGCGCACACACATGCACACCCACACAAATACACACACACACACACACACACACTTACGCACGCACACGCAGGGCCACAAGCATCTCGCAGACCGTACGGCGGCCCCCCCCACCGCGGTCCACTGGGGGGGGGGGGTCACACACACACACACACACACACGCACATACACACACGCACACGCACACACACACACACACATACACACACACACGTACACACACACACACACACGCACGCACACACACGCACGCACGCACACGCAGGGCCACAAGCAGCTCGCAGACCGTGCGGTGCCCCCCACCGCAGTCCACTGGAGGGGCGTGTCGCATACACACACATGCACACACACACACACACACACACACACACTCACACACACACACACACACTCACACACACACACACGCGCGCGCGCGCGCAGGGCCACAAGCATCTCGCAGACCGTACGGTGCCGCCCACTGCGGTCCACTGGGGGGGCGTGTCGCACTACAACGCCCACAGCCTGTTCTCCATCGGGGAGGCAAAGGCGACGTACGAGGTGTGCCTGGGATTCCACTCCGAAAGGGGCTCGGGGATTTCTTTTTCTAGGTTCGGGGTTTGGGTGTTGAGGGTCCTTACAACGTGCACAGCCTGCCCTCTATCGGGGAGTTAAAGGCCACAGTGTCCCCTGGGAAGGATTTTGGTAGTTATTTTATTTCCCGGCTTCAGAGATTTTGACCGCCCATACCAGGCACAACACACAGCGGTTATTCACGCAACGCACGCCGTTATTCTGCTCTCGGCGAGAGCTTTGCAACGCACCCCTCCGCGCCCTCTCCCCCCAAGTGTGGGAGGGTTATCTGGGAAATGGGACATCCAGCCCCGAGCGGTATACGGCTTGCAGGGGGATCACTGGGGCCCACACACATCCATCAACAAGCTGGTCCCATCCCCTCAAACCCAAACCCTAAACCCTTCACCCAAACCCCAAAACGCACCTGCAGGCGCTCGCCAACACTACTGGCAAGCGCCCGGCTGTGCTGCCCCGTCTGAACACACACACACACACACACACATACACACACACGCACGCACACACACACACACACACACACACACACACACACACAAACGCACACATGCACACCGAATGAACACGCGCAGGCGCTGCTCAACATTACCGGCAAGCGCCCGTTTGTGCTGTCCCGAGCCACGTTCCCGGGCCAGGGCCGATTCAGTGCGCACTGGAGCGGGGACAACGCTGCGACTTGGGAGGGCCTGAGGCAGAGTGTGGCGCAGGTGCGCGTGTGTGTATGTTTCAGGGTGTTGGGTTTGAGCTCTCTGTGCATTTTAGGGTTTCAGGCTGTGCGTGTGTGCGTGCGTACATTTTGGGGTGTTCGGATTTAGGGCACTGGAGCGGGGCCAACGCGGCGACGTGGGAGGGCCTGAGGCGGAGCGTGGCGCAGGTGTAAAAAAACAGGGTGTCCAGGGGGGGGGCAGGATCGATTTTTTTCAGACCCAGCGTTTCATTATTTTCCAAACGGGCCTGGATCCCCCCCCCCCCCCCCCCCCGTACACCCAGACCTTATCTGCCGGAGCTGTAACTTGGTGGACAGCTTCGTGACATTGTTCCCATTCCATCGCACTATTTGGGATGTTGTACAACCCAATCCTGTTCCTGAAGCGAGCCTCGGAAGACGGCCACACGCCCCGGTGCAGCCCCACACACCAAGGTCCCTTCCGCACCCTCCCAACGATGAACCACAGAAATGACAATGGATTTTGCATCTCTGTCGTGAGACAAATCGATCGCGTCCTTCCCCATCCCAATCGGAGGTCTGCAGAGCATTCTGGCTCCGAGGGGGTGTGAACCAGTGGTCCACACCAATCGCCCGGTGTGGACCCTCTCACACCCCCACACCACTGCACTACATATTGGGTGTGTGGAGGATCTGAGGGTGGATTTGTACTTCTCTTGACGAGGAATCCAGCACACCAACTCTCGTGTCGAACGAATGTCCAATTAAAAATATACAAAAAAAATCTGAGAAACGGTCCCTGGTCTGGAGACCCTCCCCCCCAATTCCCATTTTTTATTAAGTAGAATTCTTCCTCATTTAGGGAAGGGAAGGGCATGGTGCCGGCCTGGTGAGAAAATTCGATGATCTTCAATGTTGGGTCTGTTTCTAACTTCCCTGCCCCCCCCCCCGGAGGGTGTCCATTAATTGTAACCTGAAAAAGGGTCCAGGGTTTTTGAGCTTGGGGATTTTGGTTTTGGAGCGGGGACACTGCGGCCACGTGGGAAGGCCTGAGGCGGAGCATAGCGCAGGTGTGTGAGTGTGAGGGAGGGAGTGCGTATGTGGGTGCGTGCGCGTGCGCACACGACCTACGGTTGTAGGGTGTTGTCGTTCTGGGAGTGGGGGCGGAGACAACGTGGCCACGTGGGAGGGCTCGAGGCGGGAGCGTCGCGCAGGTGTGTGTCTGTGTGTGTGTTGAGGGAGGGATTGCGTGTGTGGGTGAGTGCTCGTGTGTGCACGACCTACGGTTGTAGGGTGTTGTCGTTCTGGGAGTGGGGGCGGAGACAATGCGGCCACGTGGGAGGGCCTGTTGGGGCTCGATTAACGGAGGCGCGTTCTCGTCGCCGAGCCCTGGACCCAGCAATGCGGCGCTGCTGGTGACGAGGATCTCCGTGCCGCTGACGAGCGGGGTAAAATACGACTGGCCCGGCTCCTGCTAGACTGCCCCTCGGTGGAACACTTCAGGAGCGGCTTGCCCGGCGCTGCCATGGCTTGGCGAGTAGCCGCGGCGCTGCCGCAGCCTGTGCTGGGAGACGGCCCTTATCCTCCCCCCATACAGGACGCCATGCGGCACTGATCTCGACGAGTTGATCGACGAGCGGAGGAGCTGGCGCCCATCAATGCATGCTGGACATTGGTCAAGATGGCTGCCTGCGGAGGCAGGCTACCATCACGGCTTCAGCGGTGGCGACCGCCGAGGCAACACAGAGTAAACCCGCTTCACCAATCGCAGCGTTCGTCACCGCGCTCATCCTCGGGGTTGCTCGTCTGCCGGTGACTGGCGTTGGAAGGTCTTCAGGCAGCCTCCATGACAACTCTGTCGTCCATGCACCCCTGGAGGGTGGGACCTGGCCATGCATGAGGCATGGGGCGCCGGCTGAGCCCCATGCAAACGAGAGCTGGACAGCCATGCACTGCCAGGCGGGGACCGTTCCAGTCAGCGCCAGTCGGCTCTGCCGGCTTGACTGGCCACAAGGCCACTACTGTGACCCTGAGGAAGGTCCTCTCCTATATGCTCCTTGCCAGACATGTCTCTCAGAGACCGCTGTTTGGGGTAGTCTAGCCGGCGGGAGCAGTAGTCTATCGGCCGGGAGCCGGCGGTACTCTAGTACTTAAGTGTGCTGCAGTATCGGCGGGTGTCTCTAGTCGAAGAGTAGCCTGCTTAGCCGGAAACCCCGTGTTACTGTTACTGCGAGGGCCTGAGGTGGAGCATTGCGCAGGTTCGACCGACAGATGGAGAGAAGACAGAGCGTGAAGAGAGACAGAGAGAGAGAGGAAGGGGCACGGAGGGAGGGAGAGGGAGGGAGGGGGAGGGAGGGAGAGAAAAGGGGGGAGGGAGAGGGAGAGGGAGACGGGGAGGGGGATGGGGATAGAGACAGAACGAGCAATAATGACAGTGAGAGAGAGACAGAGAGAGAGAGAGAGAGAGAGAGAGAGAGAAGGACCTCTGATTGGCAGACCGCACAAAGGTCCCTAGGTGCACACAAGCACACACACACACACACACACCTTGTGTGATTTCCAGCCAAAAACTCTGGGGCCTGCCGCGCACTTTCGCTGACCCACTTCGACACATTTCTACATCCACTGTTTTAAATAAACACCTACACACATTCCGGTCCATAGTGTTACGTGTAACCACTGCAACTATCTAGCACTAGCACTACCCGTACTTAAGTACTGCCAATGTCCACACACACACACACACACACACACACACGCACACCGTACAGATTGTCAACTCAAACTTCTGGGGCCTGCCGCTCATCGGCGCCGACATCTGCGGCTTCACAGGCAAGTCGATAGAGTGACATGGTGTGCGATGGAGTGAGAAGGAGTCAGATGGAGTGGGAAGGAGTGAGATGGAGTGAGATGGAGTGAGAAGGCGTGCGACGGAGTGAGATGGAGTGAGATTGAACACAGCTCAACCCATCCAGTGCATTGCTACTCTGACGAGCCCGCCAGACAGAGCTCGTCCAGAGCTTTCAGATCACCTATGTATGAGGTCAAACGGTCAACAGGAGGTCAACTGTCAACGCAGTCAAAGCATAATCCGAAAGAAACAGCTTGCAAAAAAAACTGCGTGCAGGCGACTCAAACGAGGAGCTGTGCGCGCGCTGGATTGTTCAAGGGTTTTGATGTTGGGCCCTTCCCAGGCTAGCATGTACTAAAAGAGCATGGTTTGGTGTGCCACACCCAGAAACTCAATCCTAGAATAGGTTGTGTGTCGCCCACGGAGCACAGATGCACTTGACTGGTGTTTACAAACGTTTACAAACCCTTAACCTGAAAACCTGACCCCACAATTGCAGGCGCCTCTAACAAGGAGCAGTGCCCTAGACCCCAACTCACCAACCCCAACTTGAATTAGAACCAACCGCGC
Source organism: Chlamydomonas sp. UWO 241 (assembly GCA_016618255.1). Taxonomy (NCBI): domain Eukaryota; kingdom Viridiplantae; phylum Chlorophyta; class Chlorophyceae; order Chlamydomonadales; family Chlamydomonadaceae; genus Chlamydomonas; species Chlamydomonas priscui. The sequence continues at coordinate 513,309 of VFSX01000059.1, read as the reverse complement.
ATTGCGTGTTGTGTCGCTCGCAGGCGACTCGAACGAGGAGCTGTGCGCGCGCTGGATGTCGGCCGGCGCGTTCTACCCGTTTGCGCGCAACCACGCCGACAAGAACACCGTGCGTCAGGTGGGTGCCAGGCTCCTACTCTCTCCTACAATCCTGGTTCCTGCATCCTGCAAGCGTTAGCTAGCCTTCCTGTGTGCGCTTGGACCTATGAAAGCTGGCTGTCAGCCGGCGCGTTCTACCCGTTTGTGCACAGCCACGCCGACAAGAACACCGTGCGCCAGGTGGGCACCAGGCTCCTACTCTGTCCTACAAGCATGCGAGGCTTGGCATGCAAAGCTTAGCTCCTGCATGCTGCAAGCTTTAGCTAGGCCCCCTGTGCCGGCTGTCGGCTGTCTGCTGTTTCATCTACCCGTTTGTGCGCAGCCACGCCGACAAGAGCACCGTGCGCCAGGTGGGCACCAGCACCAGGCTCATTATAAATGTACATATTTTGAGCGTTGGCTAGCACCCCTGTCCTTGGGGGGCTACGAGCTTGGCTCCGCATCCCGCAAGCTTTAGCTAGACCCCCTGTGCGTCCCTGGCCCTGTGGCAGCTGGCCGTCGGCTGTGTCTTTCTTAACCTGCTGCTTGCTCGCAGCCACGCCGACAAGAACACCGTCCGGCCGGCGGGCACCACATCCCCTTGCTCGCGCACTCCCTTGTGTTTTAAGTCCGTTTTCTCACTATAGCTTGTCCCCTGTTCCCTGTCCCCTGCTCCCTGTCCCGGCCTCGGCCTGTCCCTATTTTTTTCCCTCTGTCACTCTGTCGGGTTTAAGTTTCGTGTAAAACGTTCCTCCCCCCCCCCAAAATGTGTTGCAAAACACCCCCTGCTCCTTGGTATCCTCCCTGTGCCCTCAATCGTCTATGGAGGACTCCTATGCTACAAGCCTAGGCCCTAGACCCTACGCCCCCGCTCCTCCATCATCCTTTTTTTTTTCAGAGGCCAACGTAGTCCACGCAGGAGCCTTACCAGTGGGCTGCAACTAGTGGTGTCATTAAAGAAACCAAGAATGGCCTGTTTGCCCCCGCAACATAGGAGGGAACATGCCGAATCGCTTCCGCAGGAGACGGTTTTTTTTGCGGGAAAAAGTGAAAATCGTCAAATTTTCAATTTTTTAGCGAAATTCCCCCTATTTGCCCCCGCAGTTTTCCCTCCAATTTCTCGGTTTGACCCCGCAGCGGGGGCTGCGGGGGCGCTAATGACACAACTGGCGCAACCACGCCGACGAGAACACTGTGCAGCAGGTGGGCACCACATCCCCTTGCTCGCGCACTCCGTGGTGTTGCCCTGTGTAAGCACCCCCACCCCTACCTCAACACCTCCCTGCTCCTTCGTATCCTCCCTCTGCCTGCACTCGTCGATGGAGGACTCCTATGCTGCAAGCCCTACACCCTACGCCCTCGCTCCTCTATCGTCCACGCAGGAGCCTTACCAGTGCACACTGGGCTGCAACCGCCGCCAAAAGATTCGTCTCCATACAACCCTACCAGCTCTCATCTGCACCTGTTTCTTTTGCCCCTAAATCCGCAAACCCGCAACCCTAAACCCTCGACCCCTCGATCACCTATTCAGGATCCCTACCAGTGGCCATCGACCCTGGCCGCCTCCAAGCGTGCGCTCTCCCTGCGCTAGCAGCTCACCCCCTACCTCTACACCTGCCTCTTCTCATCCTACAGCCGGAGAAACCATAACCCTCAACCCTTCAACCTAAACCCTCTGCCCTCCTATCCTCCATCGCCTACGCAGGAGCCCTACCAGTGGCCATCGACGCTTGCCGCATCCAAGCGCGCGCTCTCCCTCCGCTACCAGCTCACCCCCTACCTCTACACCTGCTTCTTCGCGGTGCACGCCGCTGGCGGGACTGTCGCGCGCGCACCGCTGGCGGCGTTCCCGGGCGACGCGCGCGCGCTCGCGGTGTCGCCGAGCCAGTGGTTGCTCGGGGACTGGCTGATGGTGGCGCCCGTGATGGTGGCGGGGGCGTCGGCAGTTGACGTCTACTTCCCACAGGGTGCGCGGGGGGCGTGTATGGCATTGTGTGGCTCGGTCTTATGGATGTGGCGCGGTCAAGGTTTGGCTGGTTTTGGATGTGGGGCTGATTGTGGCGCACGTGATGGCGGTGGGGGCGCCGGCTGTTGACTTGTACGTCCCGCAAGGTGTGCGAGCGTGGGTGCGTGGGGGGAGGGGAGAGGGGGGGGTCATGAAGGCCGTGAGATCATGGTGAGGCTTGGTCTTATGGGTGTGGCTCGGTCAAGTTTGGCTGGGTTTGGATGTGTGCTGATGGTGGCGCACGTAATGGCGGTGGGGGCGTCGGCTGTTGACTTGTACGTCTCGCAAGGTGCGCGAGCGTGGGTGGGTGGGGGGAGGGGAGAGGGGGGGTCATGAAGGCCGTGAGATCATGGTGAGGCTTGGTCTTATGGGTGTGGCTCGGTCAAGTTTGGCTGGGTTTGGATGTGTGCTGATGGTGGCGCACGTGATGGCGGTGGGGGCGTCGGCTGTTGACTTGAACGTCTCGCAGGGTGCGCCAGCGTGGGTGGGTGGGGGGAGGAATGGGGGGGGGGGGTATAGGTCATAGGAGCTCGGTGCGGCGCGGTCTTGGGTGTGTGTG
>VFSX01000059.1:468167-505667 GCA_016618255.1 Chlamydomonas sp. UWO 241 | reverse complement strand
CCTGCGATCAAATGTGCCACACTCACCTCCCTCCTCCCCTTTCTTTCTTCCCTGCCCCAGCCCACACACAAATAAACGTGGACACACACATTGCAGGGTGTGACACACACACACACACGCACACACACACACACACATACGCGCAGGTGTGGTGGGCGGCCGATGTGAATGCTTCCAGCGGCTCTGGCTGGCTGCACACACAAACACACACACACACACACGCACACACACACACATGCGTGCACACGCGCACACACGCGTGCACACACACACACGCGCACACACGCGTGCACACACACACACACACACGCACGCAGGTGTGGTGGGCGGCCAATATGACTGGTTCCGACGGCTCGGGCTGGCTGCAGGCGCATGCACACGGGCAGCCACGCACTTCGGTCATCACTTGGGTGAGCTCTAGGGCCGTACAAACTGATCCTAATCAGATGCCGACCGCCACAAGGGTGGAAACCCGGATGCTAGTTCAAGCCCGGGTGGGCCGAGCCAAAGCGGGAAACCCCACCCGCCCGGTGTCAAATCCCATGAGATCACTTGGCACACACGCTTGCATGCACGCAGACCGGCACACACACACACACACACACACGCAGGCGCCGAAGGTCGAGCAGGTCACCCTGATGGGCGTGCCTCCCCCGCAAGGCCGGCGCTTGTGGCGCGCCGAGCTGCGCGTCGGGAAGTCGATGGTGACGCTCGAGGGCACCGATGCAAAGTGAGTGGCTCTGCCTCTGCCTCTGCCTCTGCCTCTGCCCCTGCCTCTGCCCCTGCCCCTGCCCCTGCCCCTGCCCCTGCCCCTGCCCCTGCCCTGCCCATGCCCCCTTGCGGCCCTGCCCCTGCCCCCTTGCCTCCTGCCCGCCCTGCCCCTGCCCCTGCACCCTGCCCCTGCCCCTGCCCCTGCCCCTGCCCCTGCCCTGCCCCTCCCCTGCCCCTCCCCTGCCCTGCCCCTAACACACACATACCACATAAGACACACATAGACCCCTGCCCCTTGCCCCTGCCTCCCTGCCCCTGCCCCTGCCCCTGCCCCTGCCCCTGCCTCTGCCTCTGCCCCTGCCCCTGCCTCTGCCTCTGCCTCTGCCCCTGCCTCTGCCTCTGCCTCTGCCTCTGCCTCTGCCCCTACCTCGCATGCCCCTACCTCGCATGCCCCTCGCAGGTATGCGCCGAGAGCAGGGATGGAGGTGCTGGGCACACTGTCGAACCCCTCCCCCCCCCCGCCGTGTCCCCAAACCCCACACGCCAACTGGCCCCACCAAACACCACCACCACCCACCCAACCACCACCCTGTGCAGTAATAGCCCCGAGAGCTGGGCGGGGAGCTGAGCAACTGTCGAACCCACCCCCCCCTGTTCCCCAACCCTACAAACGCCGCATCTGCCCCACCTGCACCCACGCCACCCACGCCTGTGCAGGTATTATGCCCAGGCGGGGGCGGGGAAGCTGAGCACACTTGTCGAAAACCCACCCAACCCCTGTGTCCCAAACCCCTGACAAACGCGCACTGCCCCCCGCCACCCACCCACCCACCCCCTGTGCGGTTTTAATATGCTCCTAATGCGGGGCGGGAGCTGGGCACACTGTCCGAACGCCACCTCCCCCCATGACCCTAACCCCTTTATAAACGTCCGCGACTGCCACCGCCCAACCCAACCCACCAACCCCATGGTCAGGTTGCCCGAGACGGGGAGAGAGCCGGGCCCATGTCAACCCCCCCGTGACCAAAACCCTTACAAACCCCACTGCCCACCCCCCCCAACCTCCCCACCCACACCCCATGTGCGGTATGCCCGAGGGGCAAGGAGACGGGCACACTGTCAAACCCCTCCGTGACCCAAACCGTTAAAACCCGACTGTTTTCCCCCCCCCACCATCCCCCCAAGGTACGCCCCGAGAGCTGGAGCGGCGCTGGGCGAGCTGACGATCGGCCAGACGGCGGTGTTCTTCCCTCAAGGGGGCCTGTAACCCGCGACCCCAAATTCAAACTAACCCCGATCGCACGCACGCACCCCTCGTGAGCAAGAGCGGTGATGGTGAGCTGGCGACCCCCCCCCCCCCCCGGTGACCCAAACCCCTTACATACGCCGCACTACCCACCCCACCCTACCCCAGGTACGCCCCGAGAGCGGGAGCAGCGCTGGGCGAGCTGACAATCGACCTGAGGGCGGTGTTCTTCCCTGGAGAGCCGCAGGCGGGCGTGCCGCCCGGCGAGCTGTACCTGACGTGGTCTTTGAAATAGAGAGCTTCTGAAACACCTGTCACTGAGGCTTGACACCTCGTGACGGGTCAAGAGTTCCTAGCCGGGACGCAGGGTGGCAACGACCAGCAATAGCGACGCCCCGTGTCGAGAGGCTGTTTGTATGGGAGGGTGTGCGTGCACGCGTGGGCGTGGGTGTGTGCGTGCATATGCGTGTGGGGGATGGGTGTTGTGGGGGATGTGTCCTCCTAGGCGCAAGGTTCTGGCAGTTGTATTGCCTGTTGCTCGTGTCGCTGCACGAGCTGCAGGTGGGCGTGCCGCCTGCCGACCTGTATCTGACGTGGACTTTGAAATAGAGAGAGCCGCTGAACCAGCTGTCGCCAGCTGTCACTGAGTTGGTGTGCGTGTGTGCTGGGTGGCTGGGTGGGATCCTTCTAGGCGCGGTGAGCTGGCACCAGTTGTACTGCCTCCTGCTCGTGTCGCTCGTACGATGCTCAAGCCAGGGGCAGGCGGGCCGCACCTGACGAGGTCTGTGAAATAGGTGGCGCGCAGTCGTGCTGCCTGGGCGTGCTGGATAGGAACGCATCACAGGCGCGTGCCTGGGGAGTGCCGTGTGGCCCGGGGCGAGATGAACCCCCAGCCACAGTGCCAAGCGCTCTTTGTAACGACGTTCACGGCAAGGCGCTCGTCGCGTGTACAGCGCCCAGAGCTAGCCACAAACACTGCCCCCGCTCCTGCACATGCTGGCGGCACTCTGCTTTTGCCCACGGGAAGTGTTTGAGCGCGCTTTCCCCGCGCCTGGCGCCATCCCAGGAAGTCGGGAAGTCATCCTCTCATCGTGACAACGCAATGAGCTCACTCGGCAGACGGAGCCGTGACCCGAACTTCCGATTGCAAATGGGCATATTTTGCGGTTTTTGTAAAGTTCCCGGGGGCATGTAACAGCCTTCCTTTCACATGACAGGATAGGTTGCGGCAAACGGGGTGCCTTGTGTTGGAACAAGTCAGTGGCCCATCTCGAAATCAGTTTTAATCCTCAAAAGGTCTGCTCGATGTAACCGGCCTGGTTGGAGGGCAAGGCGGGGCCATGAAAACCCGCTCTTCAGAGGGAGAGGCTGTGATAAAACCTGATTAAATGTTGACTTTGGGCACGAAAGGTAGCAGAGAGACAGGACGAGCTGAGACAGAGACAGAGACAGAGAAACAGGGCTTACAGGAGGCACAACTTAGAGCTTGGAGGCAGTCATGCTGTTTGAACTGTGCCACCCCACACGTGACCCCACACCGATGATGGATTTTACTGCTCAGGTTGTGTGGGTGCAACATCAGGTTGCTGGGCCGTGGCCACCACAGCGCATGCAAAAGACGGTCCAATTTCCACTCGCAACAGGCATGCTTGTTTGTGGCACGCGCGCGCGCGTGTGTGTGTGCGGCTTAGTAGTGTCGTGCGGCAGCTGCGGCTAACTGCAGCATGCTGCGCGAAAAGGAAGTGCGGAGGGTTTGAGACGCTCCCCGCCCTGCGGATCCACAAATACTCGAATCGGACGGCACGGGGCCTGCACGGGGCCACTTGCGGACTTGGTGAATGCAGCACAAGGATCAGGGGTGGTTCATGCCGTGTGGCTTGGCTCCTACTACCGCGCAATCGCCACGCCCAGCACGGCCTCGTTGAGGCGCTGCGGTACGCGTGCACTCTGCGCCAGTTCGCGGATGATGCGCGACATGACAGGGCTTTGGGGGCGGACGACGCATGCGCCGTGCTCGAGCAGCAGGCGGATGCACTCGTCGCGGGCGTCGTCTGGCTGGTCATCGTTGAGCAGGGCGAGCTTCTTCTCTCCCTTCTTGTCCTCGTCGTCGGCGTCCGACTCTTCCTCCTCGTCCTCGTCGTCCACCCAGCACAGGGCCTTCATCACCTCAGTCATGTGTGCCCGCTGAGCATCGCTCGGCTGTGGATCCGTCGCAACTCGGCGCAGCAGGAACAGCAGGGGCGCATAGCGGTGCCCAGGACCACCGTCGTTGCTTTCAGCTGCAAACTCGGCAGCCGCAATCAGCGCAGAGTGTCCGCTGCTGCGAACAGCCATTATGGCCGCTGCGTCAGCGGATGGGTGGTTGAGCAGCAGGCACATGGCGTCCACATCGCCTCCCCGAGCAGCCAGGGAGAGGGCGGTAGCACCACCACTGCTTGTGTGCATCAGCATGGCCGCTGCGTCGGCAGATGGGTGTTAGAGCACCACGCGCATGGCGTCCACATGGCCGACAGCCAGAAAGAGGGCGGTACAACCATACGTGCCTTAGTGCATAACCATTGCTGCAGCATCTGCAGAAGGGTGGTCGAGCAGGACGCACATAGCATCCACATGGCCTCCCTCAGCCAGCATGAAGGCAGCCAGCATGAAGGCGGTTAGGCCCCATGGTGTCTCGGTGTGCATCATCATGGCTGCAGCCTCGGCAGATGGGTGGTTGAGCAGGACGTGCATGGCCTCCACATAGCCTCCCATGGAAGCCAGCATGAGGGCGGTTCTACCCCATTCGCCTGTGTGCATGAGCAGTGCTGCTAGGTCTGTGCATGGGTCGAGCAGCATGAAGCGCATGGCGGCCGCGTCGCCCTTGGCCGCGGCTTCCCTCAGCGCACGTTCCATTTCCTCGATTCCTACTGCTTCCTCCTGCATGATTGGCTACAGTGGGGAAATGGGCAGTGGTTACGAGGCAATGGGCGGCACGGGCCTTGCCGTCATGCGCAGGGCATGCATGCATGGTCCCGTAAAGGGCCATGTTGGTTCAGCTCGGCGGATGTGGCAGCACAGCATGCAACCAGCGCACCATGGCTCTCACGTTGTGACAGCAGCGCTAGACGAAGACGCGTGTGTGAAGGGGCCAGCGTCGTGTCTCGGCGACAGGCGGACGGTCGTGGTTAGCGTCGTGGCACACCACTTCAACCAACCACGCTTGGTCGAGGGCGATGGCTTGGCGCGTTGACGTAACGTGGGGTTTAGGGGTTTTAAGGGTTCTATACCTAAACCAATCTAAACCCTAGGCCGGGTACTGTAGAGATGAGAGTTTTGCAATCCACTGCCCGCGGTCACACGTTCGGTTCCAAAGCTCCAGCGGGACTTAAGAGAGCAGGCACGAGGCCCACCAAAGAAAGGTAAAGCTACAAAGGTAGCCCACGGTAGCGCCAAGCCACGGCGTGGCGGGCACCAAGCAAGCAGCATCACAGTGCAGGCTCCACACCCAACCCCTCCAGTGGCCGAAGGCCAGGCCCAAGGTATAAAACCATGAAGGGACCAGAAAGCCCTCCCCCAAACCAGTGGAAGCGGGGGAGAGTAGTGTTGTACCCAAGTTGTACCAGAGGACGGTTCAACTCATACCCAGAGGAGGGGTACAAGTTGTATCCGGAGGGGAGATACAAGTTGTACACCTAGAGGGAGGTACAAGTTGCAAACCTTATTCAACACAAGCCAAAAACACTCCCCCGTTGATCACCACAAAAATACTACCCCTCGTACAAATGGTCTGCGTTTTTTCCATCGGGCATGCAGGCCTGATGTGTGTTGGGATCCCGGGCGGTTGGAGGGGGTAGGCTTACGTTTTTTCGGCATATTTGCACCGTGATAGCCAAGCGTCTAGTGAGCCGAGGGGGGGGGAGGAGGGGGGGTGAGGGTTAGGGATCAGGCGGCCCATGCAAAGTGCGACGTTCACTCTTCAACCGCGCGAGCACATGTAAGGCCCTTTCTCCCCTCCCTCCACATTCACTCAAACCAGCACAAACGTATATGTAGTGGTCACACGCCCACAGCGAGGGCCAGTACAGCGATCACTGGCAGCTCGGGGACGGTCGTCGTCGTGACGAACACCAGATCGCGCCAGCTGAGCAGGGGCGCTTCGCTTGCGTGCACGCGCCCCCAACCAAGCTAGGCTACCCAGCTGGCTCCCTGCTGCTGCGCCTGCTCTGTGTCAACTTTCTCCCCCTCCCCTCCCCTGCGCCTCCCGTGCACTCCTGCCCAGGCCCCTGGCCTTCCGCATCCGGTGCCACAACCCGCGCCGGCCCTCCCTCCCAGCCAGAGCCATTGCTGCAGTGCGGAGGAGGGGGCGGACGTGAGGGCCGCGCCCTGTCAGTGCCTACCCCAGGGCGAGCGCTGCTGCACAGCGGTCCGCTATCGACGAGCACACTTGCCGCGAGCGGACCGGCAGCGGCCGGCGGCTTCCTCCTGGTAGCTGCTCTCAAGTTACAGCGTGTGTAGCAGTTACACAGTTCGGTCGCTCATGCTCGTCAATTGTTGAAAATATGCAGTGCTCAGCCCAATTGCCTTTCTGACTGGAACACTTGGCAGAATTGTGTATGCCCCCACGGTGGCCTCCACACGCCGTGTACACAATGCAGGGCAGGTTCAGTGAGCTACCCCCACCCGCCCCGCCCCACCCCATCAGCCCCCACCAGCTTCTGCCCCCGCCCCCAGAACTACTCGCGCCGCGTCAACCACAAACGTCACGCTCCACCGGAACCCCGGACCCATCCACCCCCGGAATGTCAACGCCAAACATTCTCTCCGCCACACGCCAGCATTCTCTCCACCACACGCCGTCAACAATCGCTTGGTTTCCGACCACTATAGCTGGCATCCGCTGCCCCCAGAAGACAGCTATTTCACCTCCACGGGACAACTGTGTACGGAGGGTACAGCGAACGCAGCGGCATCGCCCCCAACTCCCGCACACATACACCAGCACCACCAATTGTGCCTTATCGACACCATCAAATGCGCAGCGCCCTCATTGCCTCCTGAACCTCAGCGTTGGCCTCCGCAGTGCCAATGGCAGCAACGCTCCCAGCATCGCGGTTAACGAGGGACCACAGCGCTCGCGTTGTGAACCATCTTGTGTGGACGTCAGAGGTAGAGCGCTGCAGCTGCTTCAGTGCGGGGATGGCACCAGCTGCGGTGAGGGTGGCTGCATTCTCAGCCGTCTTTGCGAGGTTTCCCAGCGCTCCTGACACGTTCCTCTGGGCAAGAGCTGCAGAGCCAGGCCCCAGCAGCTGCACCAGTCGAAGGATAGCACCAGCAGCAGCGATTGTGACTTTGTTGTCGGCATTCACAGCAAGGTTTCTCAGCGCTCCTGCCGCCGCTTGCTGCACTTCCGCTGAGGAGCCAGGCCCCAGCAGCTGCACCAGTCGAGGGATGGCGCCAGCAGCAGTGATGGTGACCACGTTGTCGGCATTCATAGAAAGGTTCTGCAACGCTCCTGCCGCCATTTGCTGCACTTCCGCTGCAGAGCCAGGCCCCAGCAGCTGCATTAGGGGAGGAATGGCGCCGGCAGCAGCAATCGCGGTCTCGTTGTCACCATCCATGGCGAGACTCGTCAGCGCTGATGCTGCATCCCGTTGCACGCCAGCCTGGAAGACAGGCCCGAGAAGAACCACCAGGTCAGGGATGGCTCCAGCGGCGGCAATGGCGGCCTGGTTGTCTGGATCGCAACACAGAAACGCGAGCGCGGCCACCGCATTCTTCTGTTCCGTCGGCCGCGCGGCCACGCCGAGCTTGCGCACCAGCTTCCTCACCTCCCGGCGTGGGGGTGGTGGCATGATGTGAGCCGTGTGTGGCTGCTGTCATGCAGACGCAGGGAACACACATGGTGGTGAGACGCTACTGACGTTTAGGGGGGGATGCATGGGGTGCAACACAACCCTTGGCCTCGGGGCGCGCAGGTGGTGTGGGGAGAGGCTTGGGGGTGCGTGGGGCATGGGCATGGCGGATGATTACCATGCAGCGCAGTCACAGTCCCTTTTCCCAGAGCCGCTTTCACGCAGGTGCAATGGCAAGGCAGGCATCAGCCAGCCAGCCAGACTCTGGTGCAAGGGCGCATGGGGCCGGTGCGTGCCACGTTGCGCGCCATGCAGTGGTCGGAACGTCGCATGTGCATCCAGCCTGCCCACCTTTCAATCTCGCTTCCTCGGGCTTGGTGCACTAGAACAAGGAGCACACGATATCCAGACGATGACGGCCGTGGCTTGTGGTCGCGAGGTCGTGGTGGCCTCGGTCGGCGGAGTTCAGGGGAAGGAAGATGAGGCGTTGATGGTCACGAATTCAGGGGACGCTCCAGGCAGGCAGCACGCTTGGTGATTGATGGGCGTCGTCAAGTTCTGGTCGAAGTCGGAGGTGGCGAGAAAAGACGGCATGCAAAGTGTGACGTTCACTCTTCAACCAGCTACTTTAGGATCTCAGTGTCAGCTTGTCTGATAGTCCAGCTGGAGCTTTGGAACTGATTGTGAAGTGGATTATAAACCAGCATTAGACGCTGAAGTGCCACCGGCTCCTCCTCCCTGCGACGCGCTCGAGCTCCTGCCCCCTGAGCTGTGGGCGCATCATGCGCTGGAGCAGCTCGAGGAGAAGCGGGACGTGGTGCACGCCGCTGCGTGCTGCAGGTGGGCAGGTGGTGGGGCATTCAGAGGGGCATTTAGGTTGTGGCTGTGGCGCACATGAGGCTGTGCCTTTGGTTGTGGCTGTGGCGCACAGGGGAATGTGAGCGAGACACGCGTGTCCGTGCGTGTCGGCTCACCGACACAAACACGCACGCACGCACCCACCCACCCACCCATCCACCCCCCCCACACACACATACCCCCACACACACTCACCCCACACACACACGCACACACACGCGCACACACACGCACACATACATGCACACGCATGTAAACACACACACACACACGCATTTCGGTGCGCATGATGTGCACGCCCAACTGCCCAACTGGCGACCCGCCCATTTGTCTCCCAGTGGATTGCCTGCCGCCAACCTGGTCAGCCAACCTGGTTTGGTCTCTCTCTCTCTCTCTCTCTCTCTCTCTCTCTCTGTATCATTCTCTTTCTCTGTCTCACATACACACACACTTACACAAACACACACCACCACCACCTTGGCAGTTTACACGATCCGCATGACCACTTGGTGACCCGTCCCGTCTTGGCGCAGTGGATCGCCCACATGCGCGCACTCGCGGTAAACCCCCCTCTCTTGTGCTCTCTCCCTCACACACATACACACGCCACCACCACCACCCTTGCGGTTCACATGATGGTCCGCCCCATCGTGCCGCAATGGATCGCCCGCGTGCGTGCGGCGTGCGAGCCCTTGTGTGAAGAGGTGCACGCGATGCTGTGGTGGTCGGCAACAGCGGAGCAGTCACAGCCGAAGACGTAGGGAGGGGCGCTTTGGAGAACGTGGGCGGGGGGTTGTGGCATCACTTTGCAGGGGGCGCTGGGGGGGCGGAGGGGCGATGCTGCGGCTGTCGGCAACCAACCAGCAGCAGTGGCCTCCGATCTGATGCTCCGGGGAGGCTCTGATGATGGATTCTTCAGCCCTATAGAAGGGGGTAGAAGCGGAGGTGCACGCGATATATACTGCGGCGGTCGGCAAAGGCAGGCCTAGGGCTATCACGGCTGAAGATGTGGAGGAAGGGAGCACTCATAACATGTTGGCAATCATAACATAACAATGTTTACAGCTCTTGTGTGTGTGTGTGTGTTTTGACATTAGGTTCCTGAAGCATGTGTCCGTCAAGACGTGTACATACCGTAAACTCCATTAGCCTGTACCAATGGCCGCCCAAACTACTCTTTATTTGATTCTGGAGACAGAGTACCGTGCGCAGCGAGGATTTTTTTTGAGTATTTCGATTGTACCGATGTATTTTAAATGATTGTTGTCAAAGTACCGACGCTGCCGACTCTACGTGCACGCGGTCAAGACCATCCCTCATCCATGTCTGGATCCCATCTCTCCCGCCGCTGGGCGCAACCGGCAGCTCTAGAGCAAGTAGATCTAATTGCTCGCCCTCTACTTGCTCGCCCTCCTCGCCCGAGTCCTTGCCCCAGTGCTCGCCCCAGTCCTGGCCCCAGTCCTCATCAGCCCCATCAGATGCTGGATCAGCCGTTCTCAACCGATTTAGGGGTCCTCCTGTTTGCGGGAACTTGGAGAGGGTTATGTAGGGGAGGTCGTCTTCACTTGTACAGCAAAATAGACAAAAATGTTGCCCTCGGGAATCGAACTCGGGTCTGCTCCACTGAAACAATTACACTACTTGGTGAGCCGGCATTGTACCGGACTCCGATACCAATTAATTATATCAATACCGACTCAGAGTACCGAAGGCCTCGGGGACTTAAATAGCGGTACAGGCTAATGGAGTTTACGGTAATGTGATCGTACAACTGTGCTTCTTAACTCTGCCCTTGGGCACGAGGTCCGTGTGGCCCAAATCCCACTCGCAACGGGCATGGGTGTGTGTGACAGACTTCCAGGGTAGTGTCGCGCGGCAGCTGCGACCAGCAGCAGCTGGCCGCGCGAGAAGGAAGTGCAGAGGCTTGGAGACGCTCCCCGCCTTTACGGCTCCACAGAGACTAAAATCAGCTGGGTGGGTTGCACTTGTCAACTGTGGTTCTGACTCTACCGCAACACATCACATTCCCCTGCGCGCTCAGGCCCAGCCAGCTTTTGATGGGTGCACACCGCATCAGGGGTGGTTCATGCGCCGCGATCGCCACGCCCAGCACGGCCTCGTTGAGGCGCTACGGCACGCGCGCCATCGCGAAAACCTTGCAGATGATGCGCGACATAACAGGGCTGGTGTATGGCACGGCAAACGCGCCGTGCTCGAGCAGCAGACGGATGCACTCGTCGCGCACATCGTCTGGCTGGTCGTCGTCGAACAGGGAGAGCTTCTTCTCTCCCCTCTCGTCCTCCTCGTCGCCGTTGTCCATCTCTCCCTGCTTGTCCTCGTCGTACACCCAGCACAGGGCCTCCATGACCCTGGTCGTGTGTGCCCGCTGAGCATCGCTCGGCTGTGGATCCGCCGCAACTCGGCGCAGCAGGAACAGCAGGGGCGCACAGCGGTGCCCAGGACAACAGTCGTTGCTTTTCGCTGCAAACTGGGCAGCCGCAACAAGGACAGAGCACCCGTGATTGTCGCGAACCGCCAGCATGGCCGCTGGGTCGGTATCTGGGTGGTCGAGCAGCAGGCGCATCGCATGCACATGGCCTCCCAGAGCAGGCATGGAGAGGGCAGTACCACCATACGTGCCGGTGTGCATGATCATTGCCGCTGCGTCGGCAGATGGGTGGTCGAGCAGCAGGCGCACGGCGTCCACATGGCCTTCCGCAGCCAGGAAGAGGGCGATAGGCCCATAGTTGCCTGGGTGCATCATCATGGCTGCAGCGTTGGCCGATGGGTGGTCGAGCAGGAAGCGCATGGCCTCCACATAGCCTCCCTTGGCAGCCAGCATGAAGGCGGTTCTACCCCCCATGTCTGTGTGCATGAGCAGTGCTGCTAGGTCGGTGCATGGGTCGCGCAGCATTGAGCGCATGGCGGCCACGTCGCCCTCGGCCGCTGCCTCTCTCAGCGCAGTCCCCCTTTCCTCGAGTTGCACTGCCTCCTCCTGCATGATGGGCTGCAGTGGAGTTATGGCTCGTTGGGAATGGGCGCAGGGCATGGGCACACAGTGACAGGGCCTCTGAGTCATGCACATGCATGGGCCTGCATGGTCCCGCGTGGGCATGAGTTCAGCTCGGCGGATATGGCAGGGCACGCAACACGCGCACGCCTCTTACGTCTGTGGCAGCAGGGCTTGAAGAAGGCGCGTGTTGGTGATTAGAGATAGCGTCATATCTCCCCGAGTCTCGGCAACAGGAAGGCGGTCGTCTCCCAGTCACTGGGCCAGTCGTGGCACACGACCTCAATCAAGCGAGGGAGGCGAGAAAATACACAAGCCTTGAAGGCCCAGCACAAGTCCCCTTCGTTGAGAACCGCAAAATATTACCCCACCGCGCACACGTTCTGAGGGGCAACAGCATACTACCCCCAAACCCTCACCCCAAACCCTAACCCCAACCTTGTGATCGGAATTCAAAGCGACAGCGACAGCTGGAGGCACATATAGCTACCACCAGACATGGTTATTGTTTGTAAAAGATAGCACATGGCTAGACTTTAAACCTATACTTTAGAGTGTAGATTGTTAACTTGACCACCGGCCCGCGGGTCCACCCTACAGGCACGGAGATCCCGGTCTCCTTGCCACACACGCTACGACATGCGTGTGAACCACTACCGCTACGCGCCCTCAGGCCGCCTAAACAACTCGGCAGTGCTAGCTAGGCCTGCTGGCATGGGAGCACGCCCCAGGGGAACCTTGGGAACGGCGGGACTGGTGGCGCCACCGCCGCGGCTTCCTCGCTACGACGTGTGCGTGTGCACCGCTACGACCTCACACCCTCGGGGTCGCCCGGCCGCCTAAAACCTCGTCATCACTCCTAGGCCTGCTGTCGCGGGGGCACGCCCCCACTGGTCCAGGGTAGTGCCACCACCGCAGCAGTGATATCCTTTTTGGCCACGTCTTGGCCTTTCTCCCCACGGGGAGATGTCTCTTTTGGCGATTGGCGATGGTCCTGCCTCGCGTTTCCGTTTCCCCACATGTGCTCACCTACTTCAACAAGCGTTTGCTGCCGCTGCGGTAGGGAACCTAGGGGTGCGCCTACGCTCTTTACAGAGTTTGGGTTCCCTACCACCAACAGCCAGCCATCTCAGTACGGTGCTCGGGCCATACGCGCCGAGCACGGTCTTATACCTTTAGAGGCGTCCCTGACTGTAACATCCATCATCATCAGCAGCAGTCCTCACAGCGCAGGGCCCTGGCCGCCACCAACTCGTCGGTACTAGGCCCGCCCCAGGGGCTCGGGAGTGGCGGCGCGCGTGGGCGGGGTCGTGCGGACGTTGCGGGGTTTGGGTTAATGTTCAGGCCAGAACTCGCTGCACGGCAACACCACTGTGCCCACACTACTGCGCAGTGCTGGCACTCCCCAACCCCCGTTCTGCGACAGAGGGTACGCCCCCCCTCGCCCGGCGCATATGGTAGCTAGCCTCGTTAGGCAGCTCCCTCAATCCCACGCCCCGAGGGTGCGTACTGTAAACTGTAAACTGTAAACGAGCCCCCCACGCCCGCCGCGCGTGTGTGTCCATCCCAGTGTTTCCGTTAGCCAACCCGCAACCCGACAGAGTGCACTTTCGGGTTGAGATTGGCCGATTCGGGCTGGCGCGTCGGGTTGAGATTGCGCGAATTTCGACCCGAAAAAGTGTGAAATCGGCATTTCACACTTTTTTCCGCCAGATTCGCCTCCGTCGGGTAGAGATTGGCGACATGAGCGTGAGGCCCGGGTTGAGCCATATTTTTTCTAAGATCCTTAACGGAACCACTGGTCCATCCCCAGGAAGTCTGTCGGCCGCACCGGAGTGTTTCAAATGCCTCCCGTTGCGTGTAGTGACCAGAGCTCGCTAAGAATGCCCCCGCCCCCTCCTCCGCCTCCGCCACCCGCACGCGCCTCCCCGCACGCGCCCCTTCCGGAGAGTGGGTATGCCTCCCCCGCGCCCGCCGCCACGCGCGTTGCCGACCCCAGGAAGTCTGTTAACCGCATCGACGACAGCGGCCGGCGCAGCGCCGTGGTGCGGTATGTGAAGTTGGACTTGAGGGCGTCGTAGCTGCGAGTGTGGTGTGTCTGTGTGTGTGTGTGCGTGCGTTTGCACGTGTGCCAAGAGATGCAGAGGTGCACGCACGCACGCACACACACACACACACACACACACACACACACACACATATACACACACACGCACGCACACACGCACACACGTCATCTTCTTGAACAGGTCTGGCAGCGTCGCCTTGCTCCCCGGCCCAATCCGCTCGGTGAACTTGAGCGTGCGCCACGTGAAAGCGTCCGAGACCGGCATGCCTAGGAGGTAGTCATTGTCGTAGGAGTAGGACGACTGGCCTGCAAGGTTCAGAGTCGCGCGAATTTGGGGTACAGGGTTTAGGTTCACGCGGCGGGTTGAGTGGACTGCAGCGTGCGCTGCGTGAAGGCGTCCGAGGTGCCGTTATCTTCTCAATCATGCTGCCTGTCTCGCATCTCTCCAGGCGCACACACCGACTGCGCTCGCAGCATGCACGCACGCCCGCACGCACACACACGCGCGCACACACACACACACACACGCACACACACGCACGCGCACACGCACCCCCCCCCCCACACCTTTTACGCTGCTCCCGGTCGCAACGATATTAGGCGCTGTGATTTTCTCAATCATGCTGCCCGCCTCGCAGCTCTCCACAAAGAGCAGCAGCTCGTTGTAGCGCCCCTGCTCTCGCGCGCGGGTGCGTGTGTGTGTGTGTGTGTGTGTGTGTGTGTGTGTGTGTATGTGTGTGTGTGTGTGCGCGCGGGCGTGTGCGTGTGGGTACAATGTTGATGGTTTTAGGGTTTTAGGTGTGCAATGTGTGCCAGCGTCGGGCTTGCACGCTTAGCCGCGCAGCAGCTCGTGGTAGCGCCTCTGCTCGCGCGTGTGCGTGCGTGCGTGTGCGTGCGTGTGCGTGCGTGTGTGGGCGCCCCTGCTCGTGCGTGCGTGCGTGTGTGTGTGTGTGTGTGTGTGTGTTACAGTTACAGTTACATCGGCTTTCCAGCAAAGACTACCTCTAGTCCTAGTACCACCGCCTAAAACCAAGTCCAGTTCTGGCCCTAACAATTACTTGTGAGGGGCGGTAGCCACCAGCCGGCTGCCTGCCAACGTGTAGTCCCAGAGCAAAAAGGAGAGCTATTGTGCGACGCCTCCAAAATAGGTCCTCACTGCTTCTAGGGGATAGGGGGTCAAGTGGCGCTTGCCAATCTACTTGACCGTGTGTGTGTGTGCGGGTTAAAGGTTTAGGGTTGAAGGTTTTAGGGTTCAAGGTGTGTAATGTGCTCCAGCGTTGGGCTTGAACGCTTAGCCACGCAGCAGCCCCTGCTCGCGCGTGTGCGTGCGTGCGTGTGCAGGTCGATGGTCATGAGTAAAGGATTTAGGGTATTGGGTGTTGGGTGTGCATGCGTGCGTGTGCAGGTCGATGGTCATGAGTTAAGGATTTTGGGTCTTAGGTGTTGGGTGTGCAATGTGTGCCTTGCACGATTAGCCGGGCGGCCTCGGCTGGCGTACACAGGTTCTGTGTGCATGCATGCGCCCCCCCCCTCACACACACACGCAAGCGCACAGACACACACATGCACATCCACGCACGCACACACAAGCGCGCACTCACATGCACACACAAGCCCCCCCCACCCACCCGCACACACAAGCGCATACACAACTTGCACACATACGCACACGCACACCTTCTCGTGCACATGTGCCAACCCTCCTCCCTCCGTCCCTCCACACACACGCACACAAACACACAATATCACTTTCTCGGTGTTCCCCCACCTTCTCGTGCATGTGCTGCAGCGCGTCTGCTAGATCCTGGCCCATGAGCTCCTGCACGCACACACACAGGCAGAGAGTCAGTGACTTGTGACTGCAATCAAACGAGGCCATTATGCAGCAGCGCTGAGATAGAGAATGCGTGTGCTGCAGCGTGACAGCTAGTAGACCCTGGCCCATGAGCTCCTGCACGCACACACACAGGCAGAGAGTTACGTGCGACTGTTATCAAACGAGGACATTGTGCAGCAGCGCTGAGACACAGAGAGTGCGTGTGCTGCAGCGTGACTGCACGATGTTGGCCCATCAGCTCCGGCACACACAAATACAGAGTCGTGTGTGCGTGTGCGTGTGTGTGTATGTGTGCGTGGGGAGAGTGGGGGGGGGGGGGGGGCAGAGGAAACAACACATCTGCTACCTCCTGGCCCATGAGCGCCTATCCCGCGTCACACACATTTGCGCGCGTGTGGGTGTGTGTTGAGTGTGCGTGCGGCGGGAACTGTAAGAAATGTCTATATTTCTGTCTATCTGTGTGACAGAGCCGTCGCTCCCTTGTCCGTTCACACACGCATGCACGCACAAATACACGCACACACACACACACACCCACGCACCCACGCACATACATGCACACCCACACACTCACATGCAAACACACACGCACGAGCCCTTCACCCACGCACGCACACACACACACACGCACACACACACACACACACACACACACACACACACACACACACCTGCACGTCCTGGAACTTCACAAAGTCGTCTCCCCCGTGCCCGTTTAAAAACACGAACACGTTAGAGCCTTCGTCTGAGAGAAGGCGTTTCGAGCGCGGTGACGCGGGGTCGTGCCGGCCTGTGTTTGTTGTGTGTGGCTGTTGTTGTTGTTGTTGCTGCTGCTGCTGTTGTTGTCGTTGTTGTTGTTGCTGCCGTTGCTGTTGTTGTTGTTGTTGTTGTTGTTGTTGTTGTTGTTGTTGTTGTTGCTGTTGTTGTTGCTGTTGTTGCTGCTGCGCGCGGGGGCGTGGGGTGCGGCACAGAGGCCGGGTCGCACACACACGCATGCACGATTGCCAAGTCTGCACCATGCAAGCCTGGACCACGCAAGCCTGCACCATGCATGCATGGCACGCATGCGCCCCCTTACCTGTGCCAAGTCTGCACCATGGCCCCTTACTTGCCCCATGCAAGCCTGCGCCATGCACGCCTGCGCCATGCATGCATGGCACGCATAATTGCCCCCCCCCCTCGCACACCGATCACACTCACCGATCAGCAGCCGCAGGAAGTTCTCCACGTTCACCTCGCTCCCCCGGTAGTCCACCTTGGTGGTGCATTCAAACAGGGGCAGGGATCAAATAGGGGTGGTAACCAAACAGGGGCAGGTTTCAAACACAGGGGTCAGTCTAGCATGTGATGCCTTGAAACAGGCGTGGGTCAAACAAAACTGAGGGTGGTTCAGGGTGGGTAGCAAACAGATGATGCATCCAAACAGGCGTGGGTCAAACAAAAGGGTGGTCAGGGTGGGTAGCCATCAGATGATGCATCCAAACAGGCGTGGGTCAAACAAAAGGGTGGTCAGGGTGGGTAGCAATCAGATGATGCCTTGAAACAGGCGTGGGTCAAACAAAAGGGAGGGTGGTTAGGCCCTGACCTGAGGGTCAGGCCCTGACCTGAGGTGGTCAGGCCCTGAGGGTGGGTAGCAATCAGATGATGCCTTAAAACAGGCGTGGGTCAAACAGAGTTAGGTAGCAAAAAAATATGATGCCTTCTAACAGACGCAGGCATCAAACAGAGTACACATTCAAACAGGTGCACGTATCAGGCAAGGGTGGGAAGGGGTGGGTGTCAAACAGATGATGAATTCAAACAGGTGGGAGGCAAACAGGGGCGGGTCATGCGGAATTTAAGGCAGCCACCCTACCACAATCCCAACATCTGAGGCGCGCAAGTGAAGGCGGTCATAACGCCCGAGGCGGTCGGGGTGATGCCTAAGGCGGCGCCTGAGGCGATTGAGAGCGCGCCTCAGGCGGCGCCTCGGGCGGCGCCTCGGGCGGCGCCTCGGGCGGCGCCTCGGGCGGCGCCTCGGGCGTCGGGGCGCCTGAGGCGCCGCCTGATCCGCGCAATTGAAGGCGCCGCCTGCTTCGCCGCCTCAGGCGTTGAGCATGTGGCAGGGCCAACGCCCCTCAGCGCGCCGCCGCCCCTACCACAGCCGCCGCCCCGGTCACCCCTGGTAGGGGCTACGCGCACAGGCAAACAGCCATTCGCAGCCAAAGTAGTGAATGGAACCCCGAGCTTATCCTCTAGGTGCGTAGCCTGCAGACCCATGGTAACTGCATGGTAACAGGGACAGCGGTTGTGGTAGGACACAGCCCCCCCCCCTTCCCTGCACCCCGCCCCAACAACCGCAAGCCCCAGACAACCAGCCAACCAACGAACCAAAATAAACAACTAATCAACCACCTAGGGGCTCGATTAACGGAGGCGCGTTCTCGTCGCCGAGCCCTGGACCCAGCAATGCGGCGCTGCTGGTGACGAGGATCTCCGTGCCGCTGACGAGCGGGGTAAAATACGACTGGCCCGGCTCCTGCTAGACTGCCCCTCGGTGGAACACTTCAGGAGCGGCTTGCCCGGCGCTGCCATGGCTTGGCGAGTAGCCGCGGCGCTGCCGCGGCCCGTGCTGGGAGACGGCCCTTATCCTCCCCCCATGCAGGACGCCATGCGGCACCGATCTCGACGAGTTGATCGACGAGCGGAGGAGCTGGCGCCCGTCAATGCATGCTGGACATTGGTCAACATGGCTGCCCGTGGAGGCGGGCTACCATCACGGCTTCAGCGGTGGCGACCGCCGAGGCAACACAGAGTAAATCCGCTTCACCAATCGCAGCGTTCGTCACCGCGCTCATCCTCGGGGTCGCTCGTCTGCCGGTGACTGGCGTTGGAAGGTCTTCAGGCAGCCTCCATGACAACTCTGTCGTCCATGCACCCCTGGAGGGTGGGACCTGGCCATGCATGAGGCATGGGGCGCCGGCTGAGCCCCATGCAAACGAGAGCTGGACAGCCATGCACTGCCAGGCGGGGACCGTTCCAGTCAGCGCCAGTCGGCTCTGCCGGCTTGACTGGCCACAAGGCCACTACTGTGACCCTGAGGAAGGTCCTCTCCTATATGCTCCTTGCCAGACATGTCTCTCAGAGACCGCTGTTTGGGGTAGTCTAGCCGGCGGGAGCGGTGGTCTATCGGCCGGGAGCCGGCGGTACTCTAGTACTTAAGTGTGCTGGAGTATCGGCGGGTGTCTCTAGTAGAAGAGTAGCCTGCTTAGCTGGAAACCCCGTGTTACTGTTACTGTTTTAATCAACCACAACCGACCGACCGACCAGGCAAGCACGCAACTAACCTCCACAGTGTCATCGTACAGGTTGAGGTCGTGTGCCTTGTCACCGTACACGCGCGCGGGGTAGGGGTTCTTGGCGTTGCATGCCTGCACGTTCCAAGCAAGCAGCCAGTGAGGGTCGGGAGCAGCAAGCCAGCCAGTCAGAGGTTATGAAAAGTCAGGCTGGTTGTGGTTTTTGGCGTTGCATGCCTGCGGATGACAAGCAGTCGATGCAAGCAGAGTCAGTAGCAGCAGCCAGCCAGCCAGCCAGCCAAGGGTGTTATGAGAAGTCAAGCTGGTAGAGGTTCTTGGCGTTGCATGCCTGCACGTTCCGAGCAGCCAGTACGTCAAAGTCAGCATGCAGCAGACAGACAGACAGACAGACAGACAGACAGACAGACAGACAGACAGACAGACAGACAGACAGACAGACAGACAGGCAGGCAGGCAGGCAGGCAGCCCACATTCCCTTCAACAAGAGATCAAGCTGGTAGGGGTTCTTAGCGGCACACGCTTGCGCGGGCGCGTGTCGAGAAAACGCACGCACACACGCACACACCATGTCGTGCGCGATCATGAGGATGATGTTGGAGTCGGGGATTCCGAGCCGCTTGGCCGTGTGGTAGTGCGACAAGGCGTTGGACTCGTGGCGGTAGTTGAGCCAGAAGAGGGAGGTGTCAACGATCACGGCCCAGTTGGACGTGTGCTGGGCTGCCTGGGACGCCACCGCTGCGTGTGGTGGGCGGTTGGGGGAAGACACACGTGCGCATGTCTGGTGTCAAACCAGGGTTCCCGCATGGCGCATGGCGCATGGCGCATGGCGCATGGCGCATGCGTGGGCTCTCTGCCCTGCCTCCTTCTCCTCCCACGCGCTGACGTGCGCTTCCGCGTCCAGCTCACCTGCGTCACCCAGGATCTGCGGGGTGACGTACGCGAGTGTCGCGAGGAATGTCGCGAGGCCCAGAGAGCGGTGGTGGGGTGCCTCCGCCTGTGCCATCGGTGGTGCATGGCACAGCAGCGCCAGTGCCGCGACCGCAGCACACGTCACTAGCACAGCGGGACGCATCGCTGGTGACGGTCTGTCTGGGCGTCTGCACCCGGGTGTGTGTGTGGGGGGGTGGCGATTTGTTGCCTCAGGACAGCTGCTGCCTCCTTCCCCTCCACTGGGGTGCAGTGTGTGTGTTTCAGAGGAAGGCCAGGATTTGTTTCACATCGTGTGTACTGGATCAGGGTGCTGGATGAGGTCGCGTCGTTAGTGGTGTGCTGGCGTGGCGTGAGCGACGCGTTGTGGGCCTCCCTCCCTCACAAAATAGGGCCTATTCATGCCCTACGACACGTACAGCTGCCGCAGGACCAAGTGGTGGCATTTCTATAGTGGGTCGCAACGGCTCTCTGCTGGAGTGCTCAACCTGCCCCAGGTGTGCGTGCGCGCACAGCACGGTCGCACGCCTCGTCCCCCTGCGCGAGCGCGTCCCCCCTCCCTACCCACCCAGCAAGAGAGAACCAGGTGCCAAATGGAGAGAGGCTGTGCTCGCAGGAGGGTGGCCCTCCATGAGTGGATCAGCAGGACCCCACACAAGTTACACGCGACATGCTAGCGTGCGAGCATTGCGCTGGCGAGCACACCACAGACAGCAGGGGACCGCCCACGACACATGCCTGGCATCCCCCCTTCTAACACGAGCAGCGAGCGATATCAGCATTGCACCCGCCCCCTCTTGCGCCCCGCCCACCTCGACCTGCAGATCGATTGACCGAGCCCCCCCGTCCGTCACCATGATGCGGAGCTGCCCACCGTCCCCAGTCGGACCTGCCAGCGCCGTGCCGGGCGCAAAGAGAATAAGCGTCAAATGGGGGGAGCAGGAGCAGGACAGGCTCATTGTCGCCATCGAGGGGCAGGCCAAGGACAAGATCAACTGGGCGGACGTGGCCAAGGAGCTGCCGGGGCGCACGGGTGAGCGCGGGAGGGGGGGGAAGGGGGACGCCCACATGAATGCGCGCCGTGGCTGTCAGCACCATGC
Source organism: Chlamydomonas sp. UWO 241 (assembly GCA_016618255.1). Taxonomy (NCBI): domain Eukaryota; kingdom Viridiplantae; phylum Chlorophyta; class Chlorophyceae; order Chlamydomonadales; family Chlamydomonadaceae; genus Chlamydomonas; species Chlamydomonas priscui. Next base: position 484,783 of record VFSX01000059.1, on the reverse strand, counting down.
ATGCGACTTTGTCTGACCGCGCCCCGCGCCCCGCGCCTTGCCGCCTCCCTCCTCCCCCCCTCCCCCTCCGCAGGCAAGCAGTGCCGCGAGAAGTGGAAGAACGACCTGCGGCCGGACATCTGCAAGGACCCGTGGACGGGGCGCGAGGAGTACATCCTCGCGCGCACCCACTCTGATGTCGGCAACCAGTGGGCGGAGATCGCCAAGTTCCTGCCCGGCCGCAGCGAAAACTCCATCAAGAACCACTGGTGGGTGGCGGGGAGGGGGGCGGTGTCGGTCTGCATGCCCCGCGGCGCTCCGGCAGTCGGTCAAGTCAGCACACCACACCGACCACCTCATCCGATCTCATCTGACTCGCGCACTGACCTCCGCCCTCCTCGCCTCCCCTTCCCCACCCCGCCGTCCCCATCGTGCAGGAACGCGACCCTGCGCTCCAAGGCCGAGGCCAAGGGACGCACGCTGCTCGGCGCTTACGGCCGCCTGGTGCTAGAGGCCAACCAAACAAGCGGGCCAACCTTTGACCGTGCCGTCGTGTTCTACGCGTCGCTCATCGGCGTCGAGCCGCTTGCCGACCTGTCTGTGCCAGAGGAGTTCTTCGCTGCGCGCCGCGCCGCAAACGCCGCTGCGTCTGCGAGCGCGACGCCGGTGAAGATCAAGATCGGGCGCAAGAAGAAGCCGGCTGGGCGTGGTACCGCCGCAGCGGCCGCTGCCGCGCGCAAGCGCTCACGCTACTCCGACTCTGAGGTGGACGAGTCGCTACTCGAGGAGGACTCGTGGGCCGAGGACGACGACCCGCACGCACCCAAGCGGCGCTCGCAGCCCTGCTCGCGCGCCAGCTCGTTCTCGTCTGGCCGCCAGCTCGCGTCCGCGCCGCCGTCGGGCGTGCTGCCGCCGCTCCAGCCGCACTACCAGCAGGCAGCCCTGGCTGCGCACATGGTGCACATGACCGGCCTCCCGTCATTCGCGTCGCTGCCCCTGCCGCCCGTGCACCAGCACCACCACCTCAGCGCCCACCTCCAGCACTACCACTCGTTCGACGCGTCTGCCGAGATTCGGCTCTCGCGCCCGGGGGGCGGCGCGTACGGCAAGCCACCCATGCCCGGCCCCCGCCCCCACAGCGTGCCCGCCGCCCTGCCCGCCGACTTCTGCCTGCCGCCGTTTGCCTCGCCGATCAAGCCGGCCAAGGCGCAGTTCCTGCCGCCGCCCGAGACCGGGTGCGGGGCGGCCTCAGACAATGTGTTTGGGCGCTGTTTGAGCGCGTTTGGCGCGGGGTCCGACTGGGCGGCCGCGTCCATGTACTGCACGCTGACCGGCGACCCTGAGGGCTTCTCCTTCGACGAGCTCTCCTTCCTCGAGGAGCTCGCTGGGCCGGGTGGCATGACGCCGCCACTCAAGCAGCCCGCGTACGCGACCACCAACGCCGGCTGCTTCGTCAATGCCGAGCCAGGGACGTTCCGCGGGCCGTGCTCCGATGCCGCCGACGGCTGCGCGCCCTCCGGCTGCGGCGCCAGCTACAACCCCAGCCACAACCACCACACGCACGCCGACGAGCTCGCCGACACGTTCTGCCACATCTCGGGCATGGGGCTGGGGCTCGGCATGGGCGGCGCCGGCGGGGGGTGCACAGCGCTGCCGACGTCGCCGTTCATGGCGCTGCACGACCTTGAGGCCGCGATGGGTGCGCCATGCCCCGGCGACATGGTAGCGCAGCAGCAGCAGAGCTCCGACAACCACCACCGCTCAAGCTACTCTGGCCACTCGGCCGGCGGCGCGTCCGAGACGGACGGCTGCTCGTACCACTCGGCGGTCAACGACGCCGTTGACTGGGACGTGCACCACCACGCGGAGGCGGCGCTCAAGCTGCGCGCGATGCGTGCGGGGACGGGCGGCGTGTCTGCCGCGTACGGCGCGTGCAACACGCAGCAGTACCCATGCATGGGGACGAAGGTTTGTGGCTTGCGCTGGTGTGTGTGTGTGTGGCTGCTGCGCATTCCCCGCAGTCGTGTGTTTGCTGCAGGGGTTTGCTGTCTGCTGCACGGGGCAATCGCGCCCGCTTGCCTCCCCCCCCTGCACAGCCACTCACTCCCTCGCTCGCTTGGCCCCCTCCCCTCCCTTTCCTGCCTGCCCCCTCCGCGCCCTGCACACGCCTCCGCGTCGCTCCCCCTCGCTCACGTGTGCTTTCTCCACCCCCACCTGCCCACCCACAGGACTACGGCAATGGCCCCACCAAGTACGCCAAGTCGTGGCCCGCGCCCGTGCCCTACCCCACGTGCTACGCTTCGGCCACGCAAGCGATCGCGGCCGAGGCGTGGGCGCGCGTACAGTCGCCCGACTTCATGGCCGCGCACTCTGAGGGCTTGCACTGAGCCGCCCCCTCTTCTCCTCAGTCGGGCCGTGCGCCCCTGCTGTGTCGGGCACTGGACGCCGAGCAGTGGTTTCACCACCTCGGGGCTCCAAGTCTCACGACGTGAGGCGTGCATATGTGCGGCTGGATGAGCGGCGCCACGCAACCGCTCTCTCCCTTGCCCCCCCCCCCCCCCTTGTCCTCTCCCCCCCGCGCCACGTGCGCACCTCCCATTAGAGGCGGGGCGCCATATGAAGTGTTGACCACTCGTTGACGGACCAGACCCCTTATGAGTACACACACCCCTTGCTCTCCCCCCCCCCCCCCCAGGACCTTGCCCCCCCCCCTTGTTTCCAGTAGACCTATTTCCGCACATCTTGATCAGACGCTATTACTAGGACGGACAGGACAGACACGGTTGCGTAGAGTGTAGACAGGCACCGATTATTATACATACCCCACCCCTGAGCTCAAAACGAGGCAGGCTATAACAGGCGCCCGATTCTTTGTATCCCCCACAGTACCCCCACCCCCACACCAGCCCAAGGCAACACAGGCTATAACTATAATTATGACGACCCGTTCGTTGCGCCCGGCGTGGGGGCCTTGACGCGCCCCCGCGCGCGCGCTTTTTGGACACACGCGCACGCACCCGTGGTGGCGCAGACGCACCAACCAGACCCACAAAACAGTGGGCGCCCGCGCTCTCGCGGCGCCCGCCAAGCACAGCGCACCCGCTGCTGCCAGCGGCCCCCCTTCCCTCTATGTGTGTCCTATATTCTTAGCATCCCTCTCTGCAGGGACCCCATTGTCACCCCCCCTCGCCACAAGCACACACCCGTCCGCCCACCGCCCCAGATACACGCACACACCGTTGTCCCCCTGCCCCCCTTTCTGTTGACTAGACACACAGACGAAACCCACCCACACGGTAGGCCTGTTGACCCCGCGGGCCTTTGTGATTCTGCAGGCCCTGTCGCACCTGTGCGGTTCTGGGCCCCGCCAGACCACAGCTGCTCAGTGAACCCCCCATCCCCTCACAACGACCACTCGGTCCCGCACCATCACAATCCCTTGAACCGTGTTACTGCCAGTCAGGGAGAGTAGCACCCTACAAGAGGTATAGCCTGAGAGAGCCGAGCACCCCGCAAGGCCACACAACGAAAGACAGGCAGATCCCAAGCAAAGAGAGAACCAGTGTAGAACTGAGGAAGCCACATGCAGTCTCCTGCAACGATCCATCAGCTCGTCCCAAAGTCCTCTTTCAACCGCCCCCCCCCCCAATTGCGCTGAAGAGAGGCCTACCATGAGTGGCTGAGTTTGATCCAAAGCGGGCAGTGGATGCTCGTGGCTCAGCACACGTCTCAGCTCGATCAATTTCCTTTTCCTGCCCGTTGCTCTCCAGCTGTCTCCCGCCCGAAACAGTGCATTGGAACTGATTGAAACAGAGATACAAGCTGAGCGAACAAGATCGCGGCTGTGGCAGAGAGGAGACTCCTGTCAGGCTGCCTCTCTCATACAGCAGGCTGGTAACGGACGCTCAGCCCCAACAGAATCACATCGATGGGTTTCATTACACGAGGTTTTCCTACTCCCCTCCGTCTGCCGAGCTTGGCCTCAGCACAGTGGCTTCACATTAAGGCACTCCTCCTCCCTGAAGGAATCCCATCAGGCCTTGCTTACCTGGACATCATACGGAGGCCTAGTAATTAATAATAGAGATGGGTGCGACTTGCGGAGCCACTGCCCCAGCAGCTGCTCTGCCTCGCGCCCACTGGCCGGTCGGCATGGCAGACCGTAGACGTGGCCCTAGCAGCCCTATGGTTGCCCCCCTTTAAATCCTATCCTATCCTGGCCGACCACATGGTGTCGGTGTCGCCACTGAGCCCCAGCATCAGCAGCAGGTCTGCTTTAGCCCCTGGCATAATCCACAGCAGCTGGCCACCTGCTGAGCAGGTGCCCTGGGTGTCAGGCTGGGTGTGCGTCTGTGTGCCAAAGCCACACTCAGCAGCCAGCTGTTGCGCGGGTGTTGGTCAACCGGCTGTTGGTCGGCACCTGGCGCGAAGGTGCCCGCCACCGAGCCCCCGGCCACAGCAGCAGGTGCTGCTGTAGACTCAGCAGCAGCTGGTAAGATTGCAGCAGCTGCCGAGCCGAGCCTCAGTGGCGTATGGCAGAGGTGTGGCTGAGGTCACACCCAGCAGCAGCCGGCGGCGCCGAGCAGCATGAGCCTGGCCTCAGTGAGACTGACAGGTCGCACTCGGCCCCAGCTGGCATCCAAGCCGCCCCTGCTCCCTGCCCCGGCAGCAGCTGAGCCTAGCCTCACTGTCATGGCTGAGGTGTGGCACGTCACGCCCAGCAGCAGCCAGCAGCGCCGACCAGCAGCAGCCTAGCCTGGCCTCAAGGAGGCTCAGGCGTGCTGAAGCGTAGAGAAGCTGGAGCCTGCGCGGAGGACTCCCGGTTTGCGTCCCATGCAGAACTGCTCGCGGACGATGCGCATCACACACGGGCGGTTACCATGCTCATGTATGCAGCGTGGTCGCAGGGCACACTCTGCCTCAGCTGGCTCGTCGATTGGCCGGCCGGCGCTTGACGGGATCATGCTCTGGCATCTAAGCCCCGCTGCTCCCTGCCAGCACTCAGCGCAGCAGTTGCTCTGCCTCGCCGTCTGCCTCGCCCTCTGCCTCAAGGTCGTGCAGGCGCCCCAGCCCCAGCTTGCACTCTTGACGCGTGCTCGTGCTCTGCCATCCAAGCCCCACTGCTCCCTGCCCCAGCACTCAGCGCAGCAGTTGCTCTGCCTCGCATCAAGGTCCTGCTGGCGCCCCTGGCTCATCACTCAGCAGCACGGCTCGTCGACTCGTCGGCCGGCGCCTGGCACGATCGTGCCTTGGCATGAGCCAGCCGCCCTTGCCCGTGCCCCAGCACTCAGCACAGCCCAGCGGTTGCTCTGCCTCGCATCAAGGTGGTGCTGGCGCCCCTGCTCTGGTCCAGGCAGAGCAGCAGCTGTGCTCTCCCTGACATCGACGTGGTGACTGGCGCGACGCACAAGCGCCTCGGCAGGCAGCAGCTGCTCCGGGGGCAGCGCGGCAGCTGCCACAGCAGCAGCACAAGACGTGATGGCACCATTCTGATGCGCCTGGGCAGAAGCTGCTCAGTAGCTGCTCTGGGGCAGCAAGCTGCAGCTGCCCCAGAGCAGGACGTGGCAGCAGCAGCTCGGCAGCTGCCCCAGCAGCACCAAGCAGAAGCTTTGGGCAGAGCAGCACTTGGCAGCAGCTGCTCGGCCTCTGGTCGCCATGCGTGGTCGACGTGGCGACGTGCAGGCGCCACTCGCACTCGCCGTGGCAGAAGCCGACCTGGGCAGCAGCTCTGCTCTGGGGGCAGCAGCTGCAGCTGCCTCAAGCGCAGCCCTTGGCAGCAGCTGCGCGGCCTCTGGTTGCCATGCGCGATTGACGTGGTGACGTGCTGGCGCCACTCGCGCTCGTCTCGGCAGAAGCCGACCTGGGCAGCAGCAGCTCTGCTCTGGGGGCAGCAGCTGCGGATGAGCAGCACTTAGCAGCAGCTGCTCGGCCTCTGGTCGACTGGCCGTCCGGCGCCGGGCGTGATCGTGCTGCCTCCCGGCGGGCGCGCGATCGGCGCCGACGCCATCCTGTTCTTGATCTCGGCCGCCATCGTCATGAACGCCTGTGTGTGTGTGAGCGTGCGTGCATGTGAGTGTGTGTGTGAGAGACGGAAAGAGAGGAGAGAGAGACAGAGAGAGAGGACACAGAGAGAGGACACAGAGAGAGGGAGAGAGAGGGAGAGAGGGAGAGAGAGGGAGAGAGAGGGAGAGAGAGGGAGAGAGTGTGTGTGTGTGCGTGCCGACGCTATCCAGTTCTTGATCTTGGCCGCCATCGCCATAAACGCCTTTGCGCACGTGTGTAGTTTCGGCTTTGAGCGTTTCAGGGTTTGAAGGTTTGCGGTGTCGATCGGTGTGCGTGCGTGTGGTGCATGCACACCGATACGGTGTTTACAAACACGCGCGTGCGTGCAGCCTGCCTGATCTGCGGTGTGTGTGCGTGCGTACGCGTGCGTGCGAGCGTGCCAGCTGCACACGCGCGTGCCGTGCGTGCTGCAGCCACCTTCCAACCAAACAACTGTACACAGGCGGGACAGAGGCAGCGGCGCAGCCAGCGGGCGAGCTGCCTATGCGGTGGGCTAGAGGATGAGGCACACATGATATTTGAGTGCCCTGCCTATGAAGAGGCACAAGTGCGGGCCCACAGCCTGTTTCGGTTCATCCCTCGCCCCGAGGAGGCCGATTTAGATGAGCGGATGCGGGAGTTCATAAATCCTCGGCCAGGCCAGGAGAACCCCAGGTTCTGGCACGAGTTGGCTGACTTCCTTGTCGCCTGTTTTGAGACACGCACCGCGTGCACATCAATCATGATGGCAGATGGCATGCTAGGGGTCTAATTTTGACAGCTGCCGGCCTCTTTCCTAGGGTCTAATGCGCCATCAAAGGCGTCCGACGGACTGTGAAATCGAACACCGGCGTGCTCCTGTCCGAGGGACCGAACTGAACCCCACAGCACTCGCGCTGGATGAAGGCGGTAGCAGACATGGCCCGGCAGCCCTTTGGCAGACAGCCTGTCCCCTGTGATCCATTCAAATCTAATCCCATCCCATCCCATCTCATCCCATCTCATCCCATCCCATCTAAAGCACTCGGCTGCCACACACAGAAAACTGAGCACCGGCGCCCCATCCAACAAGGCTGAACACTTGCAACCAACACACAACTGAAACGCGGCAGTGATACACTAAGCGCCCCCGCAGCCCCCGCTGCGGAGTCAAACCGGGAAATTTGTGGGCCAACTGAGGGGAAGAATCGCGGGAATTTCGCTCCGAAATTGCAATTTCCACACTTTTCCCCTGAAATTGCAATTTCCACACTTTTCCTGCGGGGGCAATTCGGCAGTTCCAATGTTGCGGGGACAAACCGGACATTTTCGGCTTCCTGAAGGACACCAGCGAAAAAACAGGTCAAGCCCCCAAGCACTCGCCTGCTCCACGTTGCTCGCGTCCTGCGCCACTCTCTCCGGCTAGAAAACTGAACACCGGCACGCGTCCATCCAACCAAACTGAACACTTGCAACACCAATACAAAACACCGTCAACTCGCCTGCTGCACGTTGCTCGCGACGCTCCATTTCTTTGATAGAAATAACGCCCTTTGGCTGGGGGCTGTCTGCCCCATAGTTTTACTCTGGTGGGGTAGGAAGAAGCTTTCAGCTTCTCTCTGCCCCCCCCCAGAGCTTTGCTTCAGGTCCCAACCAAACTTGAACACCGTCAACTCGCCTGCTCCACGTTACTCGCGTTCTTCGCCGACGTCTCCAGGAACGGGATGCCGAGCTCGTCGGCAAACGCCTGCGGGGGCACGCGCGCGATGGAGCCGTGTGTGTGTGTGTGTGCAGCCGCGTGTGTAGCCGTGTGTGTGTGTGTGTGTTTGTGCAGCCGTGTGTGTGTGTGCGTGTGTGTGTGTGCGCATGTGTGTGCGTGTGTGTGCAGTCGTAGCGTTCTTCTGCGCCGACGTCTTCAGGAACAGGATGCCGAGCTCGTCGGCAAACACCTGCGGGGGCACGCGCGCGATGGAGCATTGAGTGTGTGTGTGTGTGTGTGCAGCCGTGTGTGTGTGCGTGTGTGTGTGTGCACATGCGTGCGTGCGTGCGTGCGTGTGTGTGTGTGTGTGTGTGTATATGTGTGTGTGCAGCCGTGTGTGTGTGCGTGTGTGTGTGCGCATGTGTGTGCGTGTGTATGCAGTCGTAGCGTTCTTCGCCGGCATCTCCAGGAACGGGATACCGAGCTCGTCGGCAAACGCCTGCGGGTGCACGCGTGCGATGGAGCAATGTGTGTGTGTGTGGGGGGGAGTCGTGCGTGTGTGTGCAGCTGTGTGTGCAGCCGTGTGTGTGTGTGTGTGCGTGTGTGTGTGTGTGTACAGTTGTAGCGTTCTTCTGCGCCGGCGTCTCCAGGAACGGGATGCCGAGCTCGTCGGCAAACGCCTGCGGGGGCACGCGCGCGATGGAGCCGTGTGTGTGTGTGTGTGTGTGTGTGTGTGTGTGTGTGTGCTTATGTGTGTGCGTGTGTGTGCAGTTGTAGCGTTCTTCGCCGGCGTCTCCAGGAATGGGATGCCGAGCTCGTCGGCAAACGCCTGCAGGTTTGTGGTTTGTTGGGTAAGGGTTTTGGGCGGGGTTTGGGTCGGGGTTAAGGGCAGGTTTGGGGCACAGCACGCCCCATACCTCACCCCACACCTTGGCTGTTGCCGTGTCGACCACCTTCTTCGACTCCACCCCCCCACACCTCGCCCCATACCTCACCCCACACCCCCACACCTTGGCTGTTGCCGTGTCGACCACCTTCTTCGACTCGAGGTCGGACTTGTTGCCCACGAGCAGCTTGTTCACACTCTCGCTTGCGTACCTGCATGCGTGTGTATGTGTGTGTGTGTTGCCCAAGAGCAGCTTGTTCACACTCTCACTCGCGTACCTGCATGCATGCGTGTGTGTGTGTGTGTGTGCACATGTGTTTGTGTGTGTGAGTGTGCGTGTGTATGTGTATGTGTGTGTTGCCCATGAGCAGCGTGTCCACAGTCGCTCGCATACCTGTGTGTGTGTGTGCGTGTGTGTGTGCGTGTGTGTTTCCCACGAGCAGCGTGCCCCGCACACACTCACACGCCCTCCAACACACGCGAACCAGTCGCACACACGCACCCTTCAACACACACGCACCAGCCAGAACGGGGTTCATTCTGCCCCCCCCCCACACCCTTCAACACACACGCACCCTCTAACAACCAACCACCTCCCTACACCCTCACACACCCTCCGACACCCACCCACACCAAAACACCCACACTCACGCACCGGTCGATCTCGTTGAGCCACTGCTTCACGTTGTTGAAACTGTCCTGGTCAGTCACGTCGTACACGACCTGGTTTGGGTGTGGACATGGAGTGTGGATGCGGGAGTGCGGATGCGGGGTGGCACGCGCGCAGCAGCAGCGTGTACTTGCGCGTGTGCGTGGGCACGTTGGTGGCCTCGCGACCTCTGCGACTCTCACGATGATGCCGTGCGCGCCGCGGTAGTAGCTGCTGGTGATGGTGCGGAAGCGCTCCTGGCCAGCGGTGTCCCACTGGGAGAGGGGGGGGGGGCAAGGAGGGCGAAATGGGGGGAGGGTGTGTCCCACTTGCTGGGGGGAGGCGGGCGGGTGCACACATGGCGCTGCATGGGCGCGCGTGCTTGCACAGGCGTGTGCGTCGTGCACATAGAGCAGCGGGCATGCAATCCACCCACGATTTGGAGCTTGATGACCTTGCCGTCCAGGTCGACGGTGCGGATTTTCTGCGCACGGCGCATGGAGCATGCGTCAGGACGTGTGACGCTGCATGCGCACGACGAACGCACCCCCCCGCCACTCACGAAGTCAACGCCAATGGTGGAGATGTAGCTCTCCGTGTACGTGTCGTCCTGTGCATGGTTGTAAGGTGGGAGGGAGCAGGTGAGATCCTGGGTTTTGAGACGAGCCATGCCGTAGCACCTCGCTGCTGCAACTCCACCCACCGCAAACCGCAGCAGCAGGCATGACTTGCCGACTCCGGAGTCTCCAATTAGCAAGAGCTGCGGGGGGAGGGGCGTGTGGCGGGTGTTTTGCAGTAGGGCTCAAACTTCGTGGAGCATGCAGCTGTCGCACGCAGCACCACAGCACCACCCACCTTGAACAGGTAGTCGCTGCGGATGTGGGGTGCGCATGCAAGGTGTGTGTTCGTCAGGCACATGGCATTGCGTGGTGGTAGCATTGCAGATCGCGCGTGCAACTGCACCACTCACTACTCGGGGTTCATGTTCGCTTCAAGGCAGCTGGGCTCCTACCTAACTGCGGGGAGGCGTGGTGCGGAGGGTGTGCAATTCCCCGAGTGTGGCTAGCCAAACCCTTATTTTTTTTCGAGCGCCATGGCGAGGGGCCATCCAGGCCTCAATAGGGGCTAGAAGGGGAGGAGAAAGTTACGCAGGAGCCCTTGGGAAGTGCCTGCGCTCCTCCTCCCAGCCTCTGGGCCACAGGTGGCGTGCGCGCCCCGCTCGTCTTCCCAAGTGTACAAGCCCGCAACCACGCTCGCAACACTCTCTCTGTCCACCCCCTATTAGCTAGCTAGCTAGCTAGGAGGTGCGCCGCCAGCAGCGGCCGTGTGCACAGCGAGCAGGTGCGCCTGCGCCTGCTCGAGCGTGCCGCCTGGGTGCGACAGCTGCCAGTCCATGACCTCCTGCACGGCCTTGCCCAGGCTGGGGCCGCCCTTGATGCCGAGCAGCGACATGACCTGGGGGGGAAGGGAGGGTGGGGAGGATAGGGGTCGGGAGGTGAGGTGGACGAGGGGAGGGGTTGCGGTTAGCGTTGGGGAGGGGGAAGGGGAAGCGTGTGGGGAAGCATGGGAGAAGGGGAAGGGGAGGGGATTGGGGGGGGGGGGGGGAGAGACGTTTGTGCACCCACCGCAGTGGCAACTTGGATTGCGGCTAACACCCCTGGTAGGCTGGCGCGCTGCGTGGCCTTGCGGGCTCTCCTAGTAGAGCCCCACTAGACGTGCAGTCTGGGCCTTAACTCACGCCCCGGGGTCCTCCGGGCGCCTGGCACCAAACGCAGTGCCCCGCGTCCTGTCGCTCGCTTTCGACACCCAACTAACGCACTCGCTCTTTACACCACACAGCCGCACTCGCTATTTACACCCGAACATTTCTTTACACCTTATAATACCTAACGCGTACGTGTAAAACCTGTAAAACCTGCGGCTTACACACCTGCTTCCCATCCATGAGCGGCTTCCACTGCCAGCACTCCTCCAGCCCAAACGCAGCGGCAGCGGACAGCAGCACGTGCGCGACCTCCTCGCGCGCCGCAGCCGCAGCAGCCCCGAGCTCGGCGCCACCTGCGCCAGCCAAGGCAGGGGGGGGGGAGGTCTAGGGTCCTCTCACAGGCATTTCCCTGCACCCCGCACCCCATCGCGGTTCTAATACCGTAGTGGTACATGTAGTTCACGTCACGGCAGTTCACGTCAGCGCCTTTGACCGCTATTAGCGAGTCCGTGGAGCAAGCCAGCGCAAAAAAATCGCGACGGACAGTTCACACCCCACACCCAGACCCGAACCGTCGCGATTTTTGTAACCTCATAGCTGTGCCAGCCAAGGGGGGGGGGGGAGGTCTAGGGTCATCCACACCAAAAAGCTGACCAGATGATGGGGTGTTTTGGGTCCTCCCACAGGCATTCCCCTGCACCCTGCACCCTCCCATCGCGGTTCTAATAACCTTATAGCTGTGCCAGCCAAGGGGGAGGGGGTCTAGGGTCATCCTCACCAAGAAGCTGACCAGATGATAAGGTGTTTTGGGTCCCCTCACAGGCATTCCCCTGCACCCCGCACCCTCCCATCGCGGTTCTAATAACCTTATAGCTGCGTCAGCAACGGGTCCAAATGTGTGTGTGTGCGCGCGTTTGTGCGTGTGGGTGTGCATGTGGGTGTGTGCATGTGGGTGTGGGTGTGCGTGTGCAACACCAATCTCATGCTTGTTTGTTTGTATGTGTGTGTGTGTGTGCGTGCGTGCGCGTGTGCATGCATGCAACTGCGTGTATCTTTGCCCACCCACCCTCGTCACCATCCCCTCCACCGCCGCCGCTCGTGGATCCACAGTGGGCGGGGACCGAGGGGGAGGCGTCGCCTGCGCTGAGCGGCGCCGATGCACGCATAGAGAGCAGCGCGGCCGTGACGACGCCTGTGTGTGTGTGTGTGTGTGTGTATCATGGAGCCACCGTGGGCGGGGACCGAGGGGGAAGGCGTCGCTCGCGCTGATCGGTGCGGACGCACACATTGAAAGCAGCGCAGCCGTGACGACGCCTGTGTGTGTGTGTGTGTGCGTGTGCGTGTGTGTGCGTGTGCGTGTGTGTGTGTGTGTGTGTGTCATGGAGCCACCGTGGGCAGGGACCGAGGGGGGAGGCGTCGCCCGCGCTGATCGGCGCGGACGCACGCATCGAAAGCAGCGCAGCCGTGACGACGCCTGTGTGTGTGTGTGTGCGTGTGTGTGTGTGCGTGTGCGTAGGTGTGTGTCTGTGTGTGTGTCATGGAGCCACCGTGGGCGGGGACCGAGGGGGAGGCGTCGCCCGCGCTGAGCGGAGCCGATGCACGAATCGAGAGCAGCGCGGCCGTGACGACGCCTCTGTGTGTGTGTGTGTGTGTGTGTTGTCATGGAGCCACCGTGGGTGGGGACCGAGGCGGGGGGGGGGGGGGTCGCACGCGCTGATCGGCGCGGACACACACATTGAGAGCAGCGCGGCCGTGACAACGCCTGCATGTGTGTGTGTGTGTGTGTGTGTGCATGTGCGAGTGTGTGTGAGTGTGTGTGAGTGTGTATGAGTGCCGACGCATTGAGAGCATCGAGGCCATGACGATGCCTGCCCGCGTGCCATGTGTGTGTGTGTGTGTGTGTGCGTGTGCGTGTGCGTGTCTGCGTTTGTGTGTGTGTGTGTGTGTGGTGACACCTGTATGTGACATCTTATGCCTTTTGTGTGTGTGTGTGTGTGTGCGTGTGTGTATGTGTTTGCTTGCGCGTGCACGTGTGTGCGGCAGACTGTAAAATTGACTCCACAGTGTGGCGTCCACACACACATACACACACGCACGTACACACACACACACACACACACACACAAACACACACACACACACACACACTCTATCTCTCACTCACCCAGCCGCCACTGCTGCTTCAGCTTCCGGATCGCATTGCCGAGCGCGACGCGCACGACCGTATCCCCACCGTCGTCCACACCTCCCACACCTTCGCCGTCCACACCCGCCATCCCCACACTCCCTGGGGCGACAGGCAGCCCGCCACCGTCGGTCAGCATTGCCGCCACGCGCGCCATCTGGTGTGTGTGTGTGTGTGTGTGTTCGTTAGTAGTACCGGCATTGCCGGTACATGCGGACGGCCTCACGTAACACTTGGTTGGTTGGTTGGTTGTGTGTGTGGATGTGTGTGTGCGTGTGCGCGTGTGTGTGTGTGTGTGTGTGTGTGTGTGTGTGTTTGCTGCTGAGCTGCTGAACTGAGCTGCTATGCGCCTGCTGTGCTGTCAGCAGGCTGCACAAGGGAACCTCTCCTCTCCCCCCAAAGTCCATCTACACCTAGCCTGGCGCGCCATCTGAAGAGGGGGAAGGGGAGGGAGGGGGCAGGGGGGGGGGGGGGCGGAGGGGCAGAGGGCGGTTGACAATGCACGCCTTGAAGTGTATAGGGGCACTGCGTCCACTGTCGCCAATCACCTCTCCCCGACCTCTCCCCCGCCTCCCCCCTCCCCTCGTCCCCCCCCCCCCCCCCCCCAAACTCTCTTCCCCCCCCCCCTGCCTCCTCCGCCTCCCCCCCTCCCCCACCTCTCCCCCACCTCACCTCTCCCGCGGCCTCGTGCAGCGCTAGTGTGGACTCGGCGTCCTTGATGCGCCACTTGATCGACTCGCGGACCTGGGGTTTTAAGGTTTCAGGGCTTTAGGGTTGGGAGTTATCGTTTTAGGGCTTGGGGTGATGGGCTTCGAGTTTTTAAGTGCTTAGGGTTGTAGGGTGTAGGGCCTCATGCAGCGTCGATGCAGCGTCCTTGGTGCGCCACTTGATCGACTCGCGGACCTGAGGTGTTCAGCAGTGATGTCCTTAGCGCCCCCGCAGCCCCCGCAGCCCCCGCTGCGGGGGCTAACCGGGAAATTTGGGGGGGGAACTGCGGGGGCAAATCGCGGAGATTTCGCTCCGAAAAGTGTGAAATTCGACGATTTTCACACTTCTCGCGAAAAAAACGCCTCCTGCGGGGGCAATTCGGCATGTTCCCTCCAATGTTGCGGGGGAAAACAGCACATTCTCGGATTCCTTAATGACACCACTGGTGTTCAGGGCTCCAGGGTTTGGGGGTTAAGGTTTAGGGCGTGGGGTTCAGCGTAGATGGTGGAGGGTTTGTGCAGCGCTAGTAAGGACTCGGTGCGTCCTTGGTGCACCTCTTGATCGACGCGTGGAGCTGCCGACACACATACGCACGCGCGCACACGCACACACACGCACGCACAAACACCCACCCACCCACGGGCAACACACAACTCTCTCATATCGCATCGACGAGACGGGATCGCACCAGTGATTCCCCTGCGAGCCATATACCGCTCAGAGCTGTATTTTCCACTTCCCAGAAAACCACCCCACACTTAGTGTGTGAGGGCGTGGAGCGATGCGTTGGAAAGCTCTTGCCGAAAGCAGCACAACGGCATGCATTGCATGAATACCCGCTGTGTATTGTGCCTGGTATGAGCGGGCAAAGTTGCTGGAGCCGGCAAAAAACTAATTGCTAAAATCCTTCCCAGGGACCACTGGATCGCACGCGTCGTAGTCGTTTCTGGCAGCTACCCCAATCCCGCGCCCCGAGGGTGCGTACTGTAAGCCGTAAACTGAAAAATGGAAGCGTGCTAGTCGCTCGACAAAAGCCCACCCACCACAAACGTTGTTGCCGCCATCGGCTTGTTCTTGGGCCCCGCAACCGTCATCTGTGTGTGGGCGAGTGTGTGTCGGGGGGGGGGGTCAGTCATCTGTGCGAGTGCGTGTGTGTGAGGGAGCGGGGTGGGGGGTGGGGGCAGTCATCTGTGGGTGCGGGGTGTGAGTGGTGGTGGTGGGTGGGTGGGGGTGGGGCAGCAGCAGCGCCGCCAGCAGCAGCGCCCGGTTGTCCTTCTTTTCTAGGGATAGCCTGGGGGAGGACGCTCCCCTAAAGATTAGGCCCCCCTCACCCTCACCCCCCCCTGGTAGGCTGGCGCGCTGCGTGGCCTTGCGGGCTCTCCTAGTAGAGCCCCCCAAGACGTGCAGTCTAGGCCTGAACTAACGCCCCGGGGTCCTCCGGGCGCGTACATGTAAAACCTGTCAAACCACCCTCAACTCAAGTCAACCATTGACCTTTCAAACGCACGTGCTGCAGCGGCAGCGGCAGCCACCAGCGCAACAACTCAACAAACAAACAACTCAACTCAGCAGGTGCTGAAGAGCCAGCAGCAATGCACACCAGCCGCCAGCGGCAGAAGCAGCTCTGCGCGGCGGCTGTATTCTCAAACAAACGTGTTCAAACGTATTTTCAAAGGCGTTTTCAAACGAACGCACCTGCTGCAGCGGCAGCAGCAGCGCCGCCAGCAGCAGCAACACGGCGCTTCAGCTACACAGCAGCAGCAGCAGCAAACGCGCCAGCCGCAGCGGCAGCAGCAGCGGTACGGCGGTTGGGTATTCAAACGCGGGTTCAAACGAACGCACCTGCCGCAGCGGCAGCAGCAGCGCCGCCAGCGGCAGTGCAACCATCACAACAACGCAGCCGGCGGGTGGCGTGTGGCAGGTGGCGCGTGGCGTGTGTGTGCTGACAAACACGTCTCTAAACACGTTTTCACACGCACCTGCCGCAGCGGCAGCAGCAGCGCCGCCAGCAGCAGCGCCCGGTTGTCCTCCTTGTCAAGGGACAGCCCGAGGGACGACGCGAGTTGCGCCGCGCCGCGCACACACGCGATGCACGTACGGGCCACGAGGGCGCGCGGGAGAAGCGACGCCTGCATTTGTGTGTGTGTGTGTGTGTGTGTGTGAGTGTGTGTACTTGCACTCCCCACCTCCTCCACATGCGCACACGCACACACAAACACCATACCCTCCACACACAGTCACACATACCCTCCACACTCCCCACACCTACGGCTGCCGGCAGCGCAGGCACCGTCGTGAAGAGACCCAGTCGGTCGAGCAGCCAAACCGCTCCCCACATTGTTTTGGGTTCACATTTGAACAAACTTAGGCCACGATCGATACCTAGATGTATCGATACTCAGATGTAAGGATTCCCTGTGTGTTTCTACAGGCCTGCGGCTGCCGGCAGCGCACACACCGTGGTGAAGTGACCCAGGCGGTCCAGCAGATATCTCCCTATTTCTACGTTTTTCCACTCCCTCGCCCCACGACGTCCACACACACACACACACACGCACACACACACACACCTATGGCTCCGGCAGCGCAAACACTGTCGTGAAGAGACCCAAGCGGTCGAGTTTTTGTTTCAAAAGCACCCCTCCACTCCCCACACCCTCCACACACACACACACACACACACACACACACACACGCACACACACACACACCTGTGGCTCCGGCAGCGCAAACGCCGTGGTGGAGAGACCGAGTCGGTCGAGCAGATATCTCCCTATTTGTCCG
>VFSX01000059.1:433424-462163 GCA_016618255.1 Chlamydomonas sp. UWO 241 | reverse complement strand
GACTTGGTCACGGAGGAGGAGGGAGCGGGCAGGGAGAGGGGGGAGGGAGCTTGATCACGGCCGAGTGGCAAGACTTGCGCCCGAGGGTCTGTGTGTGTGTGTGTGTGTGTGGTGGTGGTGGAGAGTAACGTGACTGGGCCGGGGGATGAGGGGGGGGGGGATTTGGTCACAGGGGAGGAGAGCGGGCAGGGAGGGGGGAGGAGTTGATCACGGCGAGTGGCGGGACTCGCGCCCGAGGGTCTGTCTTGTGTGTGTGTGTGTGTTGTCGGGTGGTGGAGGTTAAGTGAGTGGGCGGGGGATGGAGGGGGGGGGGGGGACTTGGTCACAGGGGAGGAGGGAGCGGGCAGGGAGGGGGGGGAGGGAGCTTGATCACGGCCGAGTGGCGGGACTCGCGCCCGAGGGTCAGTGTGTGTGTGTTGGTGGTGGGGCACGTTGAAGGGTGAAAAAACTGGAAACGGCGGGTCAAATACGCCAGCAGTGGCGCCCGACGAGCGCACATATCAGACCTGCCAGCAGGTGTGTGTTGGCGACGTCTGCAAACTGGCGGCCTATCGTGTTGTCGGGCCTTGCCGAGATAACTAAATACATTTCCCCTGCATCCCCGCTGCATCTCCCCCTACACAAGATAAAGCCAGTGCTCACATTGGTATAATCAGACCTGCCAGCAGGTGTGTGTTGACGTCTGCAAACTGGCGGCCCATTGTGTTGTCAAGGCATACGTGTTCTTGTACATTTACATGCACACACAACACGCACACACACACACACACATACACACACACACGCCCCTACCAGCAGGTGTGTGTTCACGACGTCTGCAAACTGGCGGCCCATCGTGTTGTCAAGCGCGACATCGATGTCGGACGACTCCTTCCCGAGCAGCTTGTCGCGCACCCAGCCGCCGGCGCAGCGCAGGACGGTGCCTGCACATGATGGGATTGATGCAAGTGTGCAGTGTGTGTGTGTGTGTGTGTGTGTGTGCGTGTGCATGCACAGCGGCAATGTCGGGGGTGAGGGACGCACACAGTGCTTCCCCAATTGATTCAGATGAATTAATACCTCCCGCCTGGCCACCAGAAAAAAAACTCCTGAATTGCCTATTCTGGCGACGTTTTTTTGTTTATTTGAGGCTCGATTAACGCAGGCGCGTTCTCGTCGCCGAGCCCTGGACCCAGCAATGCGGCGCTGCTGGTGACGAGGATCTCTGTGCCGCTGACGAGCGGGGTAAAATACGACTGGCCCGGCTCCTGCTAGACTGCCCCTCGGTGGAATACTTCAGGAGCGGCTTGCCCGGCGCTGCCATGGCTTGGCGAGTAGCCGCGGCGCTGCCGCGGCCCGTGCTGGGAGACGGCCCTTATCCTCCCCCCATGCCGGACGCCATGCGGCACCGATCTCGACGAGTTGATCGACGAGCGGAGGAGCTGGCGCCCGTCATGCATGCTGGACATTGGTCAAGATGGCTGCCCGTGGAGGCGGGCTACCATCACGGCTTCAGCGGTGGCGACCGCCGAAGCAACACAGAGTAAATCCGCTTAACCAATCGCAGCGTTCGTCACCGCGCTCATCCTCGGGGTCGCTCGTCTGCCGGTGACTGGCGTTGGAAGGTCTTCAGGCAGCCTCCATGACAACTCTGTCGTCCATGCACCCCTGGAGGGTGGGACCTGACCATGCATGAGACATGGGGCGCCGGCTGAGCCCCATGCAAACGAGAGCTGGGCAGCCATGCACTGCCAGGCGGGGACCGTTCCAGTCAGCGCCAGTCGGCTCTGCCGGCTTGACTGGCAACAAGGCCACTACTGTGACCCTGAGGAAGGTCCTCTCCTATATGCTCCTTGCCAGACATGTCTCTCAGAGACCGCTGTTTGGGGTAGTCTAGCCGGCGGGAGCGGTAGTCTATCGGCCGGGAGCCGGCGGTACTCTAGTACTTAAGTGTGCTGGAGTATCGGCGGGTGTCTCTAGAAGAAGAGTAGCCTGCTTAGCTGGAAACCCCGTGTTACTGTTACTGTTACTGTGCAGTGTGTGTGTGTGTGTGTGTGTGTGTGTGTGCGTGTGCATGCACAGCGGCGATGTCGGACGACTCCTTCCCGAGCAGCTTGTCGCGCACCCAGCCGGTGGCGCAGCGCAGCACAGTGCCTATTTAGGATGTTTGGGGTTTGGGCAGGATTTGGGTTGTTTAGTTCTTCGTCTTTGTTGAAGGAAACCCCAGGCGTCTCTGCTTGAAAGCTCTTGCTGTAGCTGTTGCTGAAAACCCAAGTGTGTTAAGGAAGCATGCGGACGCAGCGTTCGCGCACCCAGCCGCCGGCGCAGCGCAGCATATGTGACTGCACGAAATGGGTCGGCGTGCGTGTGCAGTGTTTAGGGTTTGGGCGCAGACAGTCAAGACACACGTGTGCGGAAGACTCCCTTCCGCGCAGCTTGTGGCGCACGAGCCGCCGCCGCAGCTGCAGGATGGTGCCTGTCCCATGCCGCATGTGTGTGCGTGCGCAGCGGCGCGTGGCCGACGCGCAGGCAGATATGACGGCGTGCCCACACACGCACCCACACACCCACACATGCGCACACGCGCACGCAGGCGGGCGCGCACCTGTGCCAGCCGCCTTTGCGGCGCCCAGCAGCGTTTCGAGCAGCTCGCGCTCCTCTGCAGTCAGGGTGATGCTCTCGAGCACCTCATGCGTGCCGCTGGCACCGGGCCCTGCATGGGCAGCGCATGGCTGCATGGCGCGGCCGCTGCTGCCCCCTACTGCTGCTGCTGCTCCGCTGTGGGCGGTCGAGCGCGGACGGTCGCTGTTGGTGCTAGTGCTGCTGCTGTTTCGCCCTGTCGCTGAAAGCGCGATCTGTTTGGGGCAGGCGCCGCTGAGGTGCTGCCGCCGCTGAGACGCAGCCGGTAGTGCTGTCACGAAGGTGCGTGTGCCCGCACCGACGATGGGGCTGCTGCTGCCCTGGTGGCGGCGAGGGAGGGCGCACAGCACGCAGGTGGTGCGGCGCGCGAGAGTGGAGAGATGAGGGCTACACGCGATGTTCCTGAACTGAGGCAGCAGGGACATTCGGCAGTCCTAGGTGGGTTCGCACACAGCTTACGCATGATCCAGCTCTTGATGAACGTCATTGTGTGAATGGCACACTTTCTGCGCAGAATTCATACAAAGTGTCCCTGGCGCCACACACACACGGACACACACTGTTGTCTGGTTGGTGCAATCTGTGAGTGGTGCGACAGTTGCGTGCGCACACACGCAGGAATCATGCGGGAGGCAGCAGTACGAGGTAGGTTAGTGTGCATGCGGCAGTGCATACGCATCGACAGTGCGTACTGGTGATAGTAGCAGCATCGCTGTAGAGAGATCTGGGTGGCACGTTGTGGCACGCTGGCACGCATGCGCCCATGCACTGCCCATGCACTGCACGCGTGCATGGCACCTCTGAATGCCTCCCCAGTGCCTGCCTGTGCACCCAACACCGCACCGCACACCCACTCACCCATGCGACGTGCGCAGGGCTGTCCCTGGCGGCTGTGCAGGCTGCCGCCAGGGCGCTGGTGGGCGCAGCCGCAGCCACGAGCGGCAGGGGCGTAGCGGGGCATGCGCTGCAGGCTGCTGCTGCCACTAGTGCCACCGGTCGGGTCGGCAGGAGCGCAGGCCAACAGCAGGGCGGCGGCGTTGCCGCGGCCAGCTTTGCCGCGGCGCGCACCATCGGCTCTGCCAGCGGTGGCGGCAGCGGTGGCGGTGGCGGCAGCAGCTCCGGCAGCAGCAGTGGCGGTGGCGGCAGCAGCAGCAGCGGTGCAGGGTGGCAGCGGCCACCGTGGCGCACGGCAGCCGCGGCCGCAGGCGCAGCAGGGCTCGGCCTGCTCGGCTCCACGGCGTGGGTCGCGCTCGCGGACGACGCCCGCGAGCCTTCATCCGCATCGCCAGGCAGCCACAGCCGCCACTGGTGGAGCAGCAGCAGCAGCGGCGGCGGCGGCAGTGATGGTGTCAGCGGTGGCAGTGGCAGCGCCAAGCCGGAGGCCGCGATCGCTGACGAGCTCTCGGCGTCGCGCCGCGTGCTGGCTGCGCTGTGGCAGGAGCTGCAGGACGACGTGAGACTAAACCCTACAATCCTTAACCCTAAACCGACTTAACCGACTAAACCCTACAACCCTGAACCCTAAACCCTAAAGTCTTCACCCCAAGACTAAACCCTACAGCCCTTACTAGCTATAAAAGCACCGCGTAACGGCGCGTGGTGACTGCGCTGTGGCAGGAGCTGCAGGACGACGTAAGACTAAGCCTTGCGACCCTAAACCCTAAACCCAAGCCTAAACCCACGCCTAAACCCTTAAGAAACCCATAACCTTCAACCCTAAACCCTCAGCTTCTAGTCTTAGTTCACGGGGCTAGGCTCCTAATGTATTAGTTTTAAGCTTTAATACAGCGAGCACCCAATCTGCTGACTGATGGCACGGAAGCTGTGGTTGGGCGTTTGGGACGTGGGGCAGCTCGTCAGACAGCCTGCAGTGCAGGATATCTGCTGGTGGTCTTGGATGGTTCAAATTCGAATCCTAGCGTTTACAGTGGGCGCTTGGATTTTGATTTTGCGGGCAAACCTGGATTTTGAAGAAGATTTTTGTGTTCACAGGCTGGAATCTAACCCAAACCCCCGGCTTAGGGCCCGAGGTTAACTGGAGGCCCAGGCCACTTCCCAAGGCATCCCCTAGGGCCAAGCCTGCGCTGTGGCAAGAGCTGCACCTGAAACCAAATCCTAGAATCCTGCAACCCGAAAGTCCCAACTTGCGGCGCGCTGCGTGCTGTCTGCCGCTGTGGCAGGAGCTGCGGGACGACGCGAGGCCTCGCTGGGTGGGAGCGTGCGCGTTCTCTCAGCGTGCGCGCCTGTGCCGACACGATTGCCCCCCCCACCCCCCACCCCTGTCAGGTCTACCGCGCGCGCGCGCGTGGTCGCGCTGACTCGTCCTCGCCGGAGGTTCCGCTGCCGGTGCTGTCGGTCGCACCCACCCACACCCACGCACGCACGCATCCCATCCACACACCAACGCACGCACGCACGCACGAACATAAGCACACACACGAACACAAGCACACACACACACACACACACACAAACACACACACGCACACGCACACGCACACGCACACGCACACGCACACGCACACGCACACACACGCACACACACACACACACACACACACACTCTCACACATGCACACCAGGCCTATCGCACACGCGTGCGCGCGGCCGCGCTGACGCATCCTTATCAGAGGTTCCGCTGCCGGTGCTTTTGGTTGCACACACACACACACACACACACACCACACACACACGCACACGCGTGCACACACACACGCACACGCACACACACACACACGCACGTCAGGTCTACCGTGCACGTGCGCGCGGCCGCGCTGACTCATCCTTGACAGAGGTTCCGCTGCCGGTGCTGTCAGTTGCACCCGGAGGCTACGCTCTGCAGGTAGATGAGATTGTGGTTTAGGGTTTAGGGTTAGGGGTTCAGGGTTTAGGGTTAAGAGTTTAGGGTTAAAGTTTGAGGATGTGGGATAAGCTGTCTCGGGGTGTGTGTGTGGGGGGGGGGGTGAGGCTCTCAACCCGAAGCCCTAAACCCTGAACCCTAAACCCGGAGGCTATCTACGCGCTGCAGGTAGGGTTTATGGTTAAAGGTTTTGGGTTTGGGGGTTGAGGGTTTACGGTACAGGGTTGAGGAAGTGGGTGAAGTTGTGTCGGGGTATGTGTGTGCCGTAAACCCTAAGCCCTAAACCCTGAACCCTAAACCTCCGGGTTTAGGAGGCTACGTGCTACAGGTCGAGGATTGGGGGGTGGGGGGGTGTTTTGTGTGTGTGTGGGGGGGTGTACCATCAACCCAGCATCCTAAACCCTGGACCCTAAACCTTGAACCCATGGCCCTCTTCCCTCAACCCGGTGGCTACGCCAGTGGTGTCCTTAACGAAACAGAGAATTTCCCGTTTGCCCCCGCAATATTGGAGGGAACATGCCAAATTTCCCTCACAGGAGGCATCTTATGCGGAAAGTGTGACACTGCCGACACACTTTTCGGAGCGAAATTTCAGCGATTCGCCCCTGCAGGTTTCCCCCAATTTTCCCGTTCTGTCCCCGCAAGGGGGGCTGCGGGGGCGCTTAGGGCATCACTGGGCTACGCGCTGCACGTGGGGGAAGAGTGGCGCCTCCTGGACGCGCCGCAGTGTCGGACTTGGCGCCGAAGTCGGGCGTGAAATCCACGCGTCGCTCGTGCTAGACCACACTATTTATAGACTGGTGTTGCCATTTAGGGAAATTCCCTAAACCCACGCCGCGCTCGTGCATGACGACTCTTTATCAACTGGTGTTGCCACTTAGGGAATTTCCCCCAATCCACGCCGTGCTCGTGCCAGACCACACTATTTCTCGACTGGTGTTGCAATTAAGGGAATTCCCCTAAACCCACGCCGTGCTCGTGCTAGACGACTATTTCTCGACTGGTATTTCATTTAGGGAATTTCCCCTTATCCACGCGTCGCTCGTGCTAGACCACACTATTCTCGACTGTTGTTGCCATTTAGGGAATTTTCCTAAACCCACGCCGCGCTCGTGCTAGACCACACTATCTATCGACTGCTGTTGCCATGTAGGGAAATTCCCTAAACCCACGCCGCGCTCGTGCTAGACGACTACTTCTCGAGACTGGTGTTGCCATTTAGGGAAATTCCCTAGATGCACGCCACGCTCGTGCTCGATGTGTATTTCTAGAGACTGCCGTCGCCATTTAGGGAATTTCCATTAGGGCATTCCCCTAAATCCACGCCGCGCTCGTCCCAGACGACTCTTTCTCGACTGGTATTGCCTTTTAGGGAATTCCCCTAAACCCAAGCTGCGCTCGTGCTAGGCGCCTATCTTCTCCAATGGTGTTGCCATTTAGGGAATTCCCCTTACCCACGCCGCGCTCGTGCTAGACGACACTATGTCTCAATTGCTTTTGCCATTGAGGGAATTTCCCTAAACCCACGCCGCGCTCGTGCTAGACGACTCGTTCTCCACTGCTGTTGCCATTTACGGAAATCCCCTAAATCCACGCCGTGTTGTGCCAGACGTCTACTTCTCGACTGGTGTTGCGATTTAGAGAATTTTCACCCAACTGTGGTCGCCTTGGGGGCGGGGTCTGGGCGTCGTGGGCAGTCAGGTAGCAAGTGTAGTGGTGTCATTAAGGAAACCGATGAATTCCTGCTTTCACCCACAATACAGGAGGGAACATGCCAAATTGCCCTTGCAGCGGGCATTTTATCGCAGAAAAGTGTGAAAATCAGAGCGAATTTCCTGCGATTTGTCCCCGCAGTTTCCCCCAAAAATCCCCCGGTTTGCCCCCGCAGCGGGGGCTGCGGGGCTGCGGGGGCACACACACACACACGCACACACTTGTGCACACACGTCATATATGCCATGATAGGCGTCTGTCAGACTGTGAATTTGACCACACACACATGCACACACACACACACACACACATACACAAACACGCATGCACACACACGCGCACACACACACACACACACACATGCACACACACACAGAGAGAGAGATATCGTTACAGAGAAATCTGCACGGCAGACCTAGATAGGCTGTTTCTAGTCATCAATTGAGGAGATTACGTTTGAGGGCGGGAGACCAACCGTGCGCCAGCAAGAGGGTGAACAACCTCATTCGTATAGCAGTGGGGGACAGGGGCAGTGGCGGGTCATTGACGGCTGTGTTCGTCAATCCGCCTCGACTGAGTTTAAACTAGGTGTCGGCAGAAGGGCTTCCTCAGTTGTGGAAATCATGCTAAGATGATCCACTCGGTGGTGACTCGCTCGGCGAACTCGGGGCGCTCAGGGATGTCGCGTGTGAAGTTGAAGAGATGGATGTTTGCGGAGGGCGTAGAATGTGACAGAGTGGGCGCAAAAGTCACCGGCGTGAGCCGGAACACACACACACACACACACACACACGCACACACACACACATACACACGCACACATGTGCACACAAACGCACACGCACACACACACACACACACACACACCGCAGGCCACTCTCCAGCTACCTCCCGGTGCAGATCTAGACGCCATAATCGTAACGGCATCCGCTGCTCTTGGCAAGGGCTCACGGTCCACATTGGTTTCGTCATCGTGCGGTACGTGTTTGCTCCTTGGCGTGTGTGTGTGTGTGTATGTGTGTGTGTTTGTGTGTGTGGGCAAGGCATCATAGCAACGGCATCTGCTGCACTCGGCAGAGGGTCTCGCTCGGCATTGGTTTCGTCGTGTGTATGTGTGTGTGTGTGTGTGTAACTTACTGTGTAAGTGTGTGTGTGAGTGAGTGTGTGTGCGTGCATGCGTGCGTGTGTGTGTGGGTGTGTGTGTGGGTGTGTATGTGTTCGATTGTACAGCCTGTTGGACGCCTCTCATGGGCATTTGCAAAGTTTTGTTGTGCGTGGGTGAGTAGGGTGGGTGTGAAGGTGTAAGCGTGCGTGTTTGCGTGCGTGCGTGCGTGCGTGTGTGCGTGCGTGCGTCCGTCCGCCAGCGACCCCTCCAGGGCCTCCGGGGCATCATCGCCCACCCCCTCCTCGCTGGACGCAACAACCCTCACACACCTCTTCTCCGGTGCGCGAGCACAGGTCTCATAGATAGGCGTCCGATGGACTGTAAAATCGACCCCGCCATGCCACCTGTTCCTGTCCAGGCCCCGACGGCTCCGTCTCCTTCTCCCTCGACGTCGGCGGCCCCCCAGGCCAGCCAACCAGCGTGGCAGGGCGTGGCTGCCCTGGGGGGCTCGTCGCGCGCGTCACCGCGCCGCCACCGCAGGGCAGCGGCAGCGGCGGTGGCGGCGGCGGTGGAGGAGAAGCTGGAACGGCGACTCTGACGGTGACGAAGAGGGCCGGCGGGTTTCGGTGAGCGTTGGGATTGGGAGTGGGGGCGTGGGGCATTGGGCGTGGGGCAATGGGCGTGAGGCATACGGCGGCGGCGGTGGCGGCGGCGGTGGAGGAGGAGCTGGAACTGCGACTTTGACTGTGACGAAGAGGGCCAGCGGGTTCTGGTGAGCGCGGGGCATTGGGCGTGGGGGGGCGGGCGGCGGGGGCGTGGGGCGTGGGGCGTGTAGTGTGGAGCATGGGGCGTGGAGCCTCACGCTCGTGAAGAGGGCCGGCGGGTTCCGGTGAGTGTGGAAGGAGGCTCACAGGCGACAGACAGTAGTGGCTGCAAATGCAGCGCGAGCGCGTGCGCAGCACACAACGCACAAGGCGGCCGCGCCGCGCTCGGTGCGTGCGCACGCGACGTGCCTTGCCGAACGCTGTGCCATGCCGCCGCATTGACACCTTCCTTCGTGTCTCTTCGCTGCATCTGCAGCCGTGGGGAGGATCTGGCCGGTTCACCCCCCCCCCCTCTTCCATCTCCATTCAACATCGCCTTCCCTTGCCGTAGCCGTGAGGAGTTGGCCGGCCTGGTTGACGTCGCGCGAGCAGCATACTTGCCCACCAGCCCCTGCGCACACACACACACACACATACCCCCCCACACACACACACACATACACCCACACATACACATCAACTAACTACCCAACTACCTCCTTGCCGTAGCCGTGATGAGCTTGCCTGGTCGACGTTGCGCTAGCAGCGTACATGCCCACCAGCCCCCGCGCGCACACACACACACACACACACACACACAAACTACCCAACCCGCACCCGCACACAGCCGCGATGAGCTTGCCGGCCTGGTCGACGTTGCGCGAGCAGCGTACCTGCCCCCCCTTCCGCACACACACAGACACACGTGCACACGCACACACACACACACACACAAACTACCCAACCCGCACCCGCACACGCACACAGCCGAGATGAGCTTGCCGGCCTGGTCAACGTTGCGCGAGCAGCATACCTGCCCCCAGGCAGCCACGCGCGCACGCACACACACACACACACACACACACACTAACTAACTAACTACCCAACTGCATCCTTGCCGTAGCCGTGAGGAGCTGGCCGGCCTGGTCGAAGTCGCGTCAGCCGCGTACCTGCCCCCAGGCAGCCGCGCTCGCGTGTGCACACACACACACACACACACACACACACACACACACACACAAGCTACCCAGTCCGCGCCCGCACACAGCCGTGAGGTGCTTGCCGGCCTGGTCGACGTCGCGTGAGCAGCTTACCTGACCCCAGGCAGCCACGCGCGCGCGCACGCACACACACACACACACACACACTAACTAACTAACTACCCAACTGCATCCTTGCCGTAGCCGTGAGGAGCTGGCCGGCCTGGTCGAAGTCGCGTCAGCCGCGTACCTGCCCCCAGGCAGCCGCGCTCGCGTGTGCACACACACACACACACACACACACACACACACAAGCTACCCAGTCCGCGCCCGCACACAGCCGTGAGGTGCTTGCCGGCCTGGTCGACGTCGCGTGAGCAGCTTACCTGACCCCAGGCAGCCGCGCGCGCGCACACACACACAGACACGAACACACACACACACACACACACACAAACTACCCAACCCGTACCCGCACCCGCACACAGCCGAGAGGAGCTGTCCGGCCTGGTCGACGTCGCGCGAGCAGCGTACCTTCCCCCAGGCAGCCGCGCGCGCGGCAGGCGCATCGTGGACACCGTCATGGCGGGCCCTGAGGCGAGCGTCGACACGATGCTGGGGCAGATGGAGCACCAGGTCTGCGCGAGTGCAGGGTGCCATTTGGGCAGGACGTTACTGGGTCAGGCGCACGACCAAAATCCCTTAGGAGAAAGGACACACTGGGCGGATAGCCAAACCCGAAAGTGGGCCCCGAGCCGAGCGTCGACGCGCTGCTGGGGCAGATGGAGCGCCAGGTGTGTGCGTGTGCAGGGTGCCATTAGGGCAGGGCGCCACTGGGTCAGGCGCACGACCAAAAGCCTTGTAAGAGGAAGGCCACACTGGGCCGAAAGTGGGCCCTGAGGCGAGCGTCGACGTGATGCTGGGGGAGATGGAGCGCCAGGTGCGCGCCGTAGCAGGCTCTCTCTAAAATAAACTTTTTAGAGGGTACCGTACAGGGCCTGAGCCTTCGCGAAAAAGTATTGTTTTGGACGCCCCCGCGAAGCTGAAAACGTTAAAAACCTCGCATAAAATCGCGAGTTTGGGCGTCAAATCGACAAAATCGACGAAGAACGACCCCCGCGGAGCGATTAAACAATCACTTTTTCGACCTCCCCCCCCCCTCCCGCTAAGGCTCAGGCCCTGCACGGTACGCAGCTTCTTTGGGAGGGTACGTTTCAAATAGTTCACTGGCCGTTGCCGGCCGGCGGAGGACCTTGCGTAGCAGTGATTTTGTTCTCAGTCCTTTTAGTTACTTTCTGGGGGCCGGCGCTCGGACCGACGTCCCGTTGACCGCCTTGACTGCTGCCTAAGCGTTGACCGTGGACCTTCGAATGTAGGTAATTGTCAAGCTCTTAACGCGATCTATCTGATGGGATTGTCAGACCATCACGCAACTTGGTTGGTTGAGCTCTATCTGATGGGATCGTCAGAGGACAAATGGCTCCAATGGCTCCCAGGAGCCCCAAACAAAGTCACTGTTGCTTAGAGAGTCAGCCAAGACCAACGCTCCTTTACGATGGGCAGGGTGGCATTTGGGCAGGCGCACGACCAAAAGCCCTAAGGAGGAAGGCCATATTGGGCCGATAGCTTAACCCGATAGCACGCGAGGGCCACGCGTCGACGCGCTGCTGGGGCAGATGGAGCGACAGGTGTGTGTTTGCGCGTGGCGCGGGCAGGAGTCATTGGATCAGGCGCACGGCCAAACGCCCTTCTGAGAAGAAGGTCACACAGGGGCCGATAGTCCTTGTGTCACACAAGACTGGTAAATCCAACAGCAACAGTCAAACCCCAAGGCTCGACGTGCGCGGCGCGGGCAGCTCCGTGGGCGGTGGCCCGGGGGCGAGCGTCGACGCGATGCTGGGCGAGATGGACCGCCAGATATGTGCGTGTGCAGGGTGGCATTTGGGCAGGCGCACAATCAAACCCGTATCAGTTAGGGGAGGGTTGCACTGGGCTGGTATTCAATCCCGACGGCTCGGCGTGCGCGGCGCCGGCAGCCCCCCGTTGGCGGCGGCCTCGAGGCGAGCGTCGGCGCGAGGCTGGCTTGGCCATCGGCTATCGAGCACCCAGTGATGCCAATCTCTGACCCTGCTCCCGGCCCTGTACCCCCACCCCTCTGCGGATGGCACACGGATGCGTGGGCGGGCTCGGCTGGGTGCTGGACCCTGAGCCCTGAACCCTAAACGCTACACTATAAACATTCGTATAAAACCTTAAACTCTAAGCCCTAAACTCAAAACAACCGCAGATGGCGCGCGGCTTTGTTGGCGGGCTCAGCTGACACTGGACCATCAACCCTAAACCATGAACCCAAACCTATAGACCTTAGTATGAAACTCTTAACCCTAAACCCCTGATAAAACCCAAACTATAAGACCTTAGTATGAGACCCTAAACCCCAAACAACCGCAGATGGCGCGCGGCTTTGTCGGCGGGCTCGGCTGGATGCTCGACGAGCTTGCGCGTGCTGCAGAGGACAGCGGGGACGCGCTGCGCGGCGGCGGCGACAGCGGCGCCGACGGGCG
The DNA here is from genome assembly GCA_016618255.1 of Chlamydomonas sp. UWO 241. Taxonomy (NCBI): domain Eukaryota; kingdom Viridiplantae; phylum Chlorophyta; class Chlorophyceae; order Chlamydomonadales; family Chlamydomonadaceae; genus Chlamydomonas; species Chlamydomonas priscui. The sequence goes on along the minus strand of VFSX01000059.1, from coordinate 449,519 downwards.
CAACGGCGACGGCGCGTCGCCGCCGGCAGCGCGCACCTTCTCTCGCGTGTTCACGTTTGGCAGCGGCGGCGACGGCGGCGGCGACGGCGACCATGCCGAGCTGCCCGGGGGCGCTGTCGGGGGCGCTGCGTGGCGCCCCGGGGGGGCGCAGCAGCAGCAGGAGCAGGTGATTGACGCACACACACACACACACACACACGCGCGCACGGCCGGCCATGCTGAGCTGCCCGGGGGCGCCGTCGGGGGCGCTGCGTGGCGCCCCCGGGGCCCGCAGCAGCAGCAGGAGCAGGTGATTGACGCACACACGCACACACACACACACATGCACACACACACGCATACACGCACGGCCATTTCGAGCTGCCTGGGGGCGCAGCAGCAGCAGGAGCAGCAGCAGGTGATTGACACACACACACACACACACGCGCACGCACGCACAGCCATGCCTAGCTGCCTGGGGGCGGCGGCGGGGGCGCTGCGTGGCGCCCCGGGGGCCCGCAGCAGCAGCAGCAGCAGCAGCAACAGGTGATTGGCACACACACACACACACACACACATACACACACACACACACACGGCCATGCCGAGCTGCCCGGGGGCGCCGTCGGCGGCGCTGCGTGGTGCCTGGGGGGCCGCAGCAGCAACAGGAGCAGGTGATTGACGCACACACACACACACACACACGGCCGCCGAGCTGCCTGTGGGCGGCGGCGGCGGCGCTGCGTGGTGCCCCAGGGGCCCGCAGCAGCAGCAGGAGCAGCAGCAGGTCTTTGACGCAAACACGCACACACAAACGCGCGCATACATATGCACACACACACGCACACACGAACACACACACACACACACACACACACGCGCGCACGGCCATGCCGAGCTGCCTGGGGGCCTGCAGCGGCAGCAGCAGCAGCAGCAACAGCAGATGATTGACACACGCAAACACACACACGCGCGTGCACGCATGTCTAATATGCCGACATATGCGTCTGACAGGCTGAAAAAGCGACCATACACACACACACACACACACACACACACGTGTTCCACGCGCAGCAACAGCAACAGCAGCAGCAGCAGGCGGCCGTGTGCAAAGGCACACGTGCCCCCTCCCAAAGCCCTGCCCCCCTTCAACATGCACGCATGCATGCATACACATACTCCATTCCATTCTATCTATTCCAATATATTGTGTTGCACGACTGCAACAGCACTTCCCGTACTACAAACAAGTTACAAGTTGCACGGGGTTTCCAGCTAAGGAGGCTACTCTTCTACTAGAGACACCCGCTGATGCTCCAGCACACTTAAGTACTAGAGTACCGCCGGCTCCCGGCGGATAGACTACCGCTCCCGCCGGCTAGACTACCCCAAACAGCGGTCTCTGAGAGACATGTCTGGCAAGGAGCATATAGGAGAGGACCTTCCTCAGGGTCACAGTAGTGGCCTTGTGGCCAGTCAAGCCGGCAGAGCCGACTGGCGCTGACTGGAACGGTTCCCGCCTGGCAGTGCATGGCTGTCTAGCTCTCGTTTGCATGGGGCTCAGCCGGCGCCCCATGCCTCATGCATGGCCAGGTCCCACCCTCCAGGGGGGTATGGACGACAGATTTGTCATGGAGGCTGCCTGAAGACCTTCCAACGCCAGTCACCGGCAGACGAGCGCCTCCGAGGATGAGCGCGGTGACGAACGCTGCGATTGGTGAAGCGGATTTACTCTGTGTTGCCTCGGCGGTCGCCACCGCTGAAGCCGTGATGGTAGCCCGCCTCCACGGGCAGCCATCTTGACCAATGTCCAGCATGCATTGACGGGCGCCAGCTCCTCCGCTCGTCGATCAACTCGTCGAGATCGGTGCCGCATGGCGTCCTGCATGGGGGGAGGATAAGGGCCGTTTCCCAGCGCGGGCCGCGGCAGCGCCGCGGCTACTCGCCCAGCCCTGGCAGCTCCGGGCAAGCCGCTCTTGTAGTGTTCCACCGAGGGGCAGTCTAGCTAGAGCCGGCCCAGTCGTATTTTACCCCGCTCGTCAGCGGCACGGAGATCCTCGTCACCAGCAGCGCCGCATTGCTGGGTCCAGGGCTCGGCGACGAGAACGCGCCTCCGTTAATCGAGCCCTCATCCCTAATCGATCCCTCCTACAGTACTGGCAATATTTCAGAGGTCAAAAGGCACATGTGTGTCGGCCTACAGCGGGTGAACAATCAGCGCCTAAGAGGGGTACATTACATGGCGGGCCGGTTGCCAGAGGAGAATGGGGATGGGTGGTGGTGGGAGGGAGGGGTGTGTGCAGTCGCATTCGCGCGTAACTCCCCCCCCCCTCCGCACACACACGTGCACACACGCATACACACACATGCTCCACGCGCAGCAGCACCAGCACCACCAGCAGCTTCAGCAGGTGACACACACATCCAGCCATCCATCCAGCCATCCTCCGCCCCATCCGTCAAAAGGTACACAAGCGCTTGCCCCACACACTGGCAACGCTTGGACACTAGCACACTGCACAGCTAATTCACCCCGACACACACAACACACACACAACACACACAACACAAACACACACGCACATGCACACATGCACACACACACACACTTGCATGCTCCACGTGCAGCAGGCACAGGCGCTGGGGACGGTCGACGGACACGCCTGGGGGGCGCGGCTAAGGCTTATATCTGGTGCCATTTTGCCTCTCGTCTTGTCTCTTCGCCTCGTCCTACTCCGACTCAGTGAGCCTTCGTAGAACGGCTAAAGCAGAAATGTACAGTTTCCTGTTTAATCGTAGATCTTTAGATCGTAGATGAGCAGGAAACTAGAGTTTCTGCTTATAGTTCACATTAAGGTGGAACTGAGGAGCCAGGTATAACCTGGATCCCTTCCTTAGTAACTCATCCTGTTAATTCGTTTATAAGGAAGCTTAGCGTGTGTTTGTTCGCTGTGACCTAGTCACAGCTGCAAGCACGCTACCTACTAATCTCCCCCCGCCCACCCTCGCCTTCGGCGCCGAGAGACTACGTCATGGCGCCACAAGACAGCTGCTGGCGCCCAGAGACTACGTCAACGCGCCACAAGACAGCTGCTAGCGCCAGGAGGCTGCTCTGAGGCGACTCGCGGCAGCTGTGGCAATTTTTGCGGACGAGCAAGGCTACCACGGGGAGCCCTGCGGAGAGGGCGCGGTCACGCACAAGCGTGGCCGTTGCGGACTGAAGTACCTGTGCGCAATAGATAGCATGTGTAGGGGAGGTCTTTCGACTGGCACTGACCGTCACTGACCGTCCCAGCTAGGTTCCTCGTCCTGTCGGGCGAGAGACCAATTAACAGAGAAGTCTCGATACGCCGACAAGGGCTCCCAATAGGGTGTTAAGTCGTGCATCACACACACACACACACACACACACACACACACGCACGCATGCACACAGACACGCACACACTTCCACGCTCCACGTGCAGCAGGCACAGGCACCGGGTATGGTCGACGGACACGACTGGGGGAGCGCGGCCGCGGCCAAAGCAGTCAAGACACTGCAGGCGATGGGCGCGCAGGTGTGTGGTGGTTGTGGGGGGTTGCAGAAGCAAGCAAGCAAGGATAAGATGCGTGCCGTTCCGTTGTGGCGCGCTGACACACACACACACACACACACAGAGCTGACACACACACACACAGAGAGAGAGAGAACGGGCACATACACTCACTCTCTCACACACACGAGGTGCTCCCCCCCTGCAGCAAGGAGAAGATGGATTGGGGCGTGCTGGCCGTTCCGTTGTGACATGCTGACACACACACACACACACACACACACGCACACGCAGACACACGCACACACACACACACAGAGAGAGAACGGACACACACACACTCACATTCTCTCACACACACCAGGTGTTCCCCCCCGGCAGCAAGGAGAAGATGGATTGGGGCGTTCTGGCTGGCTACGAGGACCAGAAGCGTCAGATTGAGGACTGCCTGCTGTACCCGCTGCTGCGGCCAGAGGTGTGGGGAGGTGTGGGGAGGTTTGGGGAGGTGTGGGCAGGTGTGGGGGAGGGTGTGGCTGTGTTGAGGATCAGAAGCATCAGATTGAGGACTGGCTGATGCACCCGCTGCTGCGGCCAGAGGTGTGAGGAATTCTGGTGTGGTGTGGGCAGGTGTGGAGGGAGGGTGTGTGGGGGCACGCACAACACACACACACACACACACACACACACACACACACACACACACACGTGTGTCTCCAACACGTAGGTGTTCCACAAGCTCGCCGAAGCCACGCGGACGTCGTTCGCGTCCAACCGCCCGCGCGCCGTGCTCTTTGAGGTAGGTTGTTTGGTGGTGGGTTGTTGCGTGTGTTTGTTGGCGGGTTGTTGTTGCCTGAGCGCCGTGCTCTTCGAGGTCATATCCTCGAGGTCAGACTCGAGGGAGGGAGGGAGGGAGGGAGGGAGGGAGGGAGGGAGGGAGGGAGGAGGGAGGGAGGGAGGGAGGGAGAGAGGGAGGGAGGGAGAGAGAGAGAGAGGGAGAGAGAGAGAGGGAGGGGGAGAGAGAGAGAGGGGGAGAGAGAGCGAGAGAACGAGAGAACAAGATAACGAGAGTACGAGAGGGGTTGTTGTAACAGGTACGCCCGCTTTTTGTGTCAGTGCCTCGAACGACGAACCTCGTTTAAATCCCCTCTCACCTTTCCTCCCCCTCCCTGCCACCCTCCCTCTAGGGCCCTCCGGGCACCGGCAGCAGCACACGCACACACAAAGTCAAACACCCCCCCCCTCGTCTCTCCCCCTCTCCCCCCCACCCACCCCACCCCCTCCAGGGCCCTCCAGGCACCGGCAAGACCACGAGTGCGCGTGTGATCAGCAGCCAGGCTGCGGTGCCTCTCGTTTACGTGCCCCTGGAGGCGGTGCTCTCAAAGTGGTGGGTCGGATAGGGTGGGCGGGCGGGCGGGCGGGTGGGTGCGTGTGGGTGCGTGTGGTGGGTGGGTGGGTGGGTGCGTGTGTGTGTGGGGGGGGGGCGTAAGTGCGCGTGGTCAGCAGCCAGGCTGCGGTGTCGCTGGTGTACGTGTCCCTGGAGGCGGTCATGTCAAAGTGGTGGGTCGGATAGGATGGGTGGGCGGATGGGTGCGTGGGTGGGTGCGTGTGGGTGGATGGGTGGGTGGGCGGGTGGGTGGGCGGGCGTGTGTGTGTGTGTGCGTGTGTGTGTGTGAGTGCGCGTGATCAGCAGCCAGGCTGCGGTGCCATTGATGTACGTGCCCCTGGAGGCGGTCATGTCAAAGTGGTGGGTTGGATAGGATGGGTGGGTGGGTGGGTGGGTGGGGTGGGTGCGTGTGGGTGGTGGCGGGGTGGGTGGGCGGGCGTGTGTGTGTGTGTGTGTGTGTGTGTGTGTGTGTGTGTGAGTGCGCGTGATCAGCAGCCAGGCTGCGGTGCCACTGGTGTACGTGCCCCTGGAGGCGGTGATGTCAAAGTGGTGGGTGTGCGCAGGAGTGAAAATATGACCAGGAAGAGGATATGTGGGAGTAACAGTAACATAAACATCAGCTGCCGCGAATACACAAGCTAGTACACACAAGCTAGTACACAAATACATCTATGCTAGAAGCTAGCTTCTTGTAGAAAGCTAGTACCACCGCCACACCACCGAGATGTTGGGGGAAACTCATTGATGCAAAGGAAGCGTTGCACGCCGCGGCCGTGTAGACACGACGGGCACCAGTGATCCCCCTGCCAGCCGTATACCGCTCCGGGCCGGATTTACCATTTCCCAGAAAACCATCCCACACTTGGTGGACAAGGGGTGCGTTAGAACGCTCAACGTCTCATCAGCACAACGACACGCGTTGCGTGGACACCTGCAATGCTATGTGCCTGGTATACAGTTACAGTTACATCGGCTTTCCAGCAAAGACTACCTCTAGTCCTAGTACCACCGCCTAGACCCAAGTCCAGTTCTGGCCCTAAAAAATACTTGTGAGGGGCGGTAGCCTCCAGCCGGCTGCCTGCCAACGTGTAGTCCCAGAGCAAAGAGGAGAGCTATTGTGCGACGCCTCCAAAATAGGTCCTAACTGCTTCTAGGGGATAGGGGGTCAAGTGGCGCTTGCCAATCTACTTGACCGCCGTGGTGGAGGGGCCGGCGCCTGAGGGGCAGCCGGACCGTACACCACGGCTCTCCACCCGACCCTATCCTGAGCACGCCCAAACGCCGTGTCCGAAAAAGTCTTCCAATCAGAACGAGTGCCACTAGTTTCGCCTAGCTGCTGAATCAGTAGCTTAAGAAAATCGTGTTGGGAGGAGGCTGGAGGGCGGCCTTGCTGCCGAGCCACATCCATTGTGCAGTCAAAAGTCGTACGAGGAAGACGAGAAGCCGGCATGCGCATCACATGGCCTAGCCACTGCATTGATCGCTTTGCCACAAGGCTCTCAATTGGCTCAGTGTCACACGCCTGCCGAATATAAGTTAATCTGTGCCGTTCGATCAGGCGCACGCCCAGAATGCGACGAAGGCAGTTAGAGTGGGCAACCTCCAATCGAGTCAGTTGTGTTTTAGTAGGGGCCCATGTTTCGCAGCCGTACAGAAAGTGGGGCAGCACGAAAGTGTTGTAAACCCGCATCTTAGACTGCACTTGCATCTTCTTGCTGGCCCAAATCTTATCAAAAGACGCAAACACGCCCAGCGCGCGACCGACACGCACACCGATCTCCTTTTCCACACCACCACTCTGGGTTATCCAACTCCCTAGATACTTAAATGCAGAGACGGTCTTCACTTCACCACCAGTCAGCGCAAACGTGGGCAGATCCGCGTCAAAATCTGCTGGCAAAATCATCACTTCTGTCTTGGCGGTGTTGATTTGCATGCCAAAGCTAGAGGACACTTGTCAAGGATTTTCAGCATAAGCGCCAACTGAGCTGGGTCATGCGAGAACAAACATAAATCGTCGGCATGCATCAGCATTACTATACGCTCAACCGACAACGACAACACAGAGCCGCCGGCTCGGGTCACGACTGACACGCCAGCCCCCTCTGGCATCATGTCTAGCGCCTTTTTCACTATGTGGTCAATAAAAACATTGAACAACACAGGAGCAATGACGCACCCCTGTCGCACACCAGACGACACGGGGAATTCGTGCCCGATTTTCCCAGCCAGCCGCACGGCAGCTGCTGTGTTGGTGTGAAGATCCTCCAACAGATCAATAATGTGCCTGGTATGAGCGGTCGAAGTTGCAGGAGCCGGGAAAGAATTAATTGCTGAAATCCTTGCCAGGGGACACTGACGGGCACACCAGATGCGGCAGGCACGCCGCATGCATACGTGTTTGTGTTTTTGTTGTGGTGATGATGATGACGATGTTGATGAGAGATTTTACAGTCGGGGGCAACACCTCGCGACCGTGCCCGGTGTGACGTTTCGTTGACTGCTGCACCTGCCGTGCGAGCGCAGGTATGGCGAGAGCGAGGGCCTCCTCTCCAAGGTCTTCAAGGCGGCCGAGGCGCTCGGCGGCGCGATCGTGTTTTTCGACGAGCTCGACTCGCTCGGCGGGAACCGCGCGCGGGGCGACGTGCACGAGGCGTCGCGCCGCATGCTCAGCGTGCTGCTACGCGAGGTCGGCGGTTTTCGTTTCGGGTGTTGACAGCCGAACACAGGCGTAATCCCAGTCATACCGGCTGTTGAAAAGAGCTCCCCTCGCACGGCTCTGTCGCACGCCGCACGCTACGCCCGCTTGGACGACCCGCACCGCTCCCGTAACAACGCTTGCGTGCTGTTCCGTGGGGAGAGGGGGGGGGCTGCATCGCTGTACGTAGGTCCCTGAAACGTAGGTCCTGACCCTCCTCCCCTCCCTTCCCTCGCAGATGGACGGATTCGACGCGCGCCGCACCGTCGTCATAGGCGCCACAAACCGAAAGGTGACGACGCACTGACTTTGTCGAACTGGTTTAGGACTTGATTATATCGTCTTATGGATTAAGTATTGACTTAGTATTGACTTAGTATTGACTCGGTATTGACTTAGTTCAAGTGACTTTGCGAAAGAGAGATGTGGTGGATGGTCTTCTCCTTGGGCCCGCACCGTCATCGGCGCCACAAACAGAAAGGTGGCGACGCACTGACTTTGTTGACTTGAATCCATGGAATCGCCTTAGTATTGACTTGGTATTTAAATACTTAGCTCAATTGACTCTGTGCATGAGATGTGATGGGTGTTCTTCTGCTTGGGGGGCTCGCAACCAAGCGGCGCCCCTGAAAGTTGGCGAGCTCTCTCGACATCTCCCTGGCTAGGAGCCTAACCGACAGTAGCTGGATCACTGGATCACGTGCGTACCTGGTCCTTCGGGAGGTGGCACGCATTGCGCGCGAGGATGCTCTCCCGGCACCCCTTGTCGGGCAGCCCGAACGTGACGACCCGTCACTGCATCTGTCTCGCGAGGATGCTCTCTCGACATCTCCCTGGCTAGGAACCTAACCGACAGTAGCTGGATCACTGGATCACGTGCGTACCTGGTCCTTCGGGAGGTGGCGCGCATTGCGCGCGAGGATGCTCTCCCGGCACCCCTTGTCGGGCAGCTACTCTCCCCCACACTCTCGCCCCCCCCCTCCCCCCCCCCTCACACACACACACAAACATACCAGTTTTTACATGTACGCTCCCGGAGGATCCCGGGGCGTGGGTTAAGGCCTAGACTAAAAGTCTAGGGAGGCTCTACTGGGAGAACCCGCAAGGCCATGCAGCGTGCCAACCTACCATGAACATACATACCACCCGCACTCGTTCACACCCCACACCACACTCCCCACACCTCCACACCTCCCCCACACCTCCACACACCAGGCCGACCTCGGCGCGGCGCTGCCCTCCCGCTTTGACATGGTCGTCACGTTCACACCTCCACACCTCCCCCACACTCCCCACACACCAGGCCGACCTCGACGCGGCGCTGCTCTCCCACACATCCGCACCTCACGCACCCCCTCCCCCCGCACTGATTCACACCCCACACCACACTGCCCACACCTCCACACCTCCACACACTCCCCAGACCAGGCCGACCTCGATGCTGCGCTGCTCTCCCAGACCTCCACACCTCACGCAACCCCTCGTGCCGCACTCGTGCACACCCCGCACCACCTCCCACTTTTCCACACCTCCCTCCCACACCTACCCACACCTGCCCCACACCAGGCCGACCTCGACGCCGCGCTGCTCTCCCGCTTTGACATGGTCGTTACGTTCACACCTCCACACCTCCTGGCACTCCTCACACTAGGCCGACCTCGACGCTGCGCTGCTCTCCCGCTTCGACATGGTTGTCACGTTCGGGCTGCCCGACGAGGGCTGCCGGGAGAGCATCCTCGCGCGCTACGCGCGCCACCTCCCGAAAGACCAGGTCCGTACGTACGTGCGTTGACCCAGTGATCCAACTACTGTCGGTTAGGATTCCTAGCCAGAGACGTGTCGAGAGAGCATCCTCGCGAGACAGATGCAGTGACGGGTCGTCACGTTTGGGCTGCCCGACAAGGGGTGCCGGGAGAGCATCCTCGCGCGCAATGCGCGCCACCTTCCGAAGGACCAGGTACGCACGTGATCCAGTGATCCAGCTACTGTCGGTTAGGTTCCTAGCCAGGGAGATGTCGAGAGAGCATCCTCGCGAGACAGATGCAGTGAAGGGTCGTCACGTTTGGGCTGCCCGACAAGGGGTGCCGGGAGAGCATCCTCGCGCGCAATGCGCGCCACCTCCCGAAGGACCAGGTACGCACGTGATCCAGTGATCCAGCTACTGTCGGTTAGGTTCCTAGCCAGGGAGATGTCGAGAGAGCATCCTCGCGAGACAGATGCAGTGACGGGTCGTCACGTTTGGGCTGCCCGACAAGGGGTGCCGGGAGAGCATCCTCGCGCGCAATGCGTGCCACCTCCCGAAGGACCAGGTACGCACGTGATCCAGTGATCCAGCTATTGTCGGTTGGGAACCTAGCCTGAGAGATGTCGAGAGAGCATCCTCGGGAGACAGATGCAGTGGTTGGTCGTCACATTCGGCTGCTAGACGAAGCTTGCCGGGGGAGCATCCTCGCGCGGTACGCGCGCCACCTCCCGAAAGATCAGGTCCGTACGTACGTGCGTTGGTCCAGTGATCCAGCTACTGTCGGTTGGGTTCCTAGCCAGAGAGATGTTGGGAGAGCATCCTCGTGAGATGCTCGTCGCTTTCGGGCCGCCAGACGAGGCATGCCGGGAGAGCATCCGTACGCGCTACGCGCGGCACCTGTTGAAAGATCAACTGCATATGCTCGTGCATGATCTAATGTGATCCAGTGATTGCTTGACAGCTGGGTTCCTAGGCAGGGCTCCCAGGAGAGCATCCTCATGTGGTACGCGCGCCACCTCCCGAAAGATCAGGTGGGTGCGTGATCCAAGTGATCCAGAGTGATCCAGCGATGCAGTGCTTGGTGGACAGTTGAGTTCATATATCGCAGAGCTGCCCGGAGAGCATCCTGGCGTGCTGCCCGCACCACCTCCCGAAATATCAGGTGGGTGCGTGATCCAGCGATCCAGTGGACCAGTGATCCAGGGATTCGTTGACTGTTGGGTTCCCAGGGCTGCCGAGAGAGATACCTGCTCTTTCCCGGCCTGGCTTGCCTCGACCTCACTCGCGGCGCTCGAGCGCCCCTACAACAATCTCTTGCCCTCTCCCTCTCTCTCTTCCCCTCTGTCTCTCCCTCTCTCCCTTTCCCGCACACACACACACATGCACACACACACGCACACGCAGGTCGCCCGCCTCGCTGCCGCCACCTCCGGCCTCTCCGGCCGCGACCTGCGCGACGTCGCCGAGCACACCGAGCGCCGCTGGGCGAGCGCGATCATCCGGGGCGAGGCGCGCGAGGGGTCGCTGCCCGGAATCAGCGAGTATATGGCGAGCGCCGCCGCGAGGACGGCCGCGGCGGTGGCTCGCCCGACGCCGCTGTACCCGAGCCTGTGGGGCGTTCCCCCGCGCCAGCAGGCATAGGGGTGATGGCGAGTTGTGTAGGGCGACCCGAGGGTGTGGAGAGGTAGCGGTGCATGCGCGCATGTCGTAGCGAGGACTGCCGCAGAGGTGCATCTCTGCGTGCCACGTGGCACGACCGGCGCCGCTGTACCCGAGCCTGTGGGGCGTGCCCCCGCGCCAGCAGGCCTAGGAGAAATGGAGAGTTGTGTAAAGCGACCCGAGGTGTGAAGCGGTAGCGGTGCATGCGCGCATGTCGTAGCGAGGACGGCCGCGGCGGCGGCGCAGCCGGCGCAGCTGTACCCGAGCCTGTGGGGCGTGCCCTCGTGCCAGCAGGCCAAGCTAGAAGTGATGGAGAGTTGTTTAGGCGGCCTAGGCGGCCCGAGGGAGTGTAATGGTAATGGTGTACGAGTGGTCGTCGTTGCGGCGGTGGCGCAGCCGGCGCCATGCCACCAGGCCCGAGCCTGTGGGGCGTGCCCGTGCGCCAGCAGGCCTAGGGGTGCTGAAGAGTTGTTTAGGCAGCCTAGGCGGCCCAAGGGAGTGTAATGGCAACGGTGTACGAGTAGTCGTCGTTGCGGCGGTGGCACGGCCGGCGCCAGGCCACCAGGCCCGAGCCTGTGGGGCGTGCCCGTGCGTTAGCAGGCCTAGGAGTGCTGACGAGTCATGCAGTCGGTCAGGACGTCCCGTGGGCACGTAGCCTACGCAGCCTACTAGGCGGCCTAGTAGCGGTCGGCCAGGTTAGTAGCGGTAGCGTTGAACGGTTTTACACGGGTTTTACACGTCCGCGCCCGGAGGACCCCGGGGCGTGATTGAAGGCCTAGACTACATGTCTAGGGGGGCTCTACTACAAACGAGTGGTCGTCATTGCGGCGGTGGTGCGGCCGGCGCCGGCCGCGCCGCTGTATCCAAGCATGTGGGGCGTGCCTCGCGCCAGCAGGTCCAGGAGTGCTGATGAGTCGTGTAGGCTGCCAGGGCGGCCCGCGGGCACGCAGCCTACGTAGCCTACATAGCCTACCAGGCGGCCTAATAGCGGGCGGCCGGCCTATAGGCCGGCCGACCGCTAGCTACTAATAGCTACTAGCTACTAGCTACTAGCAGTAGCGCTGAACGAGTGGTCGTCATTGTGGCAGTGGTGCGGCCGGCGCCGGCCACACCGTTGTACCCAGGCCTGTGCACAGACCACGTGGGGCGTGCCCCCGTGCCAGCAGGCCTAGCTAGCACTGACGAGTTGTGTCGGCGGGCAGGGCCTGCAGGCCCTCAGCTGGGGGCGCATAGCGGTAGTGGGTCGCGCGCGCATGCCGTAGCGTGTGTGGCAAGAAGCCCGGGCGCCGCCGGATCTCCAAGCCTGTTGGGCGGACCCGCCGGCAGGCCTAGCCGTGATGGTCGAGTGAACAGTCCACAGTCTAGCCATGTCTTGTGCAGACAATGCCTGGCGGTACTATATGTAAAGGCTCTGCTGCGTCGCGCCCCGATCGTTTGAGTTCGTGCCAGCCCCCATGCATCGAATCCAGGGAGAGTAACACAAGAGAGGCAGGCAGTTAATAAGCGCCAGCAGTTGTGATCACACGTGCGCACGCCACCACAGTCGGGCACCATATGCATGTGGCGGGGGTCCGGGGGCGCCGCCCCTAGAATCAGGTCTGCTTATTATCTAGGAGAGAGGGAAGGAAGTTGATGATAGATTTTGCGCAAACTGTAACAGTCGTGTGTGACGCACCTACTGTTGGGATTTGGTGCGGTTGATAAACAGCTACAGCTCAACACCTACCGGCAGCGTATTCGACCTTGCTCGGCGTATAACGCCCATGCGCTGCAGACGGGTGCTGGCTACTGGTGTTGAGGGGCTAGATCCCCAGATCTGACTCCTTCCTGTGGGGGCACGGCCAGGGTTCACAAGCCCACGGGATCATGTCCCCTAGACCTCCACCGTAGCGGCAGCAGAGGCTACTGATCAGTGTGTATCAGAAGGGAGGGGGGCCACGGGGGCCACAGGGGCTGGTGAAGAAGTGACCTGAAATGATGAAAAGGTTGAAAAGCCAGGCCACAACCTCTGACGTTATAATGGAATTTCTAACTGGGATTTCAACCAGCTTGCACAAGAATTGAAACCTGCTACCCATACGCGGCTCTGAGCATGGATTTTTGCAACTCTCCGGTGGAGGACAATGCTCGGCAACGTGTCTGCCAACGCCGTAGCCATGCTGGTGCACTCAAGCAAGTATGGTGCCACCGCCCTCTCCCTTGCTGCTCGGGGAGGCCATGTGGATGCCATGCGCGTGCTGCTGGGCCACCCGTCTGCCAACCCAGCGGCAATGATGCTAGCACCCAGCAGTTCTGGTGCGATCGCCTTTTTCCTGGCTGCCGTGGGAGGCCATGTGGATGCCATGCGCCTGCTGCTTGACCACCCGTCCGCCGACCCAGCGGCCATGATGGAAGTTCGCAGCAACAGGCGCTCTGCGCTTGTTGCGACTGCCGAGTTTGCAGCTGATGGCAACGACGGCTGTCCCGGGCACCGCTGTGCGCCCCTGCTGTTCCTGCTGCGCCGTCTTGCGGCTGATCCACAGCCGAGCGATGCTCAGCGGGCACACATGAACGAGGTGATGGAGGTCCTGTGCATGGTGTCCAACGAGGACGAGGAGAGCGAGATGGACGACAATGACGAGGACGGTGAGGGCGAGAAGGGAGAGAAGAAGCTCGCCCTGTTTGACGATGACCAGCCAGATGACGTCCGCGACGAGTCCATCCGCCTGCTGCTCGAGCACGGCGCGTCTGCCGTGCCATACAACAGCCCTGTTATGTCACGCATCATTCGCGAGGTTTTCGCGATGGCGCGCGTGCCGCAGCGCCTCAACGAGGCCGTGCTGGGCGTGGCAATCGCGCGGCAGGAGGACAAGCCTCGCGGCGCATGTTTCACCCCTGGTGTGGTGTGCACCCATCAAAAGCTGGTGGAGTGACGCGCAGGGGAATGCTGTGTGCGGCAGAGTCGGCACACCACAGTTGGCGAGTGTTGACTCACCCACAAAGCCCCGTGCTCGTCGATTGAAGTCTCTGTGGAGCTGTAGGGCGGGGGAGTGTCCGCAACCCTCCTAACCTCCTGCTTGCGCGGCCAGCTGCAGTTTGGTCGCAGCTGCCGCGCGGCACTAGCCTCACACACAAACACGAGTTAACAAACGCAGTTTTGTATTGCGCTTTACATACATACACGTCGTGGCGGACACACAGGCCATCAATCTGACGAGAAGCACACACACACACACCTACACACACAGAGCTGTAAAACCCATCATCAGAGCCTCGACCCCCCTTCCCTACATCTTCAGCCATCCAGCAGCCGTCCAGCAGCCGTCCTCATCCTCTCCAGAGGATTCCTCGCACCCTCTCCAGGCAGGGCTCCCTTCCAGGAAATCAGATCTCAGATCTGAGATCCTGCTGCTCGGCTCACTGGCCTCACCCCTACCGGGGCTCCTCGCTGTCCCTGCCCGAAGCCAGGAGCCTCACTTGCAGATTTGCCACGCCACGGGCTGATTCCTTGCACCCTCTCCAAACAGGGTTCCTCTGCCTGGATCTGGGACGTCTCAGACGTCTAAGATCTCAGATCCTGCTGCTCGGCGCGCTGGTGTCGCCCCTACCGGGGCTCCTCGCTGTCCCCCGAAGCCAGCACCTTCACAGCATGCCCCCCACCCCCGCGCTGCGCACCCCCCCGGCCGCGCGCCGAGGCGTCGGTCAAGAGGCGGGCGCCGCCCGCGCCGTCGCCGCCGAACGCCGCCTCCTTGTCGGCGGATCGCTGCGCCGCCGCTGCCTTGTCGCGTGCGGCGCTGCGCGCCCGCATCACGGTCAGCACAATGTCGGTGGCCACGAGGGAGCCCATCACGACCTGCGGGGGCGGGATGAGTGTGGGGGGGGGGGATATCAGTCGATTTGGGATTTGGGGGGGGGGGCTCATTATGGTCAGCACGATGTCGGTGGCCACGAGGAAGCCCATCATGACCTGTGTGTGTGTGTGTGTGTGGTGAAGTTGATGAGTTGGGAGGGGGAGTTCAGGGGGGGGGGCCTTCCGTCATCTCGGACGGCACAATGTCGGTGACCACGAGGGACCCATCGCGACCCATCGCGACCTGCGGGGGCGGGATTTGTGGGGGGGTGGGGGGGGTTGGATGTCTGTCGATTTGGGATTTGGGAGGGGAGGCCCGCATCACGGTCAGCACGATGCCGGTGGCCACGAGGGAGCCCATCACGACCTGCGAGGTGAAGGTGGGGGTGGGCAGTTTAATCACGGGCTGCACAATGTCGGTAGCCACGAGGGAGTCCATCACGACCTTTGGGGGCGGGGTAAGTGAAGAAGTGGGGGGGATTTGGACGTTTTTCGATTTGGGAATGGGGGGGGGGGGGGGCTCCCTCATTACGGTCAGCACAGTGACGGTGATCACGAGGGGGCCCATCACGACCTTCGGGGAAGGCGGGGGGGGGGGGGGGGAGTTAGTGGTTTGGGAGGGGGGCCAGTTTTGGGGGGGGGGCCTTCCGTCATCACGGTCAGCACAATATCGGTGGCCACGAGGAAGCACATAATGACCTGCGGGGTGTGTGTGGGGATTTGAGTAGTTGGTGGTTTGGGAGGGGCAGTTTACCCACGCACGTGTGCCTTCAGTGTGCCTTTGCGGAGTTTTTTTTGGCTCTGTTTTGCGTTTCGGCGTCTCTT
Organism: Chlamydomonas sp. UWO 241; assembly: GCA_016618255.1. Lineage (NCBI taxonomy): Eukaryota > Viridiplantae > Chlorophyta > Chlorophyceae > Chlamydomonadales > Chlamydomonadaceae > Chlamydomonas > Chlamydomonas priscui. The sequence continues at coordinate 433,865 of VFSX01000059.1, read as the reverse complement.
TTCACCTTCGTCTTACTTTTTCGACGCCGTTTTTTTTGGAAGAAACAGCCTACATATGTGTCTCTGAAATGATTTAGGCGCAAAGGCACGGCGTGCGTACTGTATGGGGGGGGGTCCTCCCTCATTACTGCCAGCACAGTGACGGTGATCACAAGGGAGCCCAGCGCAAGCTATTTTGTGGGGTTGGCATTTTTTTTAAGTGGATTACATTTGTGAGTAGGTTTGTACAGATTTTACATGTACGCGCCCAGAGGACCCCGGGCGTGAGTTAAGGCCTACACGTCTAGGGGAGCCCTACTAGTAGAGCCCGCAAAGCCATGCAGCACGCCAGCCTACCAGGGATTTGTGAGTGGGGGTGGGGCAGTGTGTGGGGGACAGTTAATGTACCCCAACTGAACGCACCGCCATGGCCATGATCCACACGCTGCAGGAGTAGCCGCA
>VFSX01000059.1:390924-428424 GCA_016618255.1 Chlamydomonas sp. UWO 241 | reverse complement strand
TGCTAGGTGTTGCTAGGTGGTGTTGCCAGATGTTGCTCGTAGGTGTTGTTGCTAGGTGTTGCAGCGCACCTGCTTCCCACCAACCACCATCTTGGCGCATGACAGCCAGCGGTGGCGCGGGATGAGGGCGCCGAGGGGGAGCAGCCCTGCCCATGCGACGGCCATGCAGATGGCGTGCACGTTGAGGTAGAAGGCCTGTGGTGTGTGTGTGTGTGTGTGCGTGTGTGTATGTGTGTGTGTGTGTGTGCGTGCGTGCGTGCGTGCATGCATGCATGCATGCGTGTGTGTGTGTGTGTGAGAGAGTTGGCAGAGCAGAGGCCATGCAGATGGCGTGCACGTTGAGGTAGGAGGCCTGTAGTGTGTGTGTGTGTGTGTGTGTGTGCGTGTGCATGTGTGCGTGCGTGTGTGTGTGTGTGTGCGTGTGTGAAGTGTGTTGGCAGAGCACAGGCCATGCAGCTGGCGTAAACGTTGAGAGGATGTTGAGCCTTGTCAGTGTGTGTGTGTGTCGTTGTCGTCGAAAGCGTAACACAACGGGAGCGCCTGAGTAAAATCACAAGGCCCCAAAGCTACATCCAGCGATGCGATGAGGGGATGTCACATTTTAATTCAGACTTCCACAATGTCCACACTTTCCACATTTTTGACACTTCAAAGAACGCCTCCGGAGGGCTGCTCGCCATACCACTTACCTTGTCCACCCCGTCCGCGACCTGGATGTCGGAGTACGTCGCAAGGTTGATCGCAAACGCGCCTTCGCGCGCGTGCTGCGACACGAAGTTGTACTGCCCCGGCGAGACCGCGTATATGAGGTCGACCGTGTTGTTCAGGTCCAAGGTTGGCGACACCGACACGCCTGGCGCGGCCGCAATCGGGCGAGAGAAACAGACCTGCAGCGGATGTAGGGTTTAAGGGTTAGGGTTTAGGGTCGATGGGGAGAAGTATACCTGTGCGTGTTAAGGGTTGACGTTCAAGGGTTTAGTGTTCGGGGTTTGAGAAACCCTAAACCCTAAGCCCTTTAGGGAAACCCTAAACCCTCAACCATTGAGGGTCTGGGGAACCCTCAACCCTAACCCTTCAGGCCAAACTTTGGGGTTGGCTTTTTCAAGCCCTGGACCCTAACTTGCCCTGGTCCTGCGGCAATCCAGTCAGTCCAACACATCGAATCGGAGCAGCAGCGCAGCCAGCTACCTCTGCGTGGTCACGCTGGCAGCATTGTTGCTTCAGGGTTTGGGGTTGAGGGTTCAGCTTTTAAAGCCCTAAATCCTAGCTCGGGTCCTGCGGCGATCCCAGCAGCCAACCAAACCAATCACATCGGAACAGTGGCGCAGCACAGCCAGCTAGCTCTTCATGGTCGTGGTCACGCTGGCAGCATCGTTGCTTTCGGACACGCACATGTGGCTTTCCCTCTCCCTTCCTCCCTCTTCGACATTATCCCCCTCGCCCTGTCTCCCTCTCCCTCGCCCATGGGTGGTGTGACGGCATACGGTGCCCTCGGTAGTAAGAAAAGAAACTCCATCAGAAGCACTGCCCCCACCCCCCTACCGTGGTTGTGGTCACGCCAGCAGCATCAGTGGTCGCGGACACGCCTCGGAACGTGGCTCTTTCTCTCCCCCCCCCTCTCCCTCCCTCCCCCCCTCCCCCTACCGTGGTTGTGGTCACGCCAGCAGCGTCAGTGGTCGCGGACACGCCCCGGAACGTGGTTGCCCCCCCCCCCCTCGCTCCCCATTTCCCTCTCCCCTCCCCATGGGCCATAGGCGGTATGGCGGCATACGGTGCCCTCGGCGGTACAAAATAAATCCATCAGAATATATCTAGGAGGCACTACCCCCTTCCCCTCCCCCTACCGTGGTTGTGGTCACGCCAGCAGCATCAGTGGTCGCGGACACGCCCCGGAACGTGGCCCACGCCGCAGCGTTGGTCGGCTGGATGTAGTAGTGGTCGTTCCCAGGCACGGACCAGGAATTCACCTTTGGTGCGGAGGGCGGTGTGGCTGTGTTTTTAACTGTATTTGGGTGGGGTGGCTGGATGGGTAGAGAGAGAGTAGTGTTACACATCCACTGCCGGCGGTCACAATCAGTTCCAAAGTTCCAGCGGGACTATCAGGCACAAGGCCCACCAAAAGGTCAAGCTACAAAAGTAGCCCACAGAAGCGCCACCCGCACTAGGTGGTGGGTGCCAAGTCGCAGTACAGGCCACAGGCACCTCACCAAAGCCCCTCCGGTGGGTAGAGGGCAGCCCAAGGGGGTACATATATGCCGGGGCATGAGCGTTGGTCGGCTGGATGTAGTAGGAACAGTGATTCCCCTGTGAGCCGTATACCGATCCGGGCCGGATTTCCCATGTCTCAGAAAACCACCCCACACTTGGTGGGAGAGGGCGTGGAGGGGTGCGTTGGAAAGGTCTCGCAGCACAATGACATGCGTTGCGTGAATAGCCGCTGTGTATTGTGCCTGGTATGGGCAGTCAAAGTTGCTGGAGCTGGCAAAAAACTACTAAAATCCTTCCCAGGGACCACTGAATAGGAGTCATTCCCTAATGCTCACTGATCAGGAATTCGCCTGTGAGTTTGGTTTTGTAGTGGTCACCCTCAATTTTCAATAACCGGCATTCGCGCGCCGCGCCGATGGGTTCTGGGTTTAGGGGCTTGAAGGTTTAGTTTTAGGTTTTAGGGTTTTCTAGGTTAAGGGTTTTCTAGGTTTAGGGTTTAGGATTGACCCTCACACACAAACACACACACATACACACACACACACACTCACATGCACACATACATACATGCATGCATGCACACACACACACACACACACACACACACAAACACACACACACACACACACACCATCGCCGTCCCGTCGGGCGCCACCCATCCCATGACCACGTCAGAATTCAGCATGCGGTCGGGCGTCGACGGAAAACCAAGGCCAACCAGTCCGCTTGTGCCGAGCACGCTGATTGCCATGTGCAGCATGCCATCTGTCGGGACGCCGGCTGGCACGGAGCCTGCGTGTGTGTGTGTGTGTGTACATGTGTGTGTGCCTGTGTGTGTGTGTGTGTGTGTGTGCGTGCGTGTGTGTGTGTGTGTGTGAAGGCGCGCGTGCGGCGACCAGTGCTAGTCATTGTGAGCATCATGTTCAGCGTGCTGAAACACACACGCATACGCACGCACCGGTGCATGCGTTTTCTGGCATCGCCCCGCTGATCGAATAGTGGATCGTGATGTCGCTGTCCGGCGTGGGCGACGAGCAGGCGTAGCCGAGCGCCGAAGACGGGCAAGCTACGCCGGCAGGGGGTGCAGGCGCGGGGAGGGTGTCTGGCGTCGCGGGCCCGCCGAGCAGACGAACCTCCGCAGCGCTGATGCCGTACTGAAGGGGGGGAGGGGGGCAGTTCGGGGGTCAGGGTTTAGGGTTCAGGGTTTGGGGTGAAGTGCTTGGGGTTCAGGGTTCAGGGTTCAGGGTTTGGGGTTCAGGGTTTCTAGGAAGGACGGGGATGGCGCTGATGCCACACTACAGGGTTTAGGGTGCAGGGTTTAGAGTTCAGGGTTTGGTGTTCAGGGTTTCTAGGAAGGACGGGTCGGCCATTCTGCAGTCTTTAGGGTGCAGGGTTCAGGGCATTGGGTTTGGGGTGCAGGATTTGGGGTTCAGGGTTCAAGGTTCAGGGTTGATAGGAAGGCAGGCGTGGTGGGCCCACCGAGCAGACGGACGTCAACGTCGGTGATGCCGTACTGCTGGGGGGGGGGGGGCGGTTTTGGGTTCGGGGATTTAAGGGTTTGGGGCTTAGGTTTGGGGGTTTGGGGTTATTGTCGTGGTTATAGTTTGAGGTGGGAATGCAAGGCAGGCGGTTGGCACCGAGCAGACGGACGCAAGCGGCGCAGATGCCGTACTACAGGGGGGGTGATTGGGGTTCAGGGTATAGGGTCAAGGGTTTGGTTTGGGTTCGGAGTGTTCTCCAGGAAGGCGGCTCGGCTGGCGCCAAGCAACGCGACGTGCGCGGCGCTGATGCCGTACTTTAGGGGGGGGGGCAGTTCGGGGTTCAGGCGTTAGGGTTCAGGGGTAAGGGCCTGGGGCTTAAGGTTTGGGGATCAGAGTTTCTAGGAAGGCAGGCGGGTTGGCACCGCGCAATGTGACGCGTGCGGCTCTGATGCCGTACTGAAGAAGGGGGGGGGGGATGAGGACATGTAACCAGATGGATGAGAAGCGTGCAACGCACGTGCACACATGCACACGTGTGCACACACACGCACGCACGCATACACGTCCCCCCCCCAACACACACACACACACACACGCCCACACAGACACACACACGCCCACACACGCCACACACGCCACACACACATACGCACACACACACACACGTGCACACACCTGCGCATAGAACAACGTGAGCGACGGGAGGGGGTCTGCCAAAAACGAGTCGATCGCCGCCGCGAGTGCGGGCGCAGCCTCCGCGCTCGACAGGGTGATTAGCTCTCACGTGTGCACACACACACACACACACACACACACACACACACACACACGCACGCACAAGCACACACACACGCACACACAACACACACACACCAGCACAGAAAGCGCCGCGAGCGACGGGAGTGGGGCCGCCAAGAACAAGTCGATCGCCACCGCGAGTGTGGACACGGCCGCCACGCTCGATGGGGTGACGTACGCACACACACTAACACACACACACACACACACGTGCACACACCTGCGCATAGAACGACGAGAGCGACGGGAGGGGTCTGCCACAAACGCGTCGATCGCACACACACACACACACACGCCCACACACACGCCCACACGCACGCGTGCCCCCCCCCCCCCACACAAACACAAACGCACACACACACACACATACACATGCACGCAGACATACACATGCACGCACCTGCGCAGAGAAAGACGCCAGCAACGGGAGGGGGTCCGCCACAAACGCGTCGATCGCCGCCGCGAGTGTGGGCGCGGAGCTCAACGGGGTGACTGACACGCATGCACACACACACACACACACACACACACCAGCGCAGCAAGCGACGCCAGCGACGGGAGTGGGTCCTCCACGAACGTGTCGATCGCCGCCGCGAGTGCGGGCGCTGCCACCGCGCTCGACGGGGTGACACCCATGAGGACGGACACGCCGAAAGAAACGCCGGAAGACACGCCGGGAGACACGCTGGGAGACACGGAGCTGGAAGAATCGTCGCCGGAAGTCACGCCACCTGAAGAATCGTCGCCGGAAGACACGCCGCCGGAATAATCGCCGCCTGAAGTCACGCCGCCTGAAGAATCGTCGCCGGAAGAATCATCGCCGGAAGAAACGGCGCCGGAAGAATTGTCCTCCTGGGCGAGGGCGCGAGCGCGACGGCGCGCGGGTGTGGGGGAGACCGATAGCACCTCGACCTGCATGCGTGTGTGTGTGTGTGTGCGTGTGTGTGTGTCTTCCAAGGCAAGGGCGCGGGATAAGGTGCGGCGGCGTGCGGGCGTGAGGAAGACTGATCGCACCTCGGATCTGCGTGCAAGCATGTGTATGGTTTAGACATAGATACACCCACATGCACACCCACATGCACCCATAAGCGTTCAACACCGAGCATCCCTGCCTCCACACAAACACACACACACACACACACCTGCGTGCTCTCCACACCCAGCGCCGCTGCTACCGCATCCACGAGCCGGCGGCGGAATGAGACAAGCGATGACACACACACACACACACACACACACACACAGTCCGAGCACCTGCACTGACACACACACACACACACACTCACACCTGCGTGCTCCCCACACCCAGTGCCGCAGCCACCGCGTCAACAAGCCGGCGACTGAATGAGGCCAGGGGTGACACACACTGACACACACACACACACACACACATGCATGCACACACACTCCGAGCGCCTGCGATTACATACACAAACGCACAAACACACACGCACACACACACACACACACACCTGCATGCTATCCACATCTAGCACCCCTGCCACCGCATCCACGAGCCGGCGGCTGAATGAGGCAAGCGACGACGCGCACATACACACACACACACGCACACATACACACACACACACCTGCGTGCTCTCCACACTCAGTGCCGCTGCCACCGCGTCCACAAGCCGGCTGCTGAATGAGACCAGCGACGACGCATCGGCAGCAACCTCCTCGTAGCTAGCGCCTGACAGAACAAAGGAGAGGGTCTGGACCAGCTCCGAGAGGTCGGGTGTGGCTGGAGCCGGGGCTGGGGCCGGGGCCGGGGCCGGGGCCGGGGCCGGGGCCGGGGCCGGGGCCGGGGCCGGGCGGGACCGGGGGGCCGGGGCCGGGGAGGGGAGAGTCGGGGAGAGGGGAGGCGGCAAGTCGGGGGGGGGGAGGCGGCGAGTCGGGGGGAGGGCGGGCCGGGACTGGGGCCGGGGCCGGGCGGCGTGGGGCGGACGGGGCCGGGGTGGGACGGGGATGGGGACGGGGCCGGAGCTGGGCTGGGGCTGGGCCGGGGTCAGGAGGGGATGGGGATGGGGACGATGCCGGGGCCGGGGCCGGGGATGGGGCTGGGGCCGGGGATGGTGCCGGGGATGGTGCCGGGACTGGCGCCGGGGTCGGGGCCGGGACTGGGGCTGGGACTGGGACTGGGGCTGGGGCCGGGCTGGGATGGGAGGAGGTGGGGGAGAAATACAGGGTGTGTCAGATAGAGTGAGAGTGGAGTGAGAGTTGAGTGAGAATGGAGTGAGAATGGAGTGAGAGTGGAGTGAGAGTGGAGTGAGAATGGAGTGAGAGTGGGCCAGACAGAGTGGGTGAGTCTTGGACAAGGGGGCGCGCTGGGGCGGGAGGAGGTCAGGGGGGACAGGCAAAGTGAGAGTGGAGTGAGAGTGGAGTGAGAGGGTATTAAGAAAGAGGGAGGGAGGCAGAGAGAGAGAGAAAGAGGGAGGGAGAGAGAGAGAGAGAGAGAGAGAGAGAGAGTTCAGACAAAGTGTGAGTGGGCCAGACAGAGTCAGTGCCAGTGCCCCCCCACTCAAAAGGGACGAGCTCCGACAGGTCGGGCAGCAGACGAGGGGACGGGCTGGGGTGGGAGATTGGGGGGGAAGGTTCATAAAGACGGAGAGGGAGATCTCTCGAGAGAGAGAGAGAAAAGGAGAGAGAGAGGGTCGGAGTGAGTGTCAGTCCCCCCCCCCTCCACACAAGAGGAACGAGCCCCGACAGGATGGCCAGCAGAGGAGGCGACAAGGTAGGGTGGGGAAGGAGGGGCGGAGGTCAAGACAGGTGTGTGTGTGGGGGGGGGGGGGGGAAAGGCAGAGAGAGAGAGGAAGAGAGAGAAAGAGTCAGACAGTGAGTGCCAGCCCCCCACACACACGAAGAACGAACTCCATCAGGTCGGGCAGCAGACGAGGGGGCGGGCTGGGGTGGGAGGTGGGGAGGGCGAGGGGGGAGGTCAAGAAAGGTGGTGGTGGTGGGGAGGTAAGAAAGGCCGAGAGCGAGAGAGAGAGGGAGAGAGAGAGAGAGAGGGTGAGACAGAGTGAGTTCCATCCCCCCCCCCACACACACACACACACAAGAAAAACGAGCTATAACAGGTCGGGCGGCAGAAGAGGGGCTGGGCTGGGGTGGGAGTAGTTGCGAGTGTGTGGGGGGGGTAAGAAAGACAGATAGAAAGAGAGAGAGAGAGAGATTTAGAGAGAGAGGGAGTGCGCCAGACAGAGTGAGTGCCAGCCCTTTCCCCCCCCCCCCCCCCACACACACACACGAGGAACGAGCTCCGACAGATCGGGCGGCGGCAGGGGGCCGGGCTGGGGTGGAAGGAGGTGTGTGCGGGGAGGATGGGGGAGGTAGACAGGCAGACACGCATGCGCGCATGCGCGCGTGGGTACATAGTGCCCCTCCCCCCCCCCCACCCCCCCACACACACACCTGGGCGGAGGCGTTGCAGAAAGAGTTAAAGGGCACGGCAGGGGCCATACGGAGGTGGGGAGCGCGGCTGCACACGCACTGGCACACACACACACACACACACACAGACACACACACACGCACGCACGCAAACACACACACACACACACCTGGGGCTGGGCAGAGGTGCGGGCACCGGCGAGGGGGGTGGTGAGTCGTTCGGGGGCGGGGACGGTGGGGGCGAGGAGGCCAAACCGCACGCGTTCACGCCGCACGCCTCGTCAACGTTGAATGTTGCGGATGACTGGAGGTAGCCACTGAACTGGCCGAGCGCCGACGTGACGCGCACCTTCGCACGTATGTGTGTGTGTGTGTGTGTGTGTGTGTGTGTGTGCATGTGTGTGTGTGTGTGTGCGTGCGTGTGCATGTGTGTGTGCGTGTGTGTGCATGTGTGTGTGTGTGTGTGAGGACAGCTGGAGGAAGCCGTGAAGCTGGCCGAGCGTCAACGTGACGCGCACCTCTGTGTGTGTGTGTGTCTGTGTGCATGTGTGTGTGTGTGTGTGTATGAGGACAGCTGGAGGTAGCCGCTGAGCTGGCCGAGCGCCAACGTGATGCGCACCTGTGTGTGTGTGTGTGTGTGTCTATGTGTGTGTCTGTTTGTGTGTGTTTATGTGTGTCTGCGTGTGTGTGTGTGTGTGTGTGTGTGTGTGCCGACGCAGGTGGGCGCGCCACAGGTTGCCGACGCCGGCCACAGCGGTGCCCTTGCGGGGGTGCTCGCTGTGGTGCAGGCGCTGGCGCAACAGATTGCGTCCCTGGTGGATGTGGTGAGCCTCCTGGTGAGCCGCGTCCCTGGGGCGCCCATGCAGATGCCGCATGCAGAGCCCGCCCGCGCGCGGGCCGGCCATGCGGCCCACAGTGCGGCGCCCCGCGCTGCGCCTGCTGCCGAGGCTGCTCAGCCTGCCCGGCCCGCTGCTGCTGCCGCCCCTGTGGCGTCGGCGGGGGGGGGGCCGGCGACGGAGCGGCCTGCGTCGGGCGCCACGCGTGCCGCATCTGCGCGCGGCCCCTCCCGCCGGGGGGGGCTGCCTGCGCGTGTGGGCGACACGTCGCTGCGCCGCAGCTTCGTGCTGTCCATCCCGGTGGCACGCGGCGCCAACTGGTTCCTCGCGGGCGGTGGCAGGCGGATGGATGAAGAGGAGGCGACGGCGGCGGCGGAGCGGATCGCTGCAGCTGCCGAGGACGGCACCAGCCTGCCCGTCCGCCTGGCTACGGATGTCGTGCGCTTCCTCTACGGCGGCACCGGCCGGCGGGAGCCGGCTGATGGTGGCGTCGTGTCCGCGTCGCTCCTCAACGCCAAGCCTGCCGTCGGGGGCATCGGCGTGGAGCCACGCGGGGGCGGTGTGCTGCGTGTGCTCTTCACCGTGGCGTCTGACGCCGTGGCCGACACTGTCGTGCGCTGGCGCCACGAGCTGCGCCGCTGCGTGGACTCGACTGCAGTCTTCGACGTCCTCAGTGACCGCGAGAGGCGCAGCACCAGGCGCTGTGGCCCGCTTTCCTCGCCGCCAAGGTTGCGGGGAAGCGGGCGCAGTTCCACCGCGCGCGCCTCGTCGTTGACGGCGAGCGGGTGCCTGCACCTGCTTGCTAGATGGCATTCCCTCTGGGGGTGTTTTTGAAGGGGAGGTGGCGCCACACGCGTGCGGTGGCGGGTGCGGTGTGGTCGCTGAGTAGAGTGCTGCGGCGGGTGTGCTACTAGCCCCGCTTCCGGTGGTCTGGGGGAGGGCTTTTTGGTCCCTTCATGGTTTTATACCTTGGGTCCGCCCTCTGGCCATTTGAGGGGCTGGGTGTGCAGCCTGCACAGTGGTGCTGCTTGCTTGGCGCCCGCCACCAAGTGTGGATGGCGTTACCGTGGGCTACTTGTAGCTTGACCTTTTGTGGGCCTTGAGCCTTGTTTCTCTAAGTCCCACTGGAGCTTTGGAACCGTACGTGTGACCGCCAGAAGTGGATTGTAAAACTCTCATCATCATGTGTGTGTGTGTGTGTGTGTGTGTTTGCATGTGTGTGAACGGCTGGAGGTAGCCGCTGAGCTGGCTTAGCGCCGACGTGACGCGCACGTTTGTGTGTGTGTGTGTGTGTGTGTGCGTGTGTGGGGGGGGGGGGGGGGCGCCCCACTCGGGCGTGGGGCGCCCGCGCAGTCATCGCCGCCGCCTACGTCGACCCCCCTTCACCCATGCCGCCGCCGATTCTCGCCGCCTCTCCTCCTCCGTACGCCCCCTGTCGTCGGGCTGCCAATTCAGCAGCCAGTCGACGAGTGCATCCAGGAACTCAGTCCATCCGCACTCTCTCGCACGCCCTCCACATGGCAAAAAACACGTGACGCCCTACCGCACAGATTTCCCTCCCCCCGCAGCTCTGCAGCTTCAGACAACGGAGCCCAGGTATCTCAGTGCCATCACCTCGACCGCCATGCGGCCCGAGCCAGCGCTCAGCGCTCAGCGCTCAGCGCTCAGCGCTTGAGCTACCGAGTTCCTCCAGCCGCCACCGTCCCGCCCACCGCCCACTGCCCAGTCGTTCATTCGACCCCACGCCCCACCTCAAGAGACCCACCGCTTATCCCACTGCCGCCCCGTCGACCTCCATACATGCTCGTCACATGGAGTTGCCCCTCCCCATGCGCCCCATGCGCGCACATGCACCCCATGCACCCCCCCCCCATGCTACCAGCGCCTATGTATGCGCCATGTGGCCGGGCCACAGTGTGGCTCCCTCCTCTCTCCCCTCTCCTCCCTCCCTTCTCCTGTCTTCCACCCCTCCATCCCCGCTGCACCCCACCCCATCTTGTGCCCCCCGCCCCTCCCTAACCCTTCCCCGCCCCTCCCCCTCTCCCTCCGATTACCCTCCCGCTGCCTCCCTCCCACTGCCTCCCACTTGCACGACTGCCGCTGTTCGGACACGACTTCGCTCTATGCCGGCGGCGCCATCACCTTCTCCCGGCTCACGCCGGTGACTTTTGCGCCCACTCCGTCACGTTCTACGCCCTCCGCAAACATCCATCTCTTCAACTTCACACGCGACATCCCCGAGCGCCCCGAGTTCGCCGAGCGAGTCACCACCGAGTGGATCATCTTAGCATGATTTCCACAACTGTGGAAGTCCTTCTGCCGACACCTAGTTTAAACTCAGTCGAGGCGGATTGACGGACACAGCCGTCAATGACCCGCCACTGCCCCTTTCCCCCACTGCTTTACGAATGAGGTTGTTCACCCTGTTGCTGGCGCACGGATGGTCTCCCGCCTTCAAACGGAATATCCTCAATTGATGACTAGAAACAGCCTATCTAGGTCTGCCGTGCAGAGTTCTCTGTAACGATATCTCTCTCTCTCTCTGTGTGTATGTGTGTGTTTGCATGTGTGTGGACGGCTGGAGGTAGCCGCTGAGCTGGCCGAGCGCCGGCGTGACGCGCACATTTGTGTGTGTGTGTGTGTGTGTGTGTGTTGTGTTTGCATGTGTGTGGACAGCTGGAGGTAGCCGCTGACCTGGCCGAGCACCGACGTGACGCGCACATTTGTGTGTGTGTGTCCGTGTCCGTGTGTGTGTGTGTGTGTGTGAGAGAGGACAGCTGGAGGTAGCCGCTGACCTCGCCAAGCGCCGACGTGACGCCAGGGCGACGCGTAAGATGTTCAGCAATTGGCAAGGGCACACACACGCACACACACACACGTATACACACACACACACACACACGCACATGCACACACACACACACACACACACAAACACACACACACACATGCACACGCGCGCACACACACGCACACACACACCTGCAGCTGCCCGCTCGCGACGTCGCCGATGCATGGCAGCGTGAGGCCCGACGTGAACGACACACACACACACACACACAAACACACACGCGTGCACCTGCAGCTGCCCGCCCGCGATGTCGCCAATGCACGGGAGCGTGAGGCCCGACGTAAACGCCGGCCGTCGGTTGCTGAAGAGCTCCGCGCGAGCAAATCGGTTGGTGCAGCCGAAGGCATTGGTGTTGTCGGAGAGAGTTCCGGCAGACACAGAGACGAGCGCGCCGCGCGACGAGGGGAAGGACACCTGCGCGTACCGTAGTGACACGCTCTTTTGGGGGTACGATTGGGGGTAGGCTACTCCCAAAACCCGTGTCGAGGGTGGCACTGACGCTCAGGGCTACCCCCAAACCCGCATTGCAAATAAAAGGCGGATATGCTGTAACTCACTCGATACTGCATAGATTTTGACGGTTTGAATTGCATTGGAAAGCTAGTAACAAAGGCTATGCAGGCACTGCTTGAATGCAGCATGGGGTTGCAAGAAAAGGGCGGAGGGGCAATGTGTGTGTGTGAAGCTGCCCCCAAATGCGTGGCACCGAGGACGCTGCGTGCCGGCGGCTACCCCCAACCCCGTGTCTTTGGTGGGCCGTGAACGGCCATTTTCCCAACCCCCAAATGGCCGTACCCCAAATGAGCGTGTCACTTCGGTATACGGGTGGTTGGGTGGGTGCGTGTATGTGGGTGTGCCAGGGGTGGGGGTGGACATGGCCAGGTTCGGACACTTCAGTCAAAAAAACGGAAGGAGGGGGTGGGAGGGGGGAGGGGGGGGAGGGCACCTGGTGTGTGTGTGCGTGTGTGGGTGTATGTGTGGAATGTGAATGGGTGCCTGTGTGCGTGTGTACAAGGGCGCGCGCGCATGCGCCAGCCAGAGCCTCATTACATCACCTCAGAGCGAGAGCGTGTGGCCTTGGATCTGCTGGGTGACCAGGCTGCCCATGCAGATCCCTGCTGGCACGGGACTGTTGGGGAGATAGCAGTCAACCATCTCATTCAGGTGCTCGGGCCATACGCGCCGAGCACGGTCTTATACAGACGACGGGGCAGCGGGGGCTACGCCCGTGCGAGTGGATCTTACAAGAGCTGCACTCTATTTGAGAGGTGTCCCTGACTGTGACATCCATCAGCATGGTAGGACAAACGCATGGGGGAGCATGGCTTACCTGGAGCGTATACGTCGCCCCGGGGCACAGGGAGGTGACTACGGGCGGGGAGCCCGGTGCCTCGCTCAGACTAATGGAGATGGCGCTGTAAGCAACAGCACGGGTTGGTGTCAGTTAGTGGCGTCGGGAGTGGAGTTGGAAGTGGAGAGGAAGGTGGATGGGTGCGAGATCGCGCACTCTAGAGTGCGACGCACGTGGCAGTCCGCGACAGGCTTGCGCACTCACGAGTCCTGCACGGGCGCAGCGTGCGATCCCCGCGCTGTTGTTGGGTGCGCCGTGCACCCAGACTGGGTTGCGGTCCACCGCTCCGCGTAGGATCGGGCTGAGGGGACAGAGGCAAGGAGCAGCAGCAGGGCCAGGCACCCAGAACCGCGTTGCCAGTAATTCATGACTGAAGACGCCGTGGGAGAAGTTCCGTTGGGAGTTAAGTTCCGTTGGGAGTAGTTCCGTGTGTTTTTTCGGGTCCCACTACGCCTCGACATGGTCGCCCTCTTTGTGTGGAAGCACTCTTGGAAAGACCAAACCGGACACGCCGTGTGAGAAGTTTAAATGCGCTTTTGACATCCCTGGGGCGTCCTGGGGGGGGGGCGTCCCAGACGCGTGCCGTCCTGGGTGCGTTGGACGCCTCCTCCGGACGCCGTCCTAGACGCGTCTTTGTCCGCGCCCGTGCGCCGGACGCCTCTCAGACGCGTCCGGACACGCCAGACGCCTCTCAGACGCCCCCTGGACGACAATACGCCTCCTGGACGGGTGCTCTGTCCGAGAGTGAGGAAAGAGTAAACTTCATCATTCCTTCCGCGCTCTCTGCTAAGAGAGGCAGTTGAGGATATAGCTACGCACCTTCGGTTTGGCCAATCCTGAAGGATTGTGGGGCGGCCTCGGGAGGCAGGCTAACACGTGCAGCGAGTGCGACGACCACGTACGGCGGTCGATGGTGGCATTGAGTGTAAGCATGACACGTGGAACCGGCCATGATGAGGGTGTCAGACTGCTGTGGCCCAGTAGAATTGGGTTCAACTTGACTGCCCCGGGAGGCCATGTCAACGCCATGCGCCTGCTGCTCGACCCCCCGTCTCTTGGTCGCCCGGGAAGATGACGCCGGCGTGGGATGGCGGCAGCGGCAACTCAGTTGCGCTGCGCAAATCAAAGCAATCTTTTGCGCCCCTGCTGCGCCGCGTTGCAGCGGATCCACAGCCGAGCGATGCCCAGCAGGCGCAGATGACCTTGTGGCGATGGAGGAGCTGTGCCAGCTGTGACTGCAGCTGGTGCTGCAGTCCCTACTGCAGTCCCCTATATTGTTGCCGAGACGGTACAAGCCACACCCACAGTGTCACGGCTTTGTTACAATGCAATACAATTTGCGCAAAATGTAGCAAAGCCATTACACTGTGGGTGTAGCTTGTACCGCCAGGGTAACAATGTAGGAGGCTGTGCCAAGTGCTGTACGCGGGAGGACGAGGAGGACGAGCAGCAGCAACAGACCCTGCTCAACGACGACCAGCCAAACAACGCCGTGACGAGGGCATCCGCCTGCTGCTCGAACACGGCGCGTTCGCCGTGCACCCACAACGCCCTGCCATGTCGCGCTTCATCCACGAGCTCTGCGCGATGGCGCGCGTTCCGCAGCGCCTCAACGAGGCCGCCCCGCCCTTGCCAACCACCGCAGCATCGTGTGTCTGCAACCCCCACCCCCACCCCCTCCGCAGGGCTGCAAAATCCACCATCAGAGCCTCCACCCAGGTGGTGCGTCACGTGCATCTCTGCGTCTGCCCCCTTCCGTAACAGTAACAGTAACAGTAACACGGGGTTTCCAGCTAAGCAGGCTACTCTTCTACTAGAGACACCAGCCGATACTCCAGCACACTTAAGTACTAGAGTACCGCCGGCTCCCGGCCGATAGACTACCGCTCCCGCCGGCTAGACTACCCCAAACAGCGGTCTCTGAGAGACATGTCTGGCAAGGAGCATATAGGAGAGGACCTTCCTCAGGTCACAGTGGTGGCCTTGTGGCCAGTCAAGCCGGCAGCGCCGACTGGCGCTGACTGGAACGGTCCCCGCCTGGCAGTGCATGGCTGTCCAGCTCTCGTTTGCATGGGGCTCAGCCGGCGCCCCATGCCTCATGCATGGCCAGGTCCCACCCTCCAGGGGTGCATGGACGACAGAGTTGTCATGGAGGCTGCCTGAAGACCTTCCAACGCCAGTCACCGGCAGACGAGCGACCCCGAGGATGAGCGCGGTGACGAACGCTGCGATTGGTGAAGCGGATTTACTCTGTGTTGCCTCGGCGGTCGCCACCGCTGAAGCCGTGATGGTAGCCCGCCTCCACGGGCAGCCATCTTGACCAATGTCCAGCATGCATTGACGGGCGCCAGCTCCTCCGCTCGTCGATCAACTCGTCGAGATCGGTGCCGCATGGCGTCCTGCATGGGGGGAGGATAAGGGCCGTCTCCCAGCACGGGCCGCGGCAGCGCCGCGGCTACTCGCCCAGCCCTGGCAGCTCCGGGCAAGCCGCTCTTGTAGTGTTCCACCGAGGGGCAGTCTAGCTAGAGCCGGCCCAGTCGTATTTTACCCCGCTCGTCAGCGGCACGGAGATCCTCGTCACCAGCAGCGCCGCATTGCTGGGTCCAGGGCTCGGCGACGAGAACGCGCCTCCGTTAATCGAGCCCTAAACACCCCGACACACACATTCCTAAAGCCCCCCTCCCTACGTCTCCCCTCTCCCTACGTCTTCCCCCTCCCTACGTCTCCCACTACCTACGGCTGCCCCGCTGTTGCCGACCGCTGCAGTATCGTGTGTACATTTTCACACGGGCTCGCACGCCGCGCACGCACGGCGATCCATTGCGGCACGATGGGGCGGACTGCCAGTTGGTCCTGCACATCACATGTGTACCGCAAGGGTGGTGGTGTGTGTGTGTGTGTGTGTGTGTGCGTGTGTGTGTGAGGGAGGGAGGGAGGGAGGGAGGGAGAGAGAGGGAAAGACAGGTTGGCTGCGAGCGAGCACACGCGGGCGATCCACAGGGAGACGACGGGGCATATAAATAACGAGCACCACAACGTGTGTGCGTGTGTGTATGTGTGTGTGTGTGTGTGTGTGTGTGTGCGTGTGTGCGTGTGTGTGTGTGTGCGTGTGTGCGTGTGTGCGTGTGTGCTTGTGTGCGTGTGTGTGCGTGTGCATCTTGCCGGCATCGCCCACACGGAGACACGCCCCCCCCCCCCCCCCTGTCCCACATTCATTGTTTATTTGCCCAAGCCGCTTGGTCATCACGGAGTAACAAAGCCGCAACCCCTGGGGACCTTCCCGGACCGCACCGCCACTCTTCTGCCCACTCTCTGCACGTCGAGTTGCGTGCACGCTTTGGGATCTCAGAACGTGTGCACGGTGGGTTTTACTTTTTCAGTTCGTAACAATGCTGGGTGGCAGCTTGGCCTTGTGTTTGTCTTGGTTTTGGGCAGGGTTGGGGGTTGGGGTTTAGGGTTGGGGCGTACGCAAAGCGACGACCAGCCCAACCGTAAGCGTGTACTGATGTCGTGTGCCACATCAATACAAGCATGTATTTCGTGCGTGTGCCAGGACTAGGCCACAACGCCTTCCTGTCCTGCCAGAGACTCTCGCTATCGTCAGGACCATCGCTTACCACCCCCACGCGTCTTCGTCCAGCCCTGCTGCCACAGAAGTAAGAGCCGTGCGCGTGTTGCGTGCCACATCCGCCCAGCTGCACCATGCCCACGCGGGATCATGCATGGCCATGCGCTCAACTCTGGCCCTGTCCTCATTCCCAACGAGCCATTACCCCACTGCAGCCCAACATGCAGGAGGAGGCAGTGGGACTGGAGGAAATGGGGCGTGCGCTGAGGGAGGCACCGGACGAGGGTGACGTGGCCGCTATGCGCTCCATGCTGCTCGACCCATCCATCGACCCAGCGGCACTGCTGATGAGCACAGACAACTGGGGTACTACCGCACTCGCGCGGGCTTCCGTGGGAGGCCATGTGGAGGCCATGCACGTGGTGCTCGACCACCTATCTTCCAACGCTGCAGCCATGATGATGCTCGCAAACTCTCGTGGGGGTACTGCCCTCATTGCCGCCGCCACTGGAGGTCACGTGGACGCCATGCGCCTGTTGCTGGACCACCCGTCTGCCAACCCAGCGGCCATGATGGCGTTTGGTGGTTTTCATGAGGCCTCTGCGTTCGTTCAGGCTGCATAGTTCGCAGCTACTGGTCCCCTCGTCTCGGAGGTTGACGACGACGACCGAACTGAGCTGCGCTATTTTGCGCCCCTGCTGTTCCTGTTGCGCCGTGTTGTGGCGGATCTGCAGCCGAGCAATGCCCAGCGGGCACACATGAACAGGGTGATGCAGGCGCTGTGCTGGGTGGACCACGAGGACGAGGGAGAGTCGGACGACAACGACGAGGACGAGAAGGGAGAGAAGAAGCTCGCCCTGTTCGACGATGACCAGCCAGACGACGTCCGCGACGAGTCCATCCGCCTGCTGCTAGAGCACGGCGCGATTGCCGTGTCATACAACAGCCCTGTCATGTCACGCATCATCCGCGAGGTTTGCGCGATGGCGCGCATTCTGCAGCGCCTCAACGAGGCCGTGCTGGGCGTAACGATCGCGTGGCAGGAGGACAAGGCTCACGGCGCATGCACCACCCCCTTCCGCCATGATGCGGAACGCAGGGGGGGTGATATGTTGCAGTAGACTCAGCACCACTGTTGACGAGTGCTGGCCCAACCAAGAAGCTGCTGAACCATACCCACCGATACTGCCCCATCAGACCAGTTAGCTTGTCTCCTTCCTATCCTCCCCACCAGTACCGTGTACACTGTCTTTCATGAGGGAGAAACGAGACGGGCTTCTGTTTTACAAGTCGCACTCACTCAACTGAACGCGATGATCATTGTG
This sequence comes from Chlamydomonas sp. UWO 241, assembly GCA_016618255.1. Lineage (NCBI taxonomy): Eukaryota > Viridiplantae > Chlorophyta > Chlorophyceae > Chlamydomonadales > Chlamydomonadaceae > Chlamydomonas > Chlamydomonas priscui. The sequence continues at coordinate 410,613 of VFSX01000059.1, read as the reverse complement.
GTATGTGACAGGCCGGCACGCCAGTCACAAATATTTGTGAAGTGCCACTCACTCAACTGAACGTGATGATCATTGTGGTATGTGACAGGCCGGCACGCCAGTCACAAATATTTGTGAAGTGCCACCCCCCATCCCCGCCCCACAGCGGCGCGCGCAGCACGGAGACTCTTAAGCACGGCAGACACGATGCCCGCCTCCTCCGTCCGACGAGGCGAGGGGGGAAGAGCGGCCCACCTCACGCTAACAACTCGACCAACGCACAACTGTCCCTGCACTGTACACTGCAAATGTAGTAACGACCGTCAAGGGGCGGGGGGCGTGGAAGAGAGAATCACGCTGCATCCGCTGCCGCGACTCTTCAGTGGCGACCGGGGCCGTCATCGCGGGAAGACGGGGGGGGGCGGGGGTCAGCACCACGTCAGCCTTCCCGCCTCGAGCCGCGGCCGCTCATCCGCCGCGCTGCTGCATCTGCTGCTGCTCGGCGGCGATGGCGGCGGTGGTTGCTGGCGTGTCATCGCCGCGCTCACGCCACAGCCTCGACCTCGTGGTGGCCGCGCGCAAACTTGTCGGTCTCGCCGCCGCGGGCAAAACCGCCGGCGCGCAGGTCGCCTGCGCTGCCGTGCTGCTGCTGCTCCCCAGCGGTGACGGCGGCGGTGGTCGCTGGCGTCTTGTCGGTCCAAGCGATCGACGTCTTGCCGTCCTCAGACACGCACATGCCGCGCTGCGTGTCGCACACGGGCGCGTCGGACGGGCAGCAGTGCGCGAGGTCGTCGCAGCTGCGGGGTGTGTGTGTGTGTGTGTGCAGTGATGAGGTGGGTGCGTGGGAGGGTGTGTCAGACGGGCAGAAGTGCGCGAGGTCGTCGCAGCTGCGGTGTGTGTGTGTGTGTGTGTGCGCGTGCGTGTGTGCACGCGTGTGTGCACGCATGTGTGCGTGCGTGTGCGTGTGTGTGTGTGTGTGCGTGTGTGCAGCGATGTGGCTGGCTGGCTCAAACGGGGCAGCATTCTTGCCACAGACAGAGGAGGGAGAGGAGGGAGGGAGTGCGTGCGTGTGCGACGAGTGCGACTCTGGTTTCGGGTTGCGGGGCAAAGACTCACGTGACGCCGCCCTCGAGCGGGCAGCAGTCGTGCCACAGGCATAGGAGGCCGAAGAGCGACCACGAGCACGAGCACTCGGCGCCGGCCGCGCACTCGGTCCACGCAAACTGGTCGCACATCATGGGCAGCTGCGTGGCGTGGTTTGGGTGGCGGTGGTGGTTGGTGGCAATGGCGGCGGCAGGTGGCGGCTGGGGGCAATACGAGGGTATGAGCACGAGCACGGAAGCGACGGCCGCGCACTCGGTCCACGCAAACTGGTCGCACATCATGGGCAGCTGTGTGGCGTTGTTAAGGTGGTGTCGGTCAAGGGGTTGGGAGTCCGTCTAGTCGGTGGTGATTTGTGGCTGATAAGAGCGCGAGCAGTCGGCTGAGAAGAGCACGAGCACTCGGCGCCGGACGCGCACTCGGTCCACGCAAACTGGTCGCACATCATGGGCAGCTGCGTGGTGAAGTAAGGTAAGTGCCGGTTGAGTTTGGGGTCAAGTAGGGTGCGCGCACTGGGCCAATGCGGGGAGTGTTGGTTGGTTTAGGGGTAAGGTAGGGGACGGAGTGAGCACTCAAACACCGCAGACTACCGTAGTATCGCTTCGCCTTGCCGCCACTTTTATAAAGGGGGTGATTGTTTAGAGTTTTGGTGCCTTGCGGCGAGATTTTTTCCCGATTTTTTCCCATTTTGACGTCACTTTTGGATTTTTCGACTTTTTCAACAATATCTTTTAGAAATCGACCTTGCCGCGACGTTTTCCGAATCATTTTATCGGCAAGGCAAAGCGGTACTACGGTAGTCGCATTTGACCGGCAGCTGTGCTTGTGATTTGGGTGGTAGTGGTAGCAGGTGGTGGTTTGTGGCTCATACGAGCACGAGCACTCGGCCGCGCACCCAGGGCTAAAATGAGAGCTATTCTGCGACGCCTCCCAACTGCCCCCCAACGTCCTTTTAAAACTGCTTCCAGGGGATAGAACGGGGTCCCAGTGGCGCTTGCCAATCCAATCGACTCCCAATAGGCCTGCCTCCCTCACACGCACACGCGCACACCCACACACGCCCGCCCGCACACACACACACACACACGCCACGCACGCATGCACGACGAGACAGAGCAGCACCCGCAACGCACCTTGGTGGGGTTGGGCGGCGTCTTGGCTGGGTAAGGCGCAGCCCCCACCTCCACACACACGTGCAACAACACGCACACGCGCACAAAACGGGGTACGACGCTGCCCCCCCTTTCCACACACACACATACACACACACACACCTTGGTGCGGTTGGGGGGCGTCTTGACTGGGTACGGCGCAGACACACACACACATACACACGCCCGCGCACACGCCCGCCCGCACAGCAAGACACACACCCCACACGCACCTTGGTTGGGTTTGGGGACGTCTTGACTGGGTACGACGCAGCAGAAGCGATGCCGCAAAGCCCACCCTTCTGGTGGCCGCCGTAAGCGAGGCGGAAGTAGCCCTGTGCACGTGTGTGTGTGTGTGTGTGTGTGTGTAGGCACACGCGTGTGTGTGTGTGTGTGTCAGGGGTTTCCTTCCCGATCAGGAAACGAAAAAAAGCGTGCTCGGAGGGCGCGATCCCGATGGTTTCGGATAGGATACGTTCGGGAAAAACGAAGTGCGGAGGCGAATTTTCTGGGGAAAAGTGTGAAATTGTCGATTTCACACTTTTTGACGCAATTCTTCGGGCTGCAGCCCGAATTCCCGACGGAACTGGGAAAGCCTCTTCGGGAAAAACGAAAGGATGACTGACCCCAACTAAACCCCTGGTGTCTGTGCGTGTGCGTGCGTGTATGTGTGTACGTGCGCGCGAGTGTATGTGTACGTGTGCGCGAGTGTGCGTGTGTGTGTGTGTGTCCTGGTGATGCGCACAGCCCCCGTCCTTCTGGTGGCCTCTGTAAGCGAGGCGGAAGTAGCCCTGTGTACGTGTGTGTGTGTGTGTATGCGTGCGCGTGCGTATGTGTGTGTGTGTGTGTGCGCGTGTGTGCTGCTCTTGACGATGTCGTACTTGAAGACCCCAAACCCCAAACCCCAAAACCTTAATTAAACCCCACACCCGTGGGAAGCCCCACACTCCACCCCCAACCCCTGCCTCGCCTCACCTTCGCGCCCCAGGCGGATTCCCAGCTGTTCTTGACAAATGCCGTGCTCGAAGACCCCAGAGGGTTGAGGGTTCAAACTCGAAAACCCTTCAAGCCTAAAAGGCTTAATACGCTAGCCGGTAGGCGCGTCACACACGACCGTAAAATCCATCATCATCAACACTCGACCCTTACACCCTAAATCCGACACCCTTGAGGAGCCTCATACTCCAACCCCCAACCCCTGTCGTGCCCCACCTTCTCGCCCCAGGTCGAGCCCCAGCTGTTCTTAACGATGTAGTGCCTGTCGGCATCGTTGTCGCTGTCGGCAGCAGCAGCCGAGGCGTAGCCGACAAGCAGGACGCCGTGGTTGAGGCCCTCGCAGCACTGCGTGTGTGTGCGCACGTGTGTGTGTGTGAGTGTGTGTGTGCGTCAGCTACGGGCACACATAGCGCGAGGAGGACGCCATGGTTGAGGCCCTCGCAGCACTGCATGTGTGTGTGTGTGTGTGTGTGCGCGTGCGTGCGTGTGTGTGTGTGCGTGTGCGCATGTGTGTGTGTGTGTGTGTGTGTGTGCGCGGCGCGTGTGGACACATACAGCGCGATGAGGCCGCCGTGGTTGAGGCCCTCCCAGCACTGTGTGTGTGTGCGCGCGCGCTTGTGTGTGTTTGCGCGCGCGCGTGTGAGAAATGGCACAGATCAATCGGAAGGGCCCATGCTGACGACTGATTGCACCGTCTGTTGGACGCCTGGATGATGTCAGGTGGAACGCACACACGCACACCCGCCGCATTGAGGATGCCACCGGAGCATCAGTGGGAGAAGATATTGCGAAACAGGGCTCATTATAATAGAGATCGCGACACACAGAACGCGCGCGCACACACACGCACACACACGCCCCCCACACAAACGCCCACGCCCACCCACCGCGTCGAGGATGCCGCCGCTGTAAAACGTGAGCGAGTCGGCGCAGATCGCGACAGAGATCAGCTGCATGCTGAACTAGTACAGCATAAAAAGCCCCCCCCCACCCACCGCGTCGAGGATGCCGCTGCTGTAAAACATGAGCGAGTTGGCGCAGATCGCGACAGAGATCGGCTGCATGGTTGATGCCTTGAGCAGGGCCTCCTCGTCGTTCTCGGGCACGTCCTGTGTGAGCATGCGTAGGAGTGTGTGTGGGGTGGGCAAGCACACAAAAAAAAGGGAGGGAGAGAGAGAGGGAGAGATGGAGAGAAATGGAGAGAGATGGAGAGGGAGGGAGGGAGGGAGAGAGAGAGGGAGATGGAGAGGGAGAGGAAAAGTGATGGGCAGAGAGAGGAGTTGAGGTTGAAAGGCATTTTTTTATCGGCTGCATGGTGGACACACACACACACACGCGCGCACGCACACACACTCACACACGCACACCGACACACCTGGTAACCGTCAATCGTGACAACGTGGCGGTCGACCTCCTTGCGGTGGTTGCAGCCCCAGAACGAGCCTGTGTATGTGTGTGTGCGTGTGTGTGTGTTGTGTGTCCTTGCGGTGGTTGCAGCCCGAGAACGAGCCTGTGTGTGTGTGCGTGTGTCTCCTTGCGGTGGTTGCAGCCCCAGAGCGAGCCTGTGTGTGTGTGGCGTGTGTGTGTGTGTGTGCATGCCTCCTTGCGGTGGTTGCAGCCCCAGAATGAGCCTGTGTGCGTGTGTGTGTGTGCCTCCTTGCGGTGGTTGCAGCCCGAGAACGAGCCAATGTGTGTGTGTGTGTGTGTTTGTGTGTGTGCCTCCTTACGGTGGTTGCAGTCCCAGAACAAGCCCGAGGAGGAGAAGAGGCAGGGTTAAGAGCAGGGTTTCGAGGGTTTAGGGTTGAGGCAGGGCACTCAATGCCCCTGCCCTCGACCAGTACTTGTAATTGGTGCCAATGCCGCCGTTCTTAATGATGTACTCGCAGACATCACCACAAGACACCCTACACCCTGAAACTTGTCCCCTAATACACCGAAACGCACCCCTATAGATACCCTAAACAAAACTGATCCTAGAACGAGAGTGACCAGCTCCCCAATGTTACATGTGCCATAGGCAGTAGGTGGAGGTTGACGCGGGCCCAGGCAGCAAGGCTGCCCATGAACAGGCGTGCGTGTTCCGGCCGCTGATCTCGGGCTGCGCGTGGCGGGGGTCCGGGGGCGCAGCCCCCGGTGGAGAGGCAGCCCATGCCCCTGATGCGTGTAAGTGCTTTCCCAGGGGACGGGCAGTAGGTGGAGGTTGGTGCGGGCTCAGGCAGCCAGGCTGCCCATCAGCGGGCGTGCGTGTTCCGGCCGCAGACCTCGGGCTGCGCGCGGCGGGGGTCCGGGCAGCCCCCCGGAGTGAGGCAGCCCATCCCACTGGTGCGTGCGTGTGCTTGCCCAGGCAACAGGCTGTATGTGGAGGTTGGTGCGGGCTCGGGCAGCAGAGCTGCCCATTAGGCATCGGGCGTGCGTGTTCGGCCGCAGATCTCGGGCTGCGCGCGGCGGGGGTCCGAGGCGCAGCCCCTGGGAGAGAGGCAGCCCATCCCACTGGTGCGTGCGTGTGCTTGCCCAGGCAACAGGCTGTATGTGGAGGTTGGTGCGGGCTCGGGCAGCAAAGCTGCCCATTAGGCATCAGGCGTGCATGTTCCGGCCGCAGATCTCGGGCTGCGCGCGGCGGGGTCCGGGGGCGCAGCCCCCGGGTGATAGGCAGCCCATCCCACTGGTGTGGGCGTGTGCTTGCCCAGGCAACAGGCTGCTGTATGTGGAAGTTCGTGCGGGCTCGGGCAGCAAAGCTGCCCCAGCACGTGTGCATGTGCTTGGGTGGCCACACATGCGAGCATGCCATGATGGACCATGAGGTGCATGGTGCAAGGCACCAATCGGCATGAAGCAGATCTCTTTCTCATCGCTTGCGTGAGAGTGCTCTCCAGCGCAAACGGGCGGCGCGGCGCAGCGCCTCGCGTTGCTTTTTTGTCGACGCGCCGCCGCTGTGAGGTAGTTGCGGGGCGGGTTGGTCCACTAGCAGCTCTGCCCTTCTCCCGATCCAGGCTTTCATACGGCGCCTTGCTGCGTAGGCTGGCGTGGCGGGGGTCATGCGAGGCCCACCGTAGCGCCCAGGCTGGCGTCGTAACCATAAAATGTCAAGGTTTGTGACGCGCAGCGTACATCGAGTGAGGTGTGGGGATTGCTCCGTGGAGGTCGCGGGTAAAAATGACACACTCACCGCCCCACCCGGACCAGTACTCGAAGCCGGAGTCGGTGTCGATCCCTCCGTTCTTAATGATGTACTTTCAAGCATCATCACATACCATTCATCTCCTAAAACACTACAACTCACAGCACACAGCAAAGAGCACCCACCGCCCCACCCGGACCAGTACTCGTAGTCAGCATCATTGTCGATGCCTCCGTTCTTAATGATGTACTTGCAAGCATCATCACATACAATTTATCTCCAAAAAACACTACAACTCAAAGCACGCAGCAAAGAGCACTCACCGCCCCACCCGGACCAGTACTCGAAGCCGGCGTCGGTGTCGAGCCCTCCGTTCTTAATGATGTACTTGCAAGCATCATCACATACCATTCATCTCTAAAAAACACTACAACTCACAGCACACAGCAAAGAGCACCCACTGCCCCACCCGGACCAGTACTCGTAGTCAGCATCATTGTCGATGCCTCCGTTCTTAATGACATACTTGTACGAATCATCACAAGACACCCTGCACCCTGAAACGTGTCCCCTAAAACACCGAAACACACCCTAAGCCCTAAACGAAACTGATCATAAAACATAGACACACTCACCGCCCCACCCGGACCAGTACTCGTAGTCGGCGTCGGTGTCGATCCCTCCGTTCTTAATGATGTACTCGTATGCGTTGTCCATGAGGCCGCCGCTGCAGCCCATGTCCTCCTTGGTGTCGCAGTCAACAAGCTCCTGCGTGCGTGTGCGTATGTGTGTGTGTGTGTCTGTCTCTCTGTGTGCGTTGCCCATGAGGCCGCCGCTGCAGCCCATGTCCTGCTTGGTGTCGCAGTAAACAAGCTCCTGCGTGTGTGTGTCTCTGTGTGTGTGTGTGTGTGTCTGTGTGTGTGTGTGGCCGCCGCTGCAGCCCTGGTGTCCTCCTTGGTGTCGCAGTCAACAATTTCCTGCGTGTCTGTGTGTGTGTGTGCATGTGTGCGTGTGTCTCTGTGTCACTCTCTCTCTCTGTGTGTGTGGCCGCCGCTGCCCATGCACGAGCAGACACACACACACCTGCTCCGACAGCACCGGCAGCGATCCAGTCTTGATGGCATTGATGCCCTCGGCCGCAAACCTCCCTCCCTCCACACACACACACTCACACACACACACACCTGCTCGGACAGCACCAGCAGCGAGCCAGTCTTGATGGCATTGATGCCCTCGACCGCTAACCTCCCTACACATACACACACACACACACGCACACACACGCACCTGCTCTGACAGCACCAGCACACGCACATACACACACGCACACGCACCTGCTCCGACAGCACCAGCACACGCACAAGCACACACACACACGCACCTGCTCTGACAGTACAAGCACACGCACACGCACACACACACACACACACCTGCTCAGATAGCACCAGCAGCGAGCCAGTCTTGATCGCGTTGATGCCCTCGACACCCTCCCTCCCTCCCGCCACACAGACACACACACACACACACAGAAACACACGCACCTGCTCCGACAGCACCAGCAGTGAGCCAGTCTTGATCGCATTGATGCCCTCCACAGCGCCCGTCGTCGAGAATGCCCAGCAGCTGCCGCACTGGCCCTGGTTCTTGACACCGGAGACGACGCCCTCGGAGCGCCAGTCGACGGCGTCCTTGATCTGTGTGTGTGTGTGTGTGTGGTGGGTCTGTGTGTTTGTGGTCGATTTTACAGTCTTGTTGGACGCCTGTAATGGCGTACATGTGCGTGTGCGTGTGTCGGCGGGGGCAAGTTGAGGGGGCCAAAAGAGGATGCGTGCCTGCGTGCGTGGGGGCCATGCATCTGCACATCCACCTACCTCTGCGTCGGCATGCATGAAGGGGCCGGGCACGCGCGCGCTGGACGCGGCCAACAGATCGTTGCGGTTTGCGAGTAGGTCGGGGTTCAGCCCGAGGCGCGTGGACGCAAACTGCTCCCAGGTCAGGTCGGCAAACTCGTTGAGCGCCATCTGTGCGGGAGGTGGGGTGTGGATGGGTGGGGTGGGGTGGGGTGTGGGGGTCGTACGTGCGTGTGTGTGTGTGTGTGTGTGTGTGTGTGTGCGTGTGCGTGTGCATGCGTGCGCATGCGTGTGCATGCGTGTGCATGCGTGTGAGCGTGTTTGTGCGGATGTCGTGTATGCTTGGGCGTGCGAGTTGGCGTTGGCGAGGCAGTGAAAGTAGGGGTGTGCGGGCGGGCGGCACTGCTGGCGTATGGCACAGCGAGCAGTAGTGTAACCCGCTCCAGCGCCACGCACACACCGTCGCACGCGGGTTTGCAGCTGCCTGCTCCTCCACCATCTTGACGTTGGCCTGGAAGGCCGAGAACGCGGCGGCGCGCTTCTTCGTGTATACACCAGGGCGGGGCAGCGAAAGCATGTAAGTGGGTGATAGCGATCACGGCATCCATGCGAAGACTCAGAGAGGGTGTTGCATGGGTTTTGCGCATGTGTCAAACAGCATGCAGCGCGCGCGAGTCTTCGTTCACGGTTCAAGGTCGTCGGGATATGGCCATGCGCGCATGCGACGCATACGTTGGTGCACCCAGCGGCGTAATGAATGATGACGCATGGTGGCCACGCACGCACCTTGCATTCGGGCTTGTAGGGCTTTCCGTGTGCAACCGACCACGCCGCGAAAGCCTCCTCGGGCTTCACCTGCGCGACGTGCCACCGCAGGGTGCGGGGATCAGCCAAGATGGCATGGCTCACTTGCCATGCAGCTCCCAGCTCCGTGAGTCACCACTGCATGCGCGCAGCACGCAAAGCCCTACCCCACCTTGGCCAGCGCTAGGATCTCATTAGCGCTGAGCAGGGGCGTCGCTGCGGCTGCCAGTGCACAGAGCGCACACACAAGGATGCGCATGGCTAGCATGGCTACAAAGCGTGCACAGGTAGTAGCACTAGTGGGAGAGGTAAGTAGGTTGCTGCTGCCTGAGCTAGCAGTGTGCTTCGTGTGCAGGACCGAGAGAGCCCTAGTGTGGGTGCAAGTGTGCAATTCCACAAGCTATAGGCACAGCTCAACGTGTCCAAGCGACGTGGTGTCGTCTCTACTGAACGATATTGGAGGCGGAGTCTCTCGTGCCTGGCGCGGTCAGGTGTGGACGCGGTTACTACGTGTTGCGCTCCGTCGCCGCTCCCTCGGTCGGGCATAAAACACGCGCACCACGCACCTTGATCCCTCCCGGGGGGTGCACAACGGGAGACCTGCGTCCCTGCGGCAAGTTTCCCGCATAACCGCAGCACACCAACAGAGTGTGAGTATACCCAGCAGCAAACAGTGGTGACACTGCTAGACGTGGTGGTGGCTCATCGTCGTCATGGCGGGTCACTTCGGCGGCGGCAGGCGGGGGGCCTCCTCTGATGGCTCCACCCCCGACATTTCCTTCTCCGACGATGATGACGCACCAGCGGCCTCCAGCGCTCTCAAGCGTGGTACCACACCCATGGGCAGACCTGGTGCTGCTCGACCGACGCCTACGGGCAGTGGGGGAGGCAGCATGGGCGGCCTCTCTGGCGCGCGCATGGGCAGCATGGCGTCGGGCGGCAGCATCGGGGGCATGGGCTCCAGCATGCGGCGCGGCAGCGGCAGCACGCAGCAGGCACTAACCGCCCGGCGTGTGTCGGACGACGTCTCCCTCGGCTCGGGCGACATCTCCTTCAGCGATGCGTCGGGCGATGCCAGCACGCCACAGCACGCCGCAGGCGCAAGGCCCGGCTCCTCGGCAGCGCCCGCCGCACGCACACTCACGGGTGCGCAGCAGCAGCTGGGCGCAGGGCGGGGAGCCTTCAGTGGCGCTCGCCAGTCTGCTGCTGCGGGGCCCTCCCGCCCGCAGCAGCAGCAGCAGCAGCAGGCGCAGCAGCGCCGGGCCGCGCCAGGCAGCGACAGCCTCTCGATCTCAGACGTGTCGGGCGGCGAGTTGGAGATCGACTTCGGGGACGACGATGCCGCGAGCGGCGGCGGCAGGGGCGGAGGAGGTCGCGGTACGCCGGCTGGGGGTGGTGGGGCGCTCACGGGGCGGCAGCCAGCTGGGCGCCCTGGAAGCAGCCTGTCGGGCAGGGCGGGGGCGCCATCCGGGCCCGGCCGCCCGGGCAAAGGCCCGCCGAGCGGGATGGGAGCGAGCCTGGGCGGGATGGGTTCGGGCCTCGCGCGCGGAGGCGGTGCCGCTGGCGGCGGCCGGGGCGCAGGGCCGGGGGCGACAGGGGCAAGGCCCCCGCCGCTCCAGGTCCCCAAGCTGCCCGGCGACGCATCCGACGGCAGCGGGGGCTCGGGCGACATCTCCGACGCCGAGGTCGAGTTCAGCGACGACGGTGGGTGCGTGCGTGGTTTAGGGTGGTAGGAGGAGGCGGGGCTAATTATCAAGGGGGGGTAGTTGTTAAACGTGAGGATGACATAGCTTCCCACAGCCAGATGGGGGGGCCGCCCGGGCCGGGACCAAGGGTTTGGCTGCCCCATACTATGGCCAACTTGAGTCTGGAAGGGGGGGCGCATGCACTGTCTGGCGGCTGTGAGAAGCTCTGGCATCCTCAAGTTTAATAATTAGCCCCCCTTTATTATATGCCCCCCCCCCTCCTCCTGCCCTCCTCCTAGGGTTTTTAGGGTTTAGGGTTCTGAGTTTTTTTGTGGTTGGTTGGCGGTTGGTGATGAGTTCACACTCCAATTATTGCGGCACAAATTCGGTGCCCCAGCACCGACTACGAGAGCAGTCCTGAAGTGCAGTGATTTGTGATGACGAGGATGAGTTTTGCAATCTACCCCTGGCGGGCACACACGTTCGGTTCCAAAGCTCCAGGACTGTGATGAGAGCAGTCCTGAAGACCTGCCAATATTTTATCTATATGAATGATGAGAGCAGCGCGGCGGCACCCACCCACCCACCCACCCCAGGGCCTGGGCACGCACCCACACCCACCCACAAAAACACAACGAGTCACACACACGCACTCACCCACCCACCCACCCCCACACACACAACCACCCCAGACTTGACGGGCGACCTAGGCCTCGGCACGCCGCAGCGCGGCGGCGGCAGTGGCGGCGCCACAAGCGGCAGGTTCGCGCCCGCAGCATCCACAGCAGCGCCCAGCAGGCTGGCATCGGCTCCAGGCAGCCGGCTGGGGGCGGCACCGGGCAGCAGGCTGGGGCCGGCAGCGTCCAGCAGCAGGCCGGGGGCGGCGGCGGCGCGGCCGACGCAGGACGACTCGGCGTCTGACATCGACGGAGCCGATGTGGAGTTCAGCGACGACGCAGGTGTGGGGGGGGACCGCAGCTCTCTAGACGCCTTGCCTTGCCGACTAGATAGTTCCGAGAAAGCGACGTCAAAACGGTGTCAAAACGTGCGGAAATAAAAATAAAATCCCGCGGCAAGGCACAGAATTCTGAATGAATTCGGGCTTTTTAATAAAACGTGCCGGCAAGGCAAAGCGTGTGGGGTTCGCCGTAGTGACGGTTTCCCTAAACAGTAACAGACACAGTAACAGTAACACGGGGTTTCCAGCTAATCAGGCTACTCTTCTACTAGAGACACCCGCCGATACTCCAGCACACTTAAGTACTAGAGCACCGCCGGCTCCCGGCCGATAGACTACCGCTCCCGCCGGCTAGACTACCCCAAACAGCGGTCTCTGAGAGACATGTCTGGCAAGGAGCATATAGGAGAGGACCTTCCTCAGGGTCACAGTAGTGGCCTTGTGGCCAGTCAAGCCGGCAGAGCCGACTGGCGCTGACTGGAACGGTCCCCGCCTGGCAGTGCATGGCTGTCCAGCTCTCGTTTGCATGGGGCTCAGCCGGCGCCCCATGCCTCATGCATGGCCAGGTCCCACCCTCCAGGGGGGCATGGACGACAGAGTTGTCATGGAGGCTGCCTGAAGACCTTCCAACGCCAGTCACCGGCAGACGAGCGACCCCGAGGATGAGCGCGGAGACGAACGCTGCGATTGGTACAGCGGATTTACTCTGTGTTGCCTCGGCGGTCGCCACCGCTGAAGCCGTGATGGTAGCCCGCCTCCACGGGCAGCCATCTTGACCAATGTCCAGCATGCATTGACGGGCGCCAGCTCCTCCGCTCGTCGATCAACTCGTCGAGATCGGTGCCGCATGGCGTCCTGCATGGGGGGAGGATAAGGGCCGTCTCCCAGCACGGGCCGCGGCAGCGCCGCGGCTACTCGCCAAGCCATGGCAGCGCCGGGCAAGCCGCTCCTGAAGTGTTCCACCGAGGGGCAGTCTAGCAGGAGCCGTGCCAGTCGTATTTTACCCCGCTCGTCAGCGGCACGGAGATCCTCGTCACCAGCAGCGCCGCATTGCTGGGTCCAGGGCTCAGCGACGAGAACGCGCCTCCATTAATCGAGCCCCTTTTTTTTCGTTTCCCTTACCGGCAGTTTAGTAAGAGCCCAAATTCATTTAGAATTGTGTGCCTTGCCGTGGGATTGGGGGGGGGGTCCCCGTTTTGGTTGCGCGTGCATGTGTGAGGCACACGCACGCACGCATGCGCACGAAAGCACACGCGCACACATGCGCGCACATGCATGCATGCATGCACACACACACACACACACACACACACACACACACACACACACATGCGCGCACATGCACACATACACAAACGTGCACGCGCACAAGCAAATGCATGCGCACAGACTCTGGTGATGGCCGGCCCAGGGTGATGATGGCCGAGGACTTAGCACACACACACACACACACATGCACGCGCACACGCAAATGCATGCGCTCAGACTCTGGCGATGGCCGGCCCAGGGTGCTGATGGCCGAGGACTTGGCCCCCCCCACCACCACACACACACACACACGCACACACGCACACGCATGCGCACGACGACACCCACACACACATGCACACACACACACACGCACGCAAATGAATGCGCACAGACTCTGGTGATGGCCGGCCCAGGGTGATGATGGCCGAGGACTTAGCACACACACACACACACACATGCACGCGCACACGCAAATGAATGCGCACAGACTCTGGCAATGGCCGGCCCAGGGTGCTGATGGCCGAGGACTTGGCTCCCCCCCCCACCACACACACACGCACGCACGCACACGCATGCGCACGACGACACCCACACCCACATGCACATACCCACATGCACGCAAATGAATGCGCACAGACTCTTGCGATGGCAGGCCCAGAGTGATGCTGGTCGAGGACTTGGCACACACTCACACGCACACCCATACACACACACACACAAATAAATGCGCACCGACTCAGACAATGGGCGACGACTTCACACACGCACACACACACACATGCGTGCACGCAAATGAATGCGCACAGACTCTGGCGATGGCCGGCCCAGGGTGCTGATGGCCGAGGACTTGGACGACCTCATGGCCGGCGTGACGGGCGCAACGCCAGCGGCGGCGCTGCAGCAGCAGCGCCAGCAGCAGCAGCAGCAGCAGTGGCAGCAGAGGCCTGGACCAGGCGCCTCCAGTGGCTCGATCGGCTCGGACGACATCCAGTTCAGCGGGGACGACGACTCGAGCGGGGAGGTCGCCAGCGGCAGTGGCCGCGGCCGCGGCGGCAGGAGCGGTGCCAGGGCTGTCGGCGGGGGTGGCGGAGGCATGGGTGGTGGTGCCAGGTGTGGGGTGCAGTGGAGCGCCAAGCGTGAAACACGGCCACACGCACACGCGCATTGTGCAAGCACGTTTGCACATATGGATGCACAAACATATCAACACACACGTGCACACACGTACACACACACACACACACACACGTGTGAAATCACACACACACAGACCCACACACAACCACACACATGCACACACGCACACTTGCACACGCATACACGCACACTTGCACACACACACGCACACACACACCCCACACACACGGCAGGAGGAGGTCTGTCACGCCTGACCACACGCCGAGCCTCAGCAGGAGCGAGTTTTCGGTTGCACACAGGTGGGGTATCATAGCTGTAGCTAGAGTCAAGGTTTTGTTAAGGGCTTCGCCGGCACAGGGCTTGATCAGTAACGTAGAGAGGGGCACTGCCCGAGCACACCTCAGCCTCATTTGGAGCGAGTCCGCATCTCTTGCTCGCACACAGGTACACACATGATAAAAGCAGTGTATGCACTCACTGCGCCCTGCCCGCCCCATGCACACACGCAGCCGCTCGTCTGTGCGCAGCAGCAGCGAGCGCCGCGCACGCCCTGCCCCCCTGCCCCCCCTCCCCACTAAAAGGAGTGTGTGTATTCACTACACCCTGTCCGCCCCATGCACACACGCAGCCGCTCGTCTGTACGCAGCAGTAGCGAGCGCCGCGCACGCCCTGCCCCCCTGCCTCCCCTCTCCCCCTACAAGCAAGTGTGTGTACTCACTCCACACCCTGCCCCTCCCATGCACACACGCAGCCGTTCGTCTGTGCGCAGCAGCGGCGGCGAGCGTCGCGCATGCTCTGCCTTCCCTCCCCTTACAAGCAAGTGTGTGTACTCAATGCACACCCTGCCCCTACAATGACCACACGCAGCCGCTCGTCTGTGCGCAGCAGCAGCAGCAGCGAGCGCAGCGCACGCCCTGCCCCCCTGCCCCCCCCCTCCCCCGCACAAGCAAGTGTGTGTACTCAATGCACACCCTGCCCCTCCCATGCACACACGCAGTCGTTCGTCTATGCACAGCAGCGGCAGCCAGCGTCGCGCGCGCTCAAAGCCAGCGCGCCCCTGCGGCGACTCCTCGAGGAGCCGCCGGCATGATGGCAGTGCCAGCAGCCAGCGCAGCAGCGGCAGCAGCAGCGGGAGACGGCCGGTGGTCATGTACGCAGATGATTTGGCTGGATTGATGGCAGATGGGGCGGCGAGCCGCGGCGGCAGCCGCGGCGGCAGCCGCGGCGGCAGCGGAAGCAGCAGCGGCAGTGGAGGGCGGCCGGTGGTGATGTATGCGGATGATCTGGATGGCGTGCTGGCGGATGGGGCGGCGAGCCGCGGCAGCAGCCGCGGCGGCAGCGGAAGCGGCAGCAGCGGCAGTCGAGGGCGGCCGGTGGTGATGTACGCGGATGATTTGGATGGCATGCTGGCGGATGGGGCGGGGAGCGGGGGCAGCCACAGCGGAAGCGGAAGCGACAACGACAGTGGGAGCAGCCGCCCGGTGGTGATGTACGCGGATGACTTGGCTGACATGATGGCAGGTGCGAGAGAGGTTTGGGAGGGTTCACATGAACGCGCCCGGAGGACCCCGGGGCGTGATTTAAGACCTAGCTAGGCTACACGTCCGGGGGGCGGGGCTCTACTAGGAGAGCCCACAAGGTCACGCAGCGCTCCAGGCTTCCTGAGGTGGGAGAGAGTGACGTCTGGAGGTCATCATAAGGTTGTGGCGGCTGTTCATGATGCATGAGTTCGTGGCTGTTGTTGCGGTGGTGTGGCTGCTGTTGCTGCTGCACCTTGTAGCTGGTGTCGCTGGTGCTGGTGCTGCTGTTGGAACGGTTGTTGCTGTTAGTGTTGCTGCTGTTGCTGGCGCTGTTGCTGGTGTGATTTGTTTGAAGCTCTCGTGTGCCAAGTCGCCACCTGGAGCCCGATGCGAACAGGGGTGGCTTGGCGGAATCCCCCCCCTCTCACTTATGTCATTATGTGCAGACGTCAACGCCGCTCACATGAGCGCAAGATGCGAGCAACACACACACTTACACACACACTGTCTGCTAGCTGAGCCTCTCCCTCTGCTCCCCCCCTCGAACGCAGACGCCGACAATGCCGCCCACGGCAGCGCAGAGGCGAGCCACACACTCTCCCCTCGCCCATTGTCTGACAGCTCCCCCTCCTTCCACGCAGACGTCGAAGTTGCTGCCCACGGCAGCGCAGAGGCCAGCCATGCACTCCCTTCTCGCCCATTGTCTGACAACCAAACCCTGATACTGCCAACTGAGCCCTGAAACTGCGGGTGTTTTCCCGCTCACGACCTGGGAGCTCCTTCTAGCCTAGAAGAAGGGCGGGGAGCGACTTTGATTGCAGCATTCTCGACGTCAAAGACGCTGAACGTCCGCTGCGACTAAAAGAAGAAGAAGAAAACACTAATTATAGATTGACTGGAGACCGCTCGGGGGCCTTCTGACGCCTCTAGAAAACCTAGAAAACTTCTAGCGAGTCAGAGTGGGAACACACTCTGTGCTAACAACTCACCCCCTCCTTCCACGCAGACGTCAATGATGCCGCCCATGGCAGCGCAGAGACCCCCCCCTCTCCTCCACTGTCTGCTAACTGAGTCCCTCTCCCTGCTCCCCCCCCCCCTCCAACACAGACGTCGACGATGCCGCCCACGGCAGCGCAGAGGCGAGCCACGCGGCTCTCGATTCGTACGACAACGAGATGTTTCGGACCCTGAGCCGGGACGTGGACGAGATGGTGAGAGGGGGTGGGGCAAGCAGGGGAGGTGGGGGGGAAAGGGGCAGGCAGGGGGGGGGGGGTTGATGTGGGGAGGTGGGCGGTGGGGTGGGTGGGGTGTTGGGGCAGGCAGGGGGGGGGGGGGCTTTTGGAGGGCAAAGAGGGAGGTGGCGAGTGGTGGGAGGGTAGTAGGGGCAGGCAGGGGGGGTGGGGGGGTGCTATTCTGAGGCAAAGGGTAGGGTGAGGGGGCGGTGTGTTTGTGTGTGGGGGGGGGGGGGCAGGCAGGGGGGAGGGGGGGACGTGCCCCGGCAGCTCAGCTCAACCAGCCCTGCACACACACACACATGCACCCAGGTGCACGAGCGCCGCCGGTCGTCTGCGTCCGGCATCGATGCCCCGCGCCACCGGAGCTCGCTCAGCCCTGAACAAAGCGGGATCGAGGAGAGCGACAGGGGGGATGATGATGACAGCTCAGATGGCAGGCCCAAGGCAAGGCTGTGTGTGTGTGTGTGTGCGTGTGGTTATGTGTGTGTGTGTGAGTGTGTGTGTGTGTGTGTGTGCGTGCATGCGTGCGTGTGTGAGTGTGTGTGGCAAGGCAAGGCCCTGCTGCACACGGCAAAATCGACGGAGGTCCAAGGGGATGGAGACGGGGATGACAACGACTGCTCAGATGGCAGGCCCAAGGCAAGGCTGTGTGTGCAAATGTGTGTGTGTGTGTGTGTGTGTGTGTGCGTGCGGGCGGGAAGGAAAGGCCCTGAGCACAGCGGGATTGGCAAGAGCGACAGGGATGACGATTATGAAAGCTCAGATGGCAGGCCAGTGGCTCGACCACACACGCGTACGCACACGTGCACACACACGCACACACAGGTCATGATGGGAAACGAACTTGAGGAGATGATGGCAAGCATGGGGCTCGGTGGTGGCAACACACACAACAGGTGCGAGCAGTTTGCGCAGACAAACGCACAGCGTGGGTTCAAACCAATTCATCCACCCACCCATCCATCCGTCCATCCTTCCACCCTCCCTTCCAAACTGCCCCACACACACCGCAGTGATGCTGCATATCCATCCATCCACCGATACATCCATCCATCCATCCACCCTTCAAAACTCCCCCCCTCAAGAGCTCCTGCATATCCACCCACCCATCCATCCATCCATTCATGCATCCGCATATCCATCCATCCATCCATCCACCCTGACACCCCCCAGCCCAGCAGCGGCCGCCACAGAAGCAGCCGCGGGTCACAGCCACGGCGTTGGGCGCACGCATCCATCCATCCATCCACCCTTTGAAACTCCCCCCCCCCCGAGCTGCTGTGCATATCCACCCACCCATCCATCCATCCACCCTGAACCTTTCCCAGCCGCAGTCGCATCAGAAGCAACCATAGCAGCAACCATGGAGCACCGCCGCGGCGTTGGGCGCACGCATCCACCCACCCACCCATCCACCCTCCCTGCCAAAATGCCCCCCCCCCCCCCCCCCGCAAACACCCCCCCCCCTCCATACAGTTACAGTTACCGTTACATCGACTTTCCAGCAAAGACTACCTCTACTCCTAGTACCACCGCCTAGACCCAAGTCCAGTTCTGGCCCTAACAATTACTTGTGAGGGGCGGTAGCCACCAGCCGGCTGCCTGCCAACGTGTAGTCCCAGAGCGAAAAGGAGAGCTATTGTGCGCCGCCTCCAAAATAGGTCCTAACTGCTTCTAGGGGATAGGGGGTCAAGTGGCGCTTGCCAATCTACTTGACCGCCGTGGTGGAGGGGCCGGCGCCTGAGGGGCAGCCGGACCGTACACCACGGCTCTCCACCCGACCCTATCCTGAGCACGCTCAAACGCCGTGTCCGAAAAAGTCTTCCAATCAGAACGAGTGCCACTAGTTTCGCCTAGCTGCTGAATCAGTAGCTTAAGAAAATAGTGTCGGGAGGAGGCTGGAGGCCGGCCTTGCTGCCGAGCCACATCCATTGTGCAGTCAAAAGTCGTACGAGGAAGACGAGAAGCCGGCATGCGCATCACATGGCCTAGCCACTGCATTGATCGCTTTGCCGCAAGGCTCTCAATTGGCTCAGTGTCGCACGCCTGCCGAATATAAGTTAATCTGTGCCGGTCGACCAGGCGCACACCCAGAATGCGACGAAGGCAGTTAGAGTGGGCAGCCTCCAATCGAGCCAATCATCCATCCACTCATCCATCTATCCATCCATCCTTCCAAACTGCCACCCCAGCCGCAGCAGCGGCAGCAGCGGCAGGAGCGGCAGCAGCGGCAGCAGCCATGGGTTACAGCCACGGCGTTGGGCGCGCGCATCCATCCATCCATCCACCCACCCTTCGAAACTGCCCCCCTCCCCTCCCCGAGCTGCTGCATTTCCACCCATCAATCCATCCATCCATCCAGCCACCCTTCCAAACTGCCCCCCCCCCCCCCCCCCGCGGCAGCCGCAGCCGCAGCAGCCATAGCAGCAGCCATGGGGCACCGCCGCGATGTTGGGCGCACGCATCCATCCAGCCAGCCATCCACCCTTCGAAACTGCCCCCTCCCTTCCTCCAGCTGCTGCATATCCACCCATCCATCCATCCATCCACCTTTCCAAACTGCCCCCCCCCCCAGCCACAGCAGCGGCTGCTAAAGCAGCAGTCGGGGGTCACAGCCGCGGCAAAGGGCGCACGCATCCATCCATCCACCCTTCAAAACTGCCCCCCCCTGCCCTGAGCTGCTGAATTTCCACCCACCCATCCATCCATCCCCCCTGCCCACCCACCCCTCCCCAGCCACCGCAGCAGCAGCAGCCGTGGTAGCAGCCGCGGCTCACAGCCACGGCAACGGGCGCACGCATCCATCCATCCATCCACCCTTCCAAAGTCCCCCCCCCCCCTCCCTCGAGCTGCTGCGTTTCCACACATCCAGCCATCCAGCCATCCACCCTTCCAAACTGCCCC
>VFSX01000059.1:363424-385924 GCA_016618255.1 Chlamydomonas sp. UWO 241 | reverse complement strand
CCCCGGCCGACCGTCCCGCCACTCTCCTTCTCTCTTCCTCCCCTGTTTTTTCTCCCTCCAGCCACCCAAATCCAATGCTGGTGTTGTCTCTGCCATGCAGGCACGCATGCCTCCGCGCGTCATGTAGGCAATTGGCCCGCGCCACCCGTCGTCACCGCCCCCGGCCGACCGTCCCGCTTATCCCCTTCCCTCTTCCTCACCTGTTTCCCCCCTCTCCAGCCACCCTCAAATCCAACGCTGATGCTGTGTCTATGCTGTCTCTGCCATGCAGGCATGCACGCCGCCGCGCGCCAAGCGCTCGGCCCGCGCCGGCCGTCGCTCCGCTCCCTGCTGTCCGTCCCGCACTTCTCCTTCCCTCTGCCTCACCTGTTTTCCCCCCTCTCCAGCCACCCAAATCCAACGCTGGCACTGTCTCTGTCATGCATATACGCATGCTTGCGTGCTTAGCGCTCGGCCCGCGCCAGCCGTCGTTCCGCCCCCTGCCGACTGTCCCGCATCTCTCCTTCTCACTTCCTCACCTGTTTTTCCCTATCCAGCCACCCAAATCCAACGATGATGCTGTGTCACGCAGGCATGCACGCCGCCGCGCGCAACGCGCTCGGCCCGCGCCAGCCGTCCTCCTCACCCCCTGCCAATCGTCCCGCCTCTCTCCTTCTCTCTTTCTCCCCTGTTTTCCCCCCTCTCCAGCCACCCAAATCCAACACTGATGCTGTGCCTACACTGAAAACTGTGTCATGCATGCCTCCGCGCGTCATGACGGCGATTGGCCCGCGCCACCAGTCCTCCCCGCCCACTGCTGACCGTCCCGCCACTCTCCTTCTCTTTATCCCTCCTGGTTTCCCCCTCTCCAGTCACCCGAATCCAACGCTGACGCTGTGTCTATGCTGATGCTGTGTCATGCAGGCATGCACGCCGCCGCGCGCCAAGCGCTTGGCCCGCGCCAGCCGTCGTTCCGCCCCCTGCCGACCGTCCCGCATCTCTCCTTCCCACTTCCTCCCCCTTTTGTCCTGCCTCCCAAATCCAATGCTGGTGCTGTCTGTGCCATGCAGGCAGGCACGCCGCCGTGCGCCAGGCGCTCGGCCCGCGCCAGACGTCCTCCCGCCCCCCGCCGACCGTCCCGCCCCTCTCCTTCTCTCTTGCTGTCCTGGTTTTTCCTTACACCCAAACCAACGCTGGCACTGTCTCTGTCATGCAGGAATGCACGCCGCCACACGCCAGGCGCTCGGCCCGCGCCAGCCATCATTCCGCCCCATGCCGACCGTCCCGCCACTCTCCTTTGGCGGCATGAGCGGAGGGGGCTCCCTGTCTGGCAGTTTCGCTTTGGGGCGAACCGCCGCGAGCAGTGGTGGTGGGTGTTGGGTGCTATTTTTTGTGTCTGGTTTGGCATTCTGTCTTTATTCTGTTTCTCTCCCTCTCTCCCTCTCTCCCTCTCTCCCTCTCTCCCTCTCTCCCTCTCCCTCTCTCCTCTCTCCCTCTCTCCCTCTCTCCCTCTCTCCCTCTCTCCCTCTCTCTGCCCCGCACCACCTCATCCACCGCACCGGTGATGCGTGCAGGCGATTTCATCCCAGGAGCTGTGTTTGGCGCACACGAGCCGCGGGTGGTCGACCTGGATGAGCGGCCGGCACGTGCAACGCGCACGGTTGCTCTTCAGGTAGGATCATTTTGTACAGTTCGTTTACTAGCTGCCTATGATGGCGCGTTAGGTTGTGTTGAGCTGGACAAGGGTTGGTGCGATTGGGGGGACAGGGTCTTCTGGGCAGGCAGGCAGGCAGCCGGGCACGGCTGCCTGCCTCCCACACTTCCCCACAACCCCACCAAACCAACTAAGCTCTCAGAACCGTGTGTAGTACTTCATTGCGGTTCGTCATAACGGGGGACTGTGCTGGGGGGCATTGTGTGTAAGCGCTGTCGGCTAATCGTTCGGGTTTTGTGTTTGTACTTGAGGTTTATGTAGAGGCGCTCCCGTTGTATTACGCTTTCAACGACGACGACGACGACTGCTCCCCTGATGCTTCTCAACTCCATTGGCCCACCGAACAACTCATCAATCGACCCAGCTGGCACCCACTCTTCTGTGCATGTGCGCAGGCCGGCTCCGGTGGACACGAAATTGGCACGCAGTGCGCAGATGGCGTCGATGGGCGGGGCAGCCTCCCCACCACACCTGCCTCTGCCGCGGTCGCCGCGGCCGCAGTCTTTGCATCTGCTGCCGCGCAGCACCAGGGGCTGTCCTGGTCCCCAACCAGGCACACGACCACGCACAGCATGGGCGTGGGAGGGACCGCGGCAGGTGTGCGTGTGTGTGTGTGTGTGTGTGTGTGTGTGTATGTTTTGCGTCTGCTGCCGCACAGCACCAGGGGCTTTCCTGGTCGCCGACCAGGCACGCGGCCACGCAGGTGTGTGTGCGTGTGCGTGCGTGTATCTGTGTGTGTGTGCAATGCCACTAAGCTCACACACACACACACACACACACCAGGACCCCCAGAGAAGCAGGAGCACTTAGCCTGTCTGCCCAACACACGCACACCCACCCACACACATATTCCAGGGACTCTGAAGAAGCAGGGGCAGTTCATTGGCCTGCTGACGCACACACCGCACACCACACACACCACACAGTTACAGTTACATCGGCTTTCCAGCAAAGACTACCTCTAGTCCTAGTACCACCGCCTAGACCCAAGTCCAGTTCTGGCCCTAACAATTACTTGTGAGGGGCGGTAGCCACCAGCCGGCTGCCTGCCAACGTGTAGTCCCAGAGCAAAAAGGAGAGCTATTGTGCGACGCCTCCAAAATAGGTCCTAACTGCTTCTAGGGGATAGGGGGTCAAGTGGCGCTTGCCAATCTACTTGACCGCCGTGGTGGAGGGGCCGGCGCCTGAGGGGCAGCCGGACCGTACACCACGGCTCTCCACCCGACCCTATCCTGAGCACGCTCAAACGCCGTGTCCGAAAAAGTCTTCCAATCAGAACGAGTGCCACTAGTTTCGCCTAGCTGCTGAATCAGTAGCTTAAGAAAATAGTGTCGGGAGGAGGCTGGAGGCCGGCCTTGCTGCCGAGCCACATCCATTGTGCAGTCAAAAGTCGTACGAGGAAGACGAGAAGCCGGCATGCGCATCACATGGCCTAGCCACTGCATTGATCGCTTTGCCACAAGGCTCTCAATTGGCTCAGTGTCGCACGCCTGCCGAATATAAGTTAATCTGTGCCGGTCGACCAGGCGCACACCCAGAATGCGACGAAGGCAGTTAGAGTGGGCAACCTCCAATCGAGTCAGTTGTGTTTTAGTAGGGGCCCATGTTTCGCAGCCGTACAGAAAGTGGGGCAGCACGAAAGTGTTGTAAACCCGCATCTTAGACTGCACTTGCATCTTCTTGCTGGCCCAAATCTTATCAAAAGACGCAAACACGCCCAGCGCGCGACCGACACGCACACCGATCTCCTTTTCCACACCACCACTCTGGGTTATCCAACTCCCTAGATACTTAAAAGCAGAGACGGTCTTCACTTCACCACCAGTCAGCGCAAACGTGGGCAGATCCGCGACAAAATCTGCTGGCAAAATCATCACTTCTGTCTTGGCGGCGTTGATTTGCATGCCAAAGCTAGAGGACACTTTGTCAAGGATTTTCAGCATAAGCGCCAACTGAGCTGGGTCATGCGAGAACAAACATAAATCGTCGGCATACATCAGCATTACTATGCGCTCAACCGACGACGACAACACAGAGCCGCCGGCTCGGGTCACGACTGACACGCCAGCCCCCTCTGGCATCATGTCTAGCGCCTTTTTCACTATGTGGTTAATAAAAACATTGAACAACACAGGAGCAATGACGCACCCCTGTCGCACACCAGACGACACGGGGAATTCGTGCCCGATTTTCCCAGCCAGCCGCACGGCAGCTGCGGTGTTGGTGTGAAGATCCTCCAACAGATCAATAATGTGCGGATGAACACTATATAATCTAAGGACTCTCCACAGTGCCGCACGGTTTATGCAATCGTAAGCTTTAGAATAGTCGACAAATGCCACAGCCATGCATTGTTTGTACTCGGCATGTGCCGCGCTCAGCGAGCGCAGAGTAAAAATTGCATCAACAGTGCCTCTGCTTTTTCTGAAACCACACTGAGCCTCATGCAACTGACCATCAACCTGCGTGGAGACGCGGTGCAGAAGTATGGCAGCGTACACTTTCCCGGCAATAGAGAGAAGGCTTATACACACCACACACACACACACAATCGCACACACACCAGCCCCCCGGATAAGTAGGAGCGACTTGCACGCCTACCAGACACACACACACACACACACGCACACTCACGCACGCCAGGCCCCCCGGAGAAGCAGGAGCAGCTAGCACGCCTGCTGACAGAGATGTTTGGCGGCGGTGGCGGGGGGATGGCGGAGAGCCAGCCACTCCAGGGCGCATCTGCGCAGCAGCACGCAGAGGCGGTGGCGGCTCAGCTGTTTGAGACGCTCGGCACACGTGCGCACCAGGTGTGTGTGTGTGTGTGTGTTTGCGCGCGCGTGTGTGTGTGCGCTTGTGTGTGCTTGTTTTGAGGCAATATGATCTGCAATCTGCGGCACGCCTGCTGACTTGTTTGGGGGCTCTTTGGGGGGCAGCCCCACACCTGCCTCACACATACTACGTTCCAATGCCAATTGTGCGTTTTTCCGCTGATCTCCTTTGTATGTTGCAATTTCTCTGGTGATTGCACTTTGGTTGACGGCAGCTAGAGTGTGCAGCAGCGCATGCGCTGTCTGCCTGTAGCGCACAATGCTGCAGCCACCTTCTGCCTCAGCAAACCTCGGCGCCCAGGCCACACCAGCCCGCGCCGGCTACTCATCATTGTGAATCCAGGCAGCGCACTGGCAGCAGCCACGGCGCCGATGCTGACAAAAGCATGGGCCCTGCCAGGTAGCACCAGGTGCGCGCTCGCCCCTGCCTGAGCCTGCCTCGGCATTCCTGAGCCTGCGTGCTGCTTGGCTGTCCCTGCCTGTATGCCTGCTAGTTGGGCTGTGCTGTGCTCCAGCACAGGGACTGCTCCATTGAGTCACTGCTCCATGTGCAGGCGGCGCGGCATCGCCTCACGGCGGCATCGCGTTGCCTGCTGCTGCCTGAGCCTTCCTGAGCCTGCGTGCTGTTTGGCTGTCCCTGCCTGCTAGTTGGGCTGTGCTCTGCTCCATGCACAGGGACTGCTCTGCTCCAATGAGTCCCTGCTCCATGTGCAGGCGGCACGGCATTGTCTCACGGCGGCATTGCGCTGCCTGCTGCTGTCTGAGCCTTCCTGAGCCTGCATGCTGCATGGCTGTCCCTGCCTGTATGCCTCCTAGCTGGGCTGTGCTCTGCTCCATGCACAGGGACTGCTCTCCGATGAGTCCCTGCTCCATGTGCAGGCGGCACGGCATCGTCTCACGGCGGCATTGCGCTGCCTGCTGCTGCCTGAGCCTTTCTGAGCCTGCATGCTGCATGGCTGCCCCTGCCTGTATGCCTGCTAGCTGGGCTGTGCTCTGCTCCATGCACAAGGACTGCTCTGACCCTGATGAGTCCCTGCCCTGTGCGCAGGCAATGCCATGCTCCAAGCGGTGCAATGGGCGTCCACGCTCAGCCTGAGGCTCAGGTCTCAAGACCTAGGCCAAGGCCGGCAATATATCCGCGAGCACGGCATCCGTGCATGTATGCATGCGTAGCTGCCTGACTCTGCCGCCCTCCACGTGCGCACACACAACACAGACCGCGCCAGCTGCACTGTTTGGTGGCACCGCCGCGCGTGGCGGCGCGTCACTCCTGGGGACTTCTGGTGGGTGGGTGGTGGTGTTCTTGTGGGAAACATGCTGAGATGTAGCATGGAGCGGGTGTTGCCTAAGTGTGGAGCGTGGGCACAGGTCCATACGCACGGTCCATGTATGCATTGGCATCTCCCAAAGTTATGTGGGTGGTGTGGATCTGAGGGCCAGTGTCACGCCTTGGTGCGCGCGTGCAGCGTACGCTGTGGAGGTTGTGACCCGCGCAGTGGCCCCTGGGAAGGATTTCAATCATTCTTGTTTGAGCAACTTTGCCTGCGCATGCCAGGCGTAATTAACAGCGGGCGTTCACAAAAAGCATGCCGTTGTGCTGCTCTTGGCGAGAGCTTTCCAATGCACCCCTCCACGCCCTATCTCACCAAGTGGTTTTCTGGGAAATGGGGAATCCGGCGCAGAGCGGTATGCTGCTAGCGGGGGGATCACTGGACCCACGCAAGTGCATCGGAATCCGCACCAGGTAGCCAGGCAGTCTCAGTCGGGCGTCAGGCCGAGCGCCAACACGAGTCTCGCATGCACCAGAAGTGGTTCCACACCGCACCGTAACCATTGCGGCAGGTGGGCCCACAAGGGTCCTAGGTGTCGGCATTGGGCGCTGTTGGCCTTATGTATCGGTGCGTGTTCTGAAAACTCCGCATCGATGCGATGCGACTGTATGTGTGCTAGATGCATGCGTGTGCCCTGACTGTACAATCCACCACTACGGCCTGCACGCTCAAAGGAGGAGGCCCCAGCCCTACGATCATGGCGCTCAGCGGGCCCGCGAGCAGCTGGGGCGTGCTGCACCTCGCGTACCAGGTTAGAGAACGCCACTGGTGCTCAGTTCTGGGAAAGCATGGGTTTAGGGACGGGAGGGCCTGCCCGCTTGGCATCCCATGCCCACCCTCAAGGACTCTTCAAATCAGTAACAGTAACATTGGCTTTCCGGCGAAGACTACCTTCTAGTCCTAGTACCACCGCCTAGACCCAAGTTCAATTATGGCCTCAACAATTACTTGTGAGGGGCGGTAGCCAACAGCCAGCTGCCTGCCAACGTGTAGTCCCACAGCAAAAAATAGAGCTGTAACAAACCAACATCCCCATTCTGCCCCACAGGGCCTCCGTGCCGCCTCCCTGCTCGGCAGCCTCGAAGTGCGCGCCCAACAGCAGTCGGTCGATGCGCAGCAGCTCATGCAGGCAAACACACACACACACACACACACACAGGGCCTCCGTGCCGCCTCCCTGCTCGGCAGCCTCGAATTGCGCGCCCAACAGCAGTCGGTGGATGCGCAGCAGCTCATGCAGGCACACACACACACACACACACACACACACACTCAAACACACACACACACACACACACACACACAGGGCCTCCGTGCCGCCTCCCTCCTCGGTAGCCTCGAAGTGCGTGCCCAACAGCAGTCGGTCGATGCGCAGCAGCTCATGCTCCACGAGCTGCTCATGAACGCTAGAGGGGGCGGCGGCGGCGCAGCAGGGATGCCAGCCCCCGCGTGGCCCGGCGGCGTGGGAGGAGGCCACGCACAGCAGCAGGGGGGCGCCCCCACGTGGCCTGGTGCTGCTGCTGCTGCTGCGTGGTCCGGGGGAGCAGGCAACGTGACACAGCAACAGGGCAGTGGCGGCGGTGGTGGCGGACCTTTCGCGCAGCAGGCGCAGCAGAGCCCTCGCGGCCAGGCCCCCGCGTCCGCGGCGCACGCGGCGGTCGCGGCATGGGCGGCCGCGCACGTGCACGGCGTTCAGCCCGTGGTGGGTGCGCTCGCTTGTTGCCGCACGCATGCACTGCGCGTGCCCGCCATGTAAGCTACCGAGTGCACCTTGAACCGTGGGAACGCACACGGCGCGCAGCCCACGGTGGGTGCGCTGGCATATGGTGCCGCACGCATGCACTGCGCGTGCCCGCCATATAAGCTACCGAGTGCGCGTGCCCACTGCGCCTTGCACCGTGGACACGCGCACGGCGCGCAGCCCACGGTGCGTGCGCTCGCTTGTTGCCGCGCGCATGCACTGCGCGTTTGTGCCATACGAGCCACCAAGTGCACAGCACACGCTTGGCCACTCGCTCTCGCACGCGCACACACGCACACACACACACACACACTCACCCCCACCCCTCAAACGGCCACGCTCGTAGTATGCACAGTCCCCGGCGCGCGCTGGACCGGCTGGCGCCCCTCCCACCCCCTGTGCGGCTGGTGCCTACTCAGAGCCACCCAAGAGCCCGCAGCTGCAGGCAAAGTCGATCCTCAAGCGGCCCGACACAGCAGGCAGCGACGGCCTGCGGGCGTCGGCCAGCTTCGGACTGGTGGGGGCGGGCATGCGTGCGTGTGTGTCTCACGTGTTGCCCGACGTGCAATGCACGTTTTGCCCTTTGGGAACTGTTTCGAATGTCTCTCTCCCCCCCTTGTGTGTGTGTTTGTGTGTTTGCGTGCGTGTGTGCTGTGTGTGCGTGCTCGCGCGTGCGTGTGTGTCAAGTGGTGGCGGCACCCTCACATCACCCCTCCCTTCCCACACACAGGCGCCCCAGTCGCCACGGCTCCACTTTGGGGAGGCCCCCCTGCAGTCGCCGCGCAACAGCGTGCTGATCGTGGAGCCTGGTCAGGTGGGCTGGGTGTCGGTTGCTGGTTATAAGAGGGTGGATGGCAGGTGCAGCCTCACTCTCTCTTTTTCTCTCTCTTCCCCCCTCTCTTTCTTCCTCTCTCTCCATATTTCTCTCTCTCTCTCTCTCTCTCTGACTCTCTCGCTCTCTCTCTCTCTGACATGCTATTCTATCATTATTAGCAGCCTGATCCTCAATTCTAAAACTACAGCCTGAAACATCAAGCACAAGCCCCCACAACCTGCCCCGGTCCATGCAACACCCGTACTCGTCGTTCCTTGAAGCAGTGGCACTCTGTTTTTTGTTCCTACGATGCGGCGCAAATCTTGAATCTCCTCCTGCTGGCCTCCTGCTATGCTCAGCATATCATGCGACCAATGCAGTATATCTCTCTCTTTTATACTCCATGCCCCCACTCCCCATCCGCAGCAGCGCCAGCAGTCGCCGCTCCTGCAGCAGCGCTCTCCACAGCAGGCGTCAGCCCCGGTGCGATCCGCGCTGAAGCGGAGCATCACCGTCAAGACCGACCACTCGGATGAAGACAGCTATGACGACGACTTTGAGGACGAGGACGAGGTGTGTGTGTGAGGGTGGGCGTGGGGGGGTGGAGGGGAGGGGAGAACGGGGACTGGAGGGGGGGGGGGGGGCGGAGCATCACAGTCGAGACCGACCGCTCGGATGATTGACAGCTATGACGATGATGATGACTTTGAGGATGACGACGAGGTGCGCGTGTGGAGGGGTATGTGTGTGTGGGGGGGGAGAATGGGAAACAAGGGGGGGGCATCACCATCAAGACCGACCGCTAGGAAGATTGACAGCTATGACGACAACAAGGCGTGCGTTTGGAAAGGGGGTAGGGGGCTGGAAGGGGACAGCATCTCAGGGGTCGCGTTTGCAGGCAGGGTGATGATTCGTAAGCCGTGGGTGGTGCCATGGGCGCTGGGCTCTCCCGCGCGGGCACCCGCCCCCCCCCTCCACACACCCACCTCACACCCACACGCACGCACACACCGGGGGGTCACGCAGGCCCTGCCGCGAGCACGCTTCGCCGCGGCTGCCGCCGCACTCCTTGAGTCGGACGTCGGGTCTGACGCTGAGACGGCGTCCATTCCAGAGACGGTGGGGAATTGGCAATTGATCTGATCAGAGAGTGACGATGGATGTTTCTCAGTCTGTTGGACGTTAACTGAGATGTAAAGAGAAAGACTGGCAGGTCCCTCAACTCCCCCTACCTAAAGGTGCGCACTGAAGACTTCAAGTTGGTCCCCTGTTTGTTCCCACAGGTCTGCTCCTTTACGTACCCGCGCACGTTTCCGGGCGTTTGCGTGCACGCACACACACACACACACACACACACACACGCACATGTGCGCGCGCACACACACAGAGACAGACACACACACATGCGCGCATGCGCACAGGTCCGCTCCATGCGCACCCCACGCGCGTTTGCGCACAGCCGCCAGTCTTCCATCCGCTCGCTGCGCTACGGAGAGCACGCGCGAGGCGACGACGGAGGTTTTGTTGAGGAGGAGGTATGTTACCAGGGTGGGGGAAACCTCGTCAGAGTGTGTGTGTGATATTGTGTTTGTTTGTGTGATTGCTGCGCTACGAAGAGCACGTGCGTGGCGACGACGATGGTTTTGTCAAGGAGGTGGGATAATAGGGTGGGGGGGCTTGCCAGGGTTGGTGTGTGTGCATGCGTGTGTGTGTGTACGTGTGCTTGAGTGGATATTGTGTGTTTGTACGTGTGTGATTGCTGTGCTACGGAGAGCACGCGCGTGATGACGAAGGAGGTTTTGTCGACAAGGAGGTGGGTTGAGGGGAGGCCTTGTCAGAGCCGGTGCGTGTGTGTGCTCAACAGCCCGCCAAATTCGGTTGATGCCACCATGGACACGCACACACTCACACACACGCACACTCACACAGGTGCTCAGCGTGCTCGACAGCCCGCCAGAGTCGGTCGATGCCCTCATGATGCGCAGACCGGCCGTCGGCGGCGTGAGCCGCAAGGTGTGTGCGTGTGTGTGTGTGTGTGTGTGCGTGCGTGTGTGTGCGTGTGAGTGTGTGTGCGTATCCTGCTTTCAAGTTGCCAGCAAATAACATTCACACACACACACATACATACACACGAACGCGAGAGGTCGGCCATGCACTTTCATGCGCGGCTTCCGTTGCACACACACACACACACACACACAAGCACACGCATGCGCACACACACACACGCACGCAGGCGCGCAACAGCTCCAGCGTTGAGTCCGAGAGCAAAAACTACACCGACGAGTTCAGTGGCTCGGCACAGGTGGGTGGGTGCATGGTGGCAGGTGGCAGGTGGGCGGCAGGTGGGTGGCAGGTGGGAGGCAGGTGGGTAGCAGCTGAGTGGCAGCTGGGTAGCAGGTGGGCGGCAGGTGGGCGGCAGGTGGGTGGCAGGTGGCAGGTGGGTGGGTGCATGGTGGCAGGTGGGTGGCAGGTGGTGGCAGGTGGGCGGCAGGTATGTGGCAGGTGAGCGGCAGGTAGGAGGAAGGTGGGTGGGTGCATGGTGGCATGCTGCAGCTGGAGGCAGCTGGGTGGCAGCTGGGTGGCAGGTTGATGTATGGAGGCAGGTGGCAGGTGGGCGGCAGGTGGCATGCGGCAGATGGGCGGCAGGTGGGTGCGGCAGCAGCAGCGCCGGCACGTGCACTCGCACACGCGCACAACAGGGATGTATTCATGCGTTGGCGTGATGGCGGTCTCGCGGCGCGGCCCCTGCTGGCCCGGCGCTGGCGCCACTCTGCTCATAAATTTCCAGCCGCTCACCTGCCGGCCACCTGCCGCCCACCTCCCACCCACCTGCCGCCCACCTGCCGCAGACTGCCATCACAGTGGGCGGCGGCGGCGGCGGCCGAGCGATATCGCGCGCCGCGAGTTTGGCCTCGCACAAGGTGTGTGTGTGTGTGTGTGTGCATTGGTTTTAAGGGGAGGGGGGGTCAGAGGGAGAAATGGTGACGGTCTAACCTCTTCCACTCGAGCACACACACACGCACACACACACACAAACACACACACACACACATACACACGAACGCAGGACGTCGGCTGTGCCCTCTCCCGCGCGGCCACCGTTGCACATACACACACACACGTTAACGCGAACGCGAACGGGGGGGTCAGAGGGAGAAATGGTGACGGTCTAACCTCTTCCACTCGAGCACACACACACGCACACACACAAACACACACACACATACACACGAACGCAGGACTTCGGCCGTGCCCTCTCCCATGCGGCTTCCGTCGCTGGGTCGCAGTTTGGCGCCAGCGACGAAAACAACCCGATCAGCCCAAGGCGTCCGGGCGTGGTCGGCCGTGCGTCCGTGCTGCGCATGTCGAGGCGGCGGTCGACGGTGCTGGGCAATGAGGTGCCGCTGCTCAACCAGGTGTGTGTGTGTGTGTGTGTGTGTGCATGCGTGTGTCTGTGCGTGTGTGTGTGTGTGTGTGTGTGTCGAGGCGGCGGTCGACGGTGCTGGGCGACGAGGTGCCGCTGCTCAACCAGGTGTGTGTGTGTGTGTGTGTGTGTCGATGCGGCGGTCGACGGTGCTGGGCGAAGAGGTGTCGCTGCTCAATCAGGTGTGTGTGTATGTGTGTGTGTGTTTGTGTGTGTCGATGCGGCGGTCGACAGTGCTGGGCGACGAGGTGCCGCTGCTCAACCAGGTGTGTGTGTGTGTGCGTGTGGGTGTGTGTGTGCATGCGTGTGTGTGTGTGTGTGTGTGCGTCCGTGCTGCGCATGTTGATGCGGCGGTTGACGGTGCTGGGCGACGAGGTGCCGTTGCTCAACCAGGTGTGTGTGTGTGTGTGTGTGTGTGTGTGTGTCGAAGCGGCGGTCGACGGTGCTGGGAGACGAGGTGCCGCTGCTCAACCAGGTGTGTGTGTGTGTGTCTGTGTGTGTTGGTGTTTGTTGCGCGCATGTGCATGTGTGTGTGTTGCGCATGTTCACAAGGTGCCACCCAGCAGCAACCAGGTGCGGTCCGCACGACATATGCACGGTTGGTCAACAGCTTCTGACCACTTTCAACTATTACCAACTGCCACCAACTCTCACCAACCGCTATGCACACACACACTCACACACACTCACACTCAATTCCCAACCGCCACCCTTTGAATTCAAACCCCGCACGCAACCGCCCCACACCGCTGCAGATGGTCGACCCCTTGAAGCATGCGGCCAACCGGCCCGCGAGCCCTGACGGATCGCACCAGGACGTGCGCTCGACTGCAACGCCTGGCACCCTCCCAACAGCAACCGCCACCCTTTAAATTCCTTTTAAACCCGGCCACACCGCAGATGGTCGACCTCTCGAAGCGGGCGGCCCGCAAGCTCCCAACAGATCGGACCAGGCCGCGCGTACGACTGTGGCTCCTGGCACCCTCCGAACAACAACTCCCCCCAACCACCAACCGCCACCCTTTAAATTCCTGTCAAACCCAGCCACACCGCAGATGGTTGACCTGTCAAAGCGGGCGGCCAGCCGGCCAGCGAGCTCCGACAGCTCGGACCAGGACGCACGCTCAAATGATTCCTGGCACCCTCCCAACAACAACTCCACCCAACTCCCAACAGCTACCCTTCGAATTCAAACCCCGTGCGACAGCTACCCTTTGAATTAAAACCCCGCGCACAACCGCCCCACACCACCGCAGATGGTCGACCTCTCAAAGCGGGCGGCCAGACGGCCTGCGAGCTCCCGAAGAATCGGATCAGGACGCACGCTCGACTGTGACTCCTGACACCCTCCGAACCAACTTCACTGCTTTGAATTCAAACCCCACGCGTAACCGCCCCACACCGCTGCGGCCAGCCGGCCCGCGAGCTCCGACGGATCGGACCAGGACGCACGCTCGACTGTTACTCCTGGCACCCTCCGAACAACAACTCCACCCAACCCCCAACCGCCACCCTTTGAATTCAAACCCTGCGCAACCGCCACCCTTTGAATTCAAACCCCGCGCAACCGTCACCCTTTGAATGCAAACCCCGCGCAACCCTGATGGCCTCCGCAAGGCACCCTCCCAACCCCAACCGCCACCCTGTAAAATCCTGTTTAACCCGGCCACACCGCAGATGGTCGACCTCTCAAAGTGGACGGCCAGCCGGCCCGCGAGCTCCGACGGCTCGGACCAGGACGCACGCTCGACTGCAACTCCTGGCGCCCTCCCAACAACAACTCCTTCCCAACTCCCAACCACCACCCTTGAAAATCCTGTCAAATCCGGCCACACCGCAGATGGTCGACCTCTCGAAGCGGGCGGCCAGCCGGCCAGCGAGCTCCGACGGCTCGGACCAGGACGCGCTGGATGGCCTGCGCAAGGCGTACGACAACCACAACCATGACAGGGGGCACCACGAGAGAGGCGGGCGCGCGCGCTCGCGCCCGGCGTCCCCGCCTCGCGGGGGGTCGCCCACGGGCAGGGAGCCGCCGCCGCCGCCCCCGCTGCACGCTTATCATGGCGGAGGGGGCTACCAGGTGTGTGTGTGTGCGTGCGTGTGTGTGTGGAGGGGGGGGGCGCCCACGGGCAGGGAACCGCCGCCGCTGCTCCCGCTGCACACTTGTCTCGGCGGAGGGGGCTACCAGGTGTGTGTGTGTGTGTGTGTGTGTGTGTGTGTGTGCATGTGTGTGCGTGCGTACGTGTGTGTGTGTGTGTGTGCATACGTGTGTGTGTGCGTGTGTGTGTGTGTGTGTGTGTGTGTGTGTGTGGAAGGGAAGGGTCATGCACAGGCAGGGAACCGCCGCTGCCCCATGTTCACGGCGGAGGGGGCTACCAGAAGCGTGTGTGTGCGTGTGTGTGTGTGTGTGTTTGTGTGTGTGTGGAAGGGGGTTTCAGGTGTGGGTGGCTGTGTGTGTGTGCCAATAGCAGCTACCCGCAGCTTCCACAAACCCGTACCCTAAACCCCGACCCCCTCCTCCCCCCTGCGGTGTGTGCACAACAGGCGCCGCAGCCGCCGCCCCAGCTCAACGCGGTGCAGCTCACGCTGATGCGCTACCAGCAGCTACCTGCAGCTTCCTTCGTCCCTAAAACCTGACCTCCCCCCCTCTTACGTTTTATGCACAGCAGGCGCCGCCGCCGCCGCCCCACCTCAGCGCGGTGCAGCTCACGCTGATGCGCTGCCAGCGGATACCTTCAGCTTCCCTCGTTCCTTAACCCCGCCCCCCGCGCCCCCTCTTGCGTTGTGTGCACAGCAGGCGCCGCCGTCGCCGCCCCAGCTCAGCGTGGCGCAGCTCACGCTGATGCGCTACCAGTAGCTTCTTGCAGTTTCTATAACCTTTACCCTACTAAACCCCGCCCCCTGTCCTCCCCCTCTTGTGTTGTGTGCACAGCAGGCGTCGCCGCCGCCGCCCCAGCTCAGCGCGGCGCAGCTCACGCTGATGTGCAGCTTCCCTCGTCCCTACACCCCGACTCCCCCCCCTCTTGCGGTGTGTGCACAGCAGGCGTCGCCACCGCCGCCGCCCCAGCTCAGCGTGGCGCAGCTCACGCCGATGCGCGACCAGCAGCTTCTTGCAGCTTCCATAACCTGTACTTGACTAAACCCTCCCCCCCTCCCCCCCCCTCTTGCGGTGTGTGCACAGCAGGCGTCGCTGCCGCCGCCCCAGCTCAGAGCGGCGCAGCTCACGCTGATGCGCTTCCAGCAGCTACCTGCAGCTTCCTTTGTCTCTAAACCCCGACCCCCCCTCTTGCGTTGCATGCACAGCAGGCGTCGCCGCCGCCGCCCCAGCTCAACGCGGCGCAGCTCACGCTGATGCGCTACCAGCAGCTTCTTGCCAGCGGCGCGCTCAGCCTGCCGGGCCTCACGCCGCAGCAGACGCAGGTCAGGAAGCTAGGCCCCCTGGGACGATCCCTAGTGGGCCGCATGCGCGCATGCGCGTGTGTGCATGCATGTGTGTGCTCCCGCCAAGGGTGCGCCCCCAGCCTGCAGGGCCTCACGCCGCAGCAGGCGCAGGTCGTCAGTTCTAGGTCCCCTGGGATGGGGGATGGGGACACACACACACACACACACACACACACGCATGCACGCACGCACACACCAGGGGTGTATTCGGGGGCATGCCACTCATCGGTTTTCCAGGAGAGGGCCTCATGGACTCATCGGCTTTCCAGGAGAGGGCCTCATGGACTCATCGGCTTGCCTTTTTTTCCCGGGGGCTGCGCCCCCGGACCCCCGCTGTCCGCAGTACTCTGTTGCTGTGGTAAGGTCTCTCACGCAAGCTTGAATGGGGGGCAGCAGCAAACACACATCCAGAAGACAAACAGCTCGCAACAGCTCATGTGCGCGGCGCGGACATGCATGCATGCAGCGCATGGCGGGACGGCGCATGCAACACCGCAATGGACTCTGATTGAAAGTATCATGATGCACTGATGCATGTAGAACACCACAGTATGCGCGCAGGATCCTGGCCGTCAGAGGAAAGCGCCATTCCAAACTTCGGACCTACACCTAACCTCCACCAGCATCCGGGGGCGGAGCCCCCGGAAGCCAGAATCACGTTGCGATTTCAAACCGCAGAAACGCTTCAGAAATGAGGGATTGTGTGCTTTTGCGTCGGAGTCGGAGTGTGGGGGGAGCCCAAGCCGAACGCCCGGATCGGCTTGGCGTGGTCATCGGCGACGCCGATGAGAGGCCCTCCGGGCCCTGACACTTGTCGGATTTCTCGATCCCGCCCCCAAGAGACCATCGGTTTTGCGCCCTTCGGGCGCCCTTTTCGTCGGAATCCGATCGGCGGGTACACCCCTGGCGCACACACGCACACACATACACGCACTCACCCCCCCAGACACACACACACGCACACGCATCCATGCAGGCGCTCATCGGGGTGTTCGGGGTGCATCCACGCATCCATGCAGGCTCTCATCGGGGTGCCCGGCCCAGCGCCGCACGTTACCGCCACTGCGGCGCTCACACACACGCACACACACACACGCGCACACACACACACACGCATGAACACACACGCACACACACACATCCACACAGGCACTCATGGGGGTGCCCGGCCCAGCGCCGCACGTCGCCGACACCTTGCCACTCACACACACACACAGTAACACGGGGTTTCCAGCTAAGCAGGCTACTCTTCTACTAGAGACACCCGCCGATACTCCAGCACACTTAAGTACTAGAGTACCGCCGGCTCCCGGCCGATAGACTACCGCTCCCGCCGGCTAGACTACCCCAAACAGCGGTCTCTGAGAGACATGTCTGGCAAGGAGCATAAAGGAGAGGACCTTCCTCAGGGCCACAGTAGTGGCCTTGTGGCCAATCAAGCCGGCAGAGGCGACTGGCGCTGACTGGAACGGCCCCCGCCTGGCAGTGCATGGCTGTCCAGCTCTCGTTTGCATGGGGCTCAGCCGGCGCCCCATGCCTCATGCATGGCCAGGTCCCACCCTCCAGGGGGGCATGGACGACAGAGTTGTCACACACACAGAGTTGTCACACACACACACACACACACAGAGTTGTCACACACACACACACACACACAAACACACACTCACCCCCCCCACCACACACACACACACACACACGCATCCACGCAGGCACTCATCGGGGTGCCCGGCCCAGCGCCGCACATCGCCACCACCTTAGCACACACACCCACACACACACACACACGCATCCACGCATCGACGCAGGCACTCATCGAGGTGCCCGGCCCAGCGCCGCACGGCGCCGCCACTGCGACGCGCACACACACGCACACATGCACACACGCACTCTCACACACACACACACATGCACACTCGCGCACGCACACACACGCACACACGCACACACATGCTCACACACACGAATCCACGCAGGCGCTCATCGGGGTGCCCGGCCCAGCGCCGAAAGTTGCCGCCACTGCGGCGCTCACACACACACACACACACACGCACACACACGCACACACACACACTCGCATGAACACGCACACACACACACGCACTCACACACACACGCATCCACACATCCACGCAGGCGCTCATCGGGGTGCCCGGACCGTCGCCGCATGGCGCCGCCACCTTGGCACTCACATCCACACACTCCCACACACACAAGACTGTAAAATCGACCACACACACACATGCTCACACACACGCATCCACGCAGGCGCTCATCGGGGTGCCCGGCCCAGCGCCGCACGTCGCCTCCACTGCGGCGCTCGATGCTTTTGGCGGCCCCGGTGCCGCGGCAGAGCACAGGAACGCCACAGCCGCAGCGGCAGCCGCGCGCGCCGCCGCCGGCGCGTCTCTGCTCAACGGCCTGGGCGTGGCCGGCGCAGGCGCCAACGCAGCCGCAGGTGTGTGTGTGTGTGCGTGTGTCGAAAGGCTTTGCCCGGCGGCCGACGCCAACGCGGCTGTTCATCTCCTGCCCACACCCACACCCTGCCCTGCTCCTCCCCTCCCTCACCAACAACAGCAGCAAAGTTGCACTACAGACCCCACCCACCCTTCGCACACTCACTCCACCGCCACCGCCGACATTCCACTGTCAACCATGCTGCTGCAGACGGGGGGACGGCTGCGGCAACGGAGGGCAGGGCGCCGGGTGATGCAATGGCCGGGGCGCTGGGTCGGCTGAGGGAGCAGCTCGTGGGCGCGGCCGTTCAGGTGAACACACACACGTGCACACACAAAACACACACACACACATATGCACAAGCACAAGCACACCGGGTAGTGCGACACACACACACACTCACACACACACACACCGGGTGGTGGGATGGCCGGGGCGCTGGGTCGGCTGAGGGAGCAGCTCGTGGGCGTGGCCGTGCAGGTGAACACACACACACACGCACACACACGCACGCACATAAACACACACACACGCACATGCACACACCGGGTGATGCAATGGCTGGGGCTGTGCTGGGTCAGCTGAGGGAGCAGCTCGTGGGCGCGGCTGTGCAGGTAACAGTAACAGTAACACGGGGTCTCCAGCTAAGCAGGCTACTCTTCTACTAGAGACACCCGCCGATACTCCAGCACACTTAAGTACTAGAGTACCGCCGGCTCCCGGCCGATAGACTACCGCTCCCACCGGCTAGACTCCCCCAAACAGCGGTCTCTAAGAGACATGTCTGGCAAGGAGCATATAGGAGAGGACCTTCCTCAGGGTCACAGTAGTGGCCTTGCGGCCAGTCAAGCCGGCAGAGCCGACTGGCGCTGACTGGAACGGTCCCCGCCTGGCAGTGCACGGCTGTCCAGCTCTCGTTTGCATGGGGCTCAGCCGGCGCCCCATGCCTCATGCATGGCCAGGTCCCACCCTCCAGGGGTGCATGGACGACAGAGTTGTCATGGAGGCTGCCTGAAGACCTTCCAACGCCAGTCACCGGCAGACGAGCGACCCCGAGGATGAGCGCGGTGACGAACGCTGCGATTGGTAAAGCGGATTTACTCTGTGTTGCCTCGGCGGTCGCCACCGCTGAAGCCGTGATGGTAGCCCGCCTCCACGGGCAGCCATCTTGACCAATGTCCAGCATGCATTGACGGGCGCCAGCTCCTCCGCTCGTCGATCAACTCGTCGAGATCGGTGCCGCATGGCGTCAAAAGCAGGTGAACACACACAAATGTGCGCACACACACACACGCACACAAACATGCACATGCACACACCGGGTGGTGCGATGGTTGGGGCTGTGCTGGGTCGGCTGAGGGAGCAGCTCGTGGGTGCGGCCGTGCAGGTGAGGACACACACACACACACACACACACACTGTGTATGATACACTGCGTATGATAAACACACCTACACTGCGTATGATACACACACACTCACACCGGGTGGTGCGCTGGCTGGGGCAGTGCTGGGTCGGCTGAGGGAGCAGCTCGTGGGTGCGGCCGTGCAGGTGAGGACACACACACGCACGCACACACACACACACACACACACACTGTGTATGATACACTGCGTATGATAAACACACCTACACTGCGTATGATACACACACACTCACATCGGGTGGTGCAATGGCTGGGGCAGTGCTGGGTCGGCTGAGGGAGCAGCTCGCGGGCGCGGCCGTGCAGGTGAGATCAGAGAGAGGGAGAGGTCGTTTCACAGAAACTCTGAATGGCATTTAGAGAAACTCTGAACGTCAGAGACCTAGGAGATCCTCCTCGATGGGCTGTCCCAGACGTGAAGCAGTGGGGCAAACCTGCCGGGTGCGCGCGCTGCTCATGACGCGTGAGCACACGCGCACAGATGACGCAAAATCTCTCTCTTCTCCCTTGAATCCACCTCACGTAACACACATACACACACACACACTCCCCCCCCCAATCAGGCCGCGTCCACCGTCCCCGCCGGCTGCCTCGTTGCCGAGCGCTCCGCCGACACAACGCTCCGCCTCGGCCTCTCCTCGCTCCGCAACAAGCTGGCCCGTCTGAACGGCGCGCTGGCGGGCGGGCTCGGGACGGGGGGCATGGGTCCCCTGGGGCCACAAGGTGTGTGTGTGTGTGTGTGTGTGTGTGTGCGTGTGTGATTGTGTGTGCGTGCGTGTGTGTGTGTGGCGGTGTGGCAGTGGCTCCGCTGAGGCACCCACCTTCATTAGTAGGCTTCAAAAGTGCTTCTCTATGTCGAGCTAGGCATGGCATGTTCGGATCCCTACTTTGGAAGGGATGTGCCTCAGCGGAATCTCCACTGGTGTGTGGGTCCGGAGGGGGGGGGGGGGTCTCGGCCTGTGCGCAGCTCCGCGCTGCCTGCCTCTTTCTCTCCCCCACACATACGCACCCTTGTCTCTCCTCTCCCTCTCTCTCTCACACGCAATCTCTTACACATTCTCACGACACGCATCCACGCAGGCGCCGCGGGCGCGCGCAGCGGCGACGCTGGCGGCGACGTGTTTGGTGGCGGCGGCAACCTGGCGCGCGCTGGGTGGGAGCGGGAGCGCGCGTCCAGCGCGCACGCCGCCGTCAGTATGTCAGGCGTGTACTTCGGGAGCGGGTCGCTGCTGGCTGCGGGTGGGGCCAGCGGCGCTGGGCGCGGCCGGCCGGCGTGGGCGGGCGTGATGGGTGCGGCGTGCGCGGCGGACACGCGGCAGGGCGGGGACCAGGTGAGGGGCCACCCGTTGTGCGCGCGCGGGTGCGGCGTGTGGTCGATGTGATGCAGTCCGCCAGACGCCCGTGCTGGCGGTTTAGTAGACCTGTATGTGTGTGCGTGTCTCGGCGCTGGGCGCGGCCGGCCGGCGTGGGCGGGCGTGAATGGCGCGGCGGACACGCGGCAGGGAGGGGACCAGGTGAGACCACCGTCGTCGTCGAAAGCATGACGCAGCGGGAGTGCCTAGACCCCGAGTAAAAACACAAGACCCGAAAAGCTAGTAGCCAGCAAGACTTGCACACACAGCCCCCCAGCACAGCACAGTCCCTCGTTGTGACGAATCGTAAGAGACCACCAGTTGTGCGCGCGCAAGTTCGGGGTGTAGTCAGTGTGTTGTAGTCTGCCAGACGCCCGTGTTGGCGTATTAGTTGGTGTCACACAGACATTAAAATCCATCATAAAACCTGTATGTGTGCGTGTCTCGGCGCTGGGCGCGGCCGGCCGGCGTGGGCGGGTGTGATGGGTGTGGTGGTTGCGGCGGCAGGGTGGCCTGGGACCAGGTGAGGGGCCACCCGTTGTGCGCGCGCGGGTGCGGGGTGTGGTCGATGTGATGCAGTCCGCCAGACGCCCGCGTCGGCGGTTTAGACCACCTGCGTGTGCGTGTCCCGGCGCTGGGCGCAGCCGGCCGGCGTGGGCGGGCGTGATGGGTGTGATAGGCGTCGCGGCAGGGTGGACTGGGACCAGGTGGGTGGCAGGCATGCATGCTGTGGTGCGGGCCCATACATGGGTGGGCCGGGGCGCTGGCGGGTTTTACAGGTTTTGCACGTACGCGCCCCCGGGGCGACTACACGTGTAAGGGGGCTCTACTAGGAGAGCCCGCAAGGCCACGCAGTGCGCCAGCCTACGAGTACCAGAGGGCGGGGGCGCTGGCGCTGGGCACGGCCGTCGTCCGATCTGCTGGTGGAGAGGGAGATGCGGCAGGGCGGAGGCCAAATGGGCTGCGCGCCTGGGCGCAGGTGCGGGCGCGGAGACGCTGTAGCGGGCGCTGTGGGCGTGTGCGTGTGCAGGGGGCGCCTGGATTGATGGATGGATCGGCGGGAGGGCGGCAGTCGCTGGTCCATCCTCCCATCGCGAGCAATGTGTGTGTGCTCCGCCTTCCGCACTCGACCCGCAAGGGCTGTTATTACGGCCCGCGCCCGTCGCAGCTCATAGCAAGCACACCTCCTCCACATGCCTGGGTCCCAACCGTCGTCGTCAAAAGCGTCACACAACGGGAGCGCCTAGACCCTGAGTAAGAATACAAGACCCGAGAACGCGACAGCCAGCGACGCGATCCCACACAGCCCCCCAGCACAGTCCCCGCCCGAATTCCCAACCACTTCCACCCAAGCGCTTTGTTCCACCGTTCTTGGTCCGAACACTCACTCGTGCCTTCCGCTCCGCCGCCACCCCTGCCCTGCCCCCACGCAGAGTTCCTACGGCCTCCAGGGCTCTTATTCCAGCCCGCGCCCGTCGCTGCTCGACCTCGGAGGAGGGCTGCCCGGCCCATGGCGCGGTGCGCGCGCGAGCGGCGACGACCCCCTGCTCTTTGCGGGTGCCTGCGGCGGTGGCGGCACGCTGGGGGGCGGCATCGGCACCGGCGGTGGTGGAACTTACGGCGGTGGGACTTACGGAGGCGGCGGTGACGTCTACTCGGTCGGGCGCGAGGTGGTGCTCGACCGCGCGACGCGCACGCTCATGGACGTGGGGCCGCGCGCGGGGGGGATCGGGGGCCAGCAAGGGTACGCGTACACGACGCTCGAGGACACGATGCGCCTGATTCGGGCGCACACGGGCGGCCGCGGCGCACGGGGGTATGCCGCGCTCGTGTAGAGTGCATCCTGGAAGATATCTTGGAAGTTGTTGGCGACCTTTTGTTGGGGGCTTTGTTGGGACCGACGTACCTTATGCTGTGTGACCGACCTTTTTTTGTGACCAACCTTTTTGGTGACCCACCTTTAGGGGAGGGGCTCGAGGGCTTGTCGCGC
>VFSX01000059.1:345924-353424 GCA_016618255.1 Chlamydomonas sp. UWO 241 | reverse complement strand
CTCCCTCCTCCTCCTCGTCCACCATACACAGGGCCTTCATCACCTCGTTCATGTGAGCCCGCTGAGCATCGCTCGGCTGTGGATCCGCAGCAACAAGGCGCAGCAGGAGCAGCAGGGGCACACATCGGTGCCCAGGACAACAGTCATCGCCATCAGCTGCAAACTGGGCAGCCGCAACAAGGGCAGAGCGCCCTCGGTTGCTGCCAACCGCCATCATGACCGCTGGGTCGGCGGATGGGTGGTCGAGCAGCAGGCGCATCGCATGCACATGGCCTCCCAGAGCAGCCGTACCGAGGGCGGAATACCCATACTTGCTTGAGTGCATCATGGCCGCTGGGTTGGCAGACGGGTGGTCCAGCAGCAGGCGCATGGCGTCCACGTGACCTCCAGTGGCGGCGCCAATGAGGGCAGTACCCCCACGAGAGTTTGCGAGCATCATCATGGCTGCAGCGTTGGAAGATAGGTGGTCGAGCACCACGCGCATGGCCTCCACATGGCCTCCCACGGAAGCCAGCATGAGTGCGGTAGTACCCCAGTTGTCTGTGCTCATCAGCAGTGCCGCTGGGTCGGTGCATGGGTCGAGCAGCATGGAGCGCATGGCGGCCACGTCGCCCTCGTCCGCTGCCTCCCTCAGCGCACGCCCCATTTCCTCCAGTCCTACTGCCTCCTCCTGCATGTTGAGCTGCAGTGGGGTAATGGCTCGTTGGGAATGGGCGCATGGGACAGGGCCTCTGAGTCATACGCATGCATGGTTCCGCGTGCCCGAATGTGGCAGGGCACGCTGCACGCGCACGCCTCTTACGTCTGTGGCAGCAAGGCTGGAAGAAGACGCGTGGGGGTGGTTAGCGATAGCATCGTGTCGGCGGCGACAGGAAGGCGTCGTCTCCCAGTGGTGGCACACGACCTCAATCAAGCACGCTTGACCGAGGATGGCTAGGCTCCGTGCGGCGCGCGTGCTGTACGCCCTAACCCGAAACCCGAAACCCTCAAACCCTAAACCATAGGGATTAAAAACACAAGGCCCAGCTGTCACCCAGCACAGCCCCCGTTACGAACCGCAAAAATGTTACCCACCCGTGCACCCACCGTGCACGACTTCTGAGAGCCAACAGCGGACACGCAAGCTCGATGTGCAGAGAGTGGGCAGAAGAGTGGCGGTGCGGTCCTAAAGGGTTGCGGCCTATTTACTCTGTTATGGCCAAGCGCCTTGGGCGACTATACAACGAATGTGGAGGGGGAACGGCTGGGGGGGGGGGTCCGTGTGGGCGATGCCAGCAAGACACACACACACGCACACACACGCACACATATCAGGGTGTGACACACACACACACACACACACACACACACGCACCCACACACACACACACATGCGCACACACATACACGTTGTGGTGCACGTGATGTGTCCCGTCATCTCCCAGTGGATCGCCCGCGTGTTTGCAGTTGCAGTCAACCTCTCCCTCTCTCTCTCTCTCTCTCTCTCTCTCTCTCTCTCACACGCACACACACCAACACCACCACCACCACTTTTGCGGTTCACATGATGCGCATGACCAGATGGCGACCCGCACCATCGTGGCGCAGTGGATCGCCAGCGTGCGTGCACTCGCAGCAAACTTCAACCTGTCTCTCACTCACGCGCACACACACACACACACACACACACACACACACGGTGCACATGATGTGCATGACCAGCCTGCAACCCGCCTCGTTTTTAGTGGATCAGCCGCACGCGCACACTTGGAGTCACGTCTCTCTCTCTCTCTCTCTCTCTCTCTCTCACACGCACACACAACCACCACCACCACGCTTCATTGATGTGCAGGGCCAACTGGCGGCCCGCCCCGTCGTGAGCCAGTGGATCGCCCACGTGCGTGCAGCGTGCCTCTCTCTCTCTCTCTCTCTCTCTCTCTCTCTCTCACACACACACGCACCCACACACACATACACACAAACACACACCACCACCACCGTTGCGGTTCACATGATGTGCACGACATGCCACGTCTTGGCGCAGTGGATCAGCCGCATGCGCAATCGCAGCCAAACTCTCTCTTCCTAGCTCTCCCTCACGCACATTCACACGCCGCCACCACCACGCGTGCGGTTCACGTGATGGTCCGCCCCATCGTGGAGCAGTGGATCGCCCGCGTGCACACGGCGTGCAAGCCAGTGTGCAAAGCTGTACACGCGAGGTGCTGCGGCGGTCGGCAACGTCGGAACAGCCACGGCCGAGGATGTAGGGAGGGGGGCTTTGGAGTGTGTGGGAGGGGGGTTGCGGCAGCAGTTTGCTGGGGGTGTGGAGGGGCGATGCTGCGGCTGTCGACAACCAGCCAGCAGCAGTGGCGTACGATCTGATGCATCGGAGAGG
This sequence comes from Chlamydomonas sp. UWO 241, assembly GCA_016618255.1. NCBI lineage: Eukaryota > Viridiplantae > Chlorophyta > Chlorophyceae > Chlamydomonadales > Chlamydomonadaceae > Chlamydomonas > Chlamydomonas priscui. Next base: position 351,047 of record VFSX01000059.1, on the reverse strand, counting down.
CTCTGGTGATGGATTTTGCAGCCCCAAGGAAGGGGGCAGACGCAGGGCAGACGCAGAGGTGCACGCGATACTGCGGCGGTCAGCAGAGGTAGGCCTAGGTGCTGAGCTGTAGTACACAGCCCATCGTGCACTCATTGATGCATACTATTGATCTGACTGATTGAGCAGAGCACTCCAAGCATTGTGCTAAGGCAAGGGACATTAATGTTTACCCTGATGCTTTTCAGATGCCTTACCGAGAATCTTACTACACAGATTCCAGCATCTTTTGTGAGCCTTTATAAGCCAGCACTCCTGACCACAGACCACTCTCAGAACGCTCTCTGTCAGTCCCGACTCCAGACCGCTGCTCTGTGTGTCTAGTCAGTCTCTTATCCCTCAGCACTAGGTCTGTCGCGGCCGAAAAATGTGAAGAAGGGGGGAGGTTCTCATGACGGATATTACAGCTCTTGTGTGCGTATTACAGCTATTACAGCTTTTTATTTTGACATCAGGTTGCTGAAGCATGTGTCCGCCAAGACGTGCACATCACGTGATTGAGATACTGTGTTTCGAAAAACCTCTACCCTTGGGCACGAGGGCCGTGTGGCCCAAATCCCACTCGCAACGGCCATGAGTGTGTGTGATGGACTTTCAGGCAGTGTCACGCGGCAGCTGCGAACAGCTGCAGCTGGCCGCGCAAACAGGAAGTGAGGAGGGTTGGGGACGCTCCCGGCCCTTGTGGCTGTGCAGACACTGGCATCGGACGAGCACGGGGCTTCTTGGGTGAGTCAGCACTCATCAACTGTGGTCAGTGATTTCCTTTTCATGATTTAAATAGCTTATTCCACAGCCGGGTTTTGCTTTGACAGCGTTGACCGTTGACCTCCCGTTGACCGTTTGTCCATATACATAGGTAATTTGAAAGCTGTTGACGTGCTCTGTCTGGCGGGCTTGTCAGACTAACAATCCACTGGATGGGTTGAGCTGTGTGCAAAGTCAAAGTAGAGCCGGACTACAGCCAAATGGCTGTGTAGTGCCGAAAATGAAATCACTGACTGTGGTGGCAGCTGCGACCAACTGCAGCTGGCCGCGCAAATAGGAAGTGAGGAGGGCGCGCGCGCGGAGACGCTCCCGGCCCTTGTGGCTCTGCAGACACTGGCATCGGACGAGCACGGGTTTTCTTGGGTGAGCCAGCATTCATCAACTGTGGTCAGTGATTTCCTTTTCATGATTTAAATAGCTTATTCAGCCGGATTTTGCTTTGACCGTGTTGACCGTTGACCTCCCGTTGACCGTTTGTCCACATACATAGGTAATTTGAAAGCTGTTGACGTGCTCTATCTGGCGGACTCGTCAGACTTACAATCCACATCATGGGTTGAGCTGTGTGCAAGGTCAAAGTACAGCCGGAATACAGCCAAATGGCTGTGTAGAGCCAAAAAGGAAATCACTGACTGTGGTGCTGACTCTACCGCAACACGTGTCCAGGTCCGACCAGCTTTTGATGGGTGCGCGCTGCATCAGGGGTGGTTCATGCGCTGTGTGGCGTGTCCCCTGCCACGCGATCGCCACGCCCAGCACGGCCTCGTCGAGGCGCTGCGGAACGCGCGCCATCGCGCAAACCTCGTGGAAGAAGCGCGACATGGCAGGGCTTTTGTGGGTGCACGGCGAACGCGCCGTGCTCGAGCAGCAGGCGGATGCACTCGTCACGGGCTTCGTTTGGCTGGTCGTTGTCGAGCAGGGTCTGTTGCTGCTACTCGCCCTCCGTGTCCTCCACATACAGCACCTGGCACAGCCCCCTGTATTGCTACCCCGGCGGTACAAGCTACACCCAACAAGCGTTTGCTGCTGCTGCGGTAGGGGACCTAGGGGTGCGCTCACGCTCTTTACAGAGTTGGGGTTCCCTACCTCCAACAGCCAGCCATCTCAGTAAGGTGCTCGAGCCATACGCTCCAAGCACGGTCTTATACGCCTTTAGAGGTGTCCCTGACTGTGACATCCATCATCACACCCACAGCGTAATGGCTTTGCTACAATTTCGCGCGAATTGTATTGCATTGTAACAAAGTCATTACACTCAGACTGTGACAGTCACTGTGGGTGTAGGTTGCACCGCCGGGGTAACAAGATAGGGGACTGCTGTAGGGACTGCAGCACCAGCTGGCACAGCGCCTCCATCGCCACCTGACCAGATGGTCAGGTGCGCCTGCTGGGCACTCGCTCAGCTGTGAATCCGCTGCAACGCGGCGCAGCAGGGGCGCAAATGATCGCTTTGATTTGCGCAGCGCAACTTCGCCGCCGCGCAACACACACACACACACATCGTCGGCGGCGTCATCCTCCAGGGAGACCAAGAGACGGGGGGTCGAGCAGCAGGCGCGTGGCGTTGACATGGCCTCCCGGGCCGTCGAACCCACTTCTTCTGGGCCACTGCAGTCTGACACCTTCATCATGGCCGGGTCCACGCGTCACGCGAACACTCAACGCCACCACCAACCGCCGCCAGCCACCATGCAGGGGACGTGGTCGTCGCACTCGCTGCACGTAGCCTGCCTCCCGAGGCCGCCCCCTCAATCCTTCAGGATTGACCACACCGAGGGTGCGTAACTGCATCCTTAACTGCCTCTCTGAGCGTGGAAGGAAGCATGGAATTCATGTGGAAGACAAGTGTCATGTTCACTCTTCTTCCACACGTTGAACGAGGCTGTCGGTTGGATCCAAACAAAACAAGCCATGCACCACCACCGCCCAGCCATGCACCACCACCGCGGTTCTGGGTGCCTGGCCCTGCTGCTGGCCGCAGCAGCGCTGCTTGTCTCTCTCCCCTCCGTCCGATCATACTCGGAGCTGTGGAGCGTGTCAAATCGTCTGGCGTGCACGTCGCATCCTTCAACAGCGCGGGGATCGCACGCCTCGCCTGTGCAGGACTCGTGAGTGTTGTCAGCTGACGCACGTGCATGCGTGCGTTGTCTCAATCTCGCAACTTCCACTCGGCTCCTGACACCACTTTTGACGTCCCCGTGCTGTTGCTTACAGCGCCATCTCCATCAAGCTGAGCGAGGCATCGAGTTCCTCGCCCGTCGTCACCTCCCTGTGCCCCGGGGCGACGTACACGCTCGAGGTAAACCATGCTTTCCCATGCGCCTGTCCTACCATGCTATTGCCTTTACTTTTTGATGATGAGTTCGTTACAATCCACTTCTGGCGGTCACACGTGCGGTTCCAAAGCTCCAGTGGGACTTAGATGAAGCAGTCCTGAAGACCTGCCAACAGAAAAAGGGGGGGTGCCCCACGGCAACGCCATCCACACACGGCGGCGGGCGCCAAGCAAGCAGCACCACAGTGCAGGCTCCACACTCAACCCCTCCAGTGGATGAAGGGCGGGCCCAAGGTATAAAACCATAAAGGGACCAAAAAAAGCCCACCCTCAAAACACTGGAAGCGGAGCAGGTGCGCACACCCACCACAGCACTCTACCCAGCAGCCACAACTCATCCCGCCAGCGCACGCGTGCGGCGCTACCTCCCCTCACATAACTCGTCCCCTCAGGGATCTAGGACGCCTTGTTCAGAATGAGCTTGCCGTCCACCACTCCAACATAGGGGTGGGTCGGGCCCACCACACCCGCCCAACCTCGCGGCATCACGCCGCCCTCAGCAAAGGACGCCAGCGCGTTCCAAAGGTCCATCGTCGCCAGCGCCCCCGCCCGCTCAACCGACACCGTGCGATTTACTCTACAGTCCTGTGCCAAGCAGGGATCTGAATGGACAGCCAGCAGATCCAAGGCCACACACTCTCGATCCGAGGTGGTGGTGGTGCTGTAGTGGGGCTCTGGCGCGCGGCGCGCGCCCATGCACACACGCACAGGCACCCATTCACATTCACACCCACACCCACACCCACAACCACACACAAGTTTCGATTTTTCACTGACCGAACCTGGCCGAACTCTGGCACCCACCCACATACGCACACCCACCCAACCACCCGTATACGCGCAGGTGTCCTTCCCCTCGGCGCGCGGCGCACTCGTCTCTGTGTCTGCCGGAACTCTCTCCGACAACACCAACGCCTTTGGCTGCACCAACCGCTTTGCTCGCTCGGAGCTCGTCAGCAACCGGCGGCCGGCATTCACGTCGAGCCTCACGCTCCCGTGCATCGGCGACATCACGGGCGGGCAGCTGCAGGTGCGTGTGTGAGTGCATGCGTGTCTGCATGCACGAGTGCACGTGTGTGTGTGTGTGTGTGTGCGTGCGTGCATGCGTGCATGTGTGGTTATGTGCCCATGCTCCCATGCTTTGGCGACATTGCAGGCGGGCAGCTGCAGGTGCGTGTGTGTGTGTGTGTGTGTGCGTACGTGCCCATGCTCCCGTGCATCAGCGATATCGCAGGCGGGAAGCTGCATGTGCGTGTGTGTGTGTGTGTGTGTGTGCGTGTGCGTGTGCGTGTGCGTGTGCGTGCGCACGTGCACGTGTGTGTGTGTGTGTGTGTGTGTGTGCGTGCGTGCCCATGCTCCCGTGCATCAGCGACATCACAAGCGGGGAGCTGCAGGTGTGTGTGTGTGTGCGTGTGTGTGTGTGTGTGCATGCGTGCATGTGTGGGTGTGTGCCCATGCTCCCGTGCATCGGTGACATTGCAGGTGGGCAGCTGCAGGCGCGTGTGTGTATGTGCATGTGTGCAGGTGCGGGTGCGGGTGTGTGTGCACGTGTGTTTGCGTGTGTGTGTGTGTGTGTGTGTGTGTGTGTGCGTCTGGCGTGTGTGGTGCGTGCGTGCGTGCGTGCGTGCGTGCGTGCGTGCGTGCGTGCGTTAGATACTACTGCTAGATGCTAGATACTCTGCACGCATTTTGCGGCACGCGCGCACTTGCAGTAAACGTTGAAGTTTGCAGGAGCAGATCTACCCATGACACACGAGTTCCCATATCTGGGCATGCTCTTCCACCACCGGCGGGCAGTGGGGGGGGACGTGGGCACCCGACGCTCTAGGGGCCAGCGCACCAGATACGCGCTAACTCGCAGATGCTATATAATACGCCTTAACAATGTTGGCATTAAGGCCCACCTGTTCGACACGCAAGTACGGCCTGTGCTAAATTACGGGTGTGAGGTGTGGGGCCCTGCGATGATGGCGGATGCTGGGGG
>VFSX01000059.1:295924-338424 GCA_016618255.1 Chlamydomonas sp. UWO 241 | reverse complement strand
GCGTCACCACGCAGAGCTAGCTGGCTGCGCGGCTGCTTCAATTCGATTTGTTGGACTGACTGGATCGTCGCAGGACCCGAGATAGGCTTTAGGGCTTTAAGGAACAAAACCCTCAACCCCAAACCCTAAAGCAACAATGCTGCCAGCGTCACCACGCAGAGTTAGCTGGCTGCGCTGCTGCCCCCATTCGATTTTGTTAGACTGACTGGATCGCCGCAGCACTAGGGCGAGCCAGGGTTTGGGGTTTGAAAATCCAACCCCTCCATAGTTTGGCCTGAAGGGTTTATTTAGTGTTTAGGGTTCCCCAAACCCTTTAGGGTTTGGAGGTTAGGGATAAGGTTTCCTAAACCCTAAACCCAGTGATTTCCTTTGAAAAAAATAAGAAGGAAAGGAAAAGGATAAAATCCACAGCCGAATTTTGCTGTGACCGCGTTGACCGTTGACCTCCTGTTGACCATTTGTCCTCATACGTAGGTCATTTGAAAGCTGTTGACGTACTCTGTCTGGCGGGCTTGTCAGACTCACAATCCACTGCATGAGTTGAGCTGTGTGCAAGGTCAAAGTACAGCCAAAATGCAGCTAAATGGCCGTGTTCAGCCGAAAAGGAAACCACTGCCTAAACCCGAACACTGAACCCTTGAGCGTAAACCCTTAAAACGCACAGGTCTGCTTCTCCCGATCGCTGCCCCAGGCCATAACACCAAACACCAACCCTTGAACCCTACACCCGCTGCAGGCCTGCTTCTCCCGCCCCATTGCTGCCGCGCCCACGCTACATACACCATTTGGGGTGGGGAGCCATGGAGCCGGATTTTCAGTCAAATGGCTCCAGAAATTCGTAAAGAAATTATGAAAACAAATCCACTGCTCTACACCCGCTGCAGGTCTGCTTCTCCCGCCCCATCGCGGCCGTGCCTGCCCAAACCCTAAACCCTAAACCCAAACACCAAACCCTCAACCCTTATTAACCTTTAAACCCTGCACCCGTGCAGGTCTGCTTCTCCAGCCCGATCACGGGCGCGCCAGGCGCGTCGGTGTCGCCAAACATGGACCTGAACCCCAGACCCTAATTCAAAAATCATAAACCCTAAATCCTTGCATTAACCCTTAAACCCTATACCCGCGCAGGTCTGCTTCTCCCGCCCCATTTGGCAGGCGCGTCTTTAGCCTTGGGACCTTGAACCCCAGACCCCAACTCTTAAACCCTAAACCCTAAACCCTTATTAACCCTTAAACCCTTCACCCGCTGCAGGTGTGTTTCTCTCGCCCCATCGCTGCAGCGCCAGGCGTGTCGGTGTCGCCAACCTTGGACCTGAACAACACGGTCGACCTCATCTACGCGTGGTCGCCGGGGCAGTACAACTTCGTGACGCAGCACGCGCGCGACGGCGCGTTTGCGATCAACCTGGCGACGTTCTCCGACATCCAGGTCGCGGACGGGGTGGACAAGGTGGATGATCTGGCGCTGTCAGGGTGGGGTAACTCCACACCCGTAACTCCACACCCCCATTCCCGCAACCCGTAACTCGGGCCCCCCTTCCCAGCAACCTCCAGTAACCCCCGAAACTCCCGTACCTCGATCGTCTGACATGCCAGTTACCGTAGGTGTGGGGGCTGAAGAAAAAACCTCATCTCCTCCCTTGACCCTCCCTGGCCCTTCCAGAGGCCAAATCGCCCTGATGCAAGCGCGGTGTGATCATCTTCGGGCGCTGCGGGGGTCTGGAGGGCGCCGATTCGCACTTTCAGCAGCGTTTCACACTTTTCTGAGTTACGGGTCGAGTAACTGGGTTCTGGGCAAGGCTCTCTCGTATCTCCCGTAACAGTTACGGCGGGGGTTGAGATACGGGAGTTACAGTTACGGGCCCCACCCTGGGCGCTGTGCTAGTTTAGATTTTGGGGGGTGGTTCCGCTAAGGATCTTGGGGAATTGATGGCTCAACCCAGACCTCACGGCTGCCTCACGGCTCACTTCCTCAATCCAACCTGGCGCAGCCGATTTTGTTTTGCAAAAGTCGTAAAAACAACTTCACACTTTTGGGGTCGAAATCCGCGCAATTTCAGCCGCGCACCTCTTGACCAGAAAAAGCAGGACGTCCACCTGCATGGCTTGTGCTCTGCTTGTGCTCTGCTAACACACACACACACACACACACACACACGCACACACACGCGCGCACACGCACACACACACACCCCACATGCCTTTAACCTCAACGTGCATGCCATCAACATGGCCTCTGCTCTGCCAACAAACACGCACATACACACACACACACACACACACACACATACACACACACACACGCACACACACACACGCACACACACCACAGGCCTTCTACTTCAACTTGCACGCCATCTGCATGGCCGCTGTTATGCCAAAACTCACACGCACACACACACACACACCCAACAGGCCTTCTTCCTCAACGTGCACGCCATCTGCATGACCTCTGCTCTGCCAACACACACACAAACACGCACACACGCACACGCACACACACACGCACACGCACACACCCCACAGGCCTTATACCTCAACGTGCACGCCATCTGCATGGCCTCTGCTCTTCCAACACACACACACACACGCACACACACACACACGCACACACACGCACACACGCACATGCACACACCCCACAGGCCTTCTACCTCAACGTGCACGCCATCTGCATGGCCGTTGCGTGGGCGGGGCTGCTCCCCCTCGGCGCCCTCATCCCGCGACACCGCTGGATGTCATGCGCCAAGGTGGTGGTTGGTGGCAAGCAGGTGCGCTGCAACACCCGCAGCAACAACTGCAACAACTAGCAACAAAAACTTGCAACATCTAGCAGCAATACCTAGCAACACCTAGCAACATCTAGCTGCACCTAGAAATGTCTAGCAACAAAACCGAGCGGGTGCGCTGCAACATCTAGCAACAACACCTGGCAACACCTAGCAACACCTCACAACACCCAGCGACACCCAGCAACACCACCTATGATGATGATGATAGATGATGGTACAGTCGCCTACTAAGTGCACCTAGCAACACCTGGTTGGGCTGTGCTAGTTGTTGGTTGTTGGTTGTTGGCTGTTGGCTGTTGGCTGTTGGCTGTTGGCTGTTAGTTATTGGCTATTGGCTGTTGGCTGTTGGCTGTTGGCTGTTGGTTGTTGGCTGTTGGCTGTTGGTTGTTGGCTGTTGACTGTTTGGCTGTTGGCATGGCGCTCGTTATTGCTGGGTTACAACCTTTATCCTTCAAAGCCCGACCCACGCACACACACACACACACACACACGCACATGCACACACACGCACGCGTGCACGCACACTCACATACACACACATGAACACACTCGCACGCGCACACGCAGATCTGGTTCTGGCTACACATCGGCGCACAGCTGTCGGGCATGGCGCTGTCCGTTGCTGGGTGTGCACCTATCAAGACCGACACACACACACACACACACACATGCACACACGCACGCGCAGATCTGGTTCTGGCTGCACATCGGCACGCAGCTGTCGGGCATGGCGCTCTTCATCGCAGGGTTTGCGATCGCGTGGATCTACCTCCCTGGTGGCGGGCTCTCCGTGACCGGGGGCTCGGTCGGCAAGGCGCACCAAGTGCTCGGCACTATCGTTATGGCCCTAGCGGGCCTGCAGGTGGGTGGGTTTTATTTTCGGTTTTATTTTCGGTTTTATTGCGGTTTTATTGTGGTTTTATAGGGGTTGGTGTTGTTGTCCCACTCTGTCGGCGCACCAGGTGCTCGGCACCATCGTTATGGCCCTGGCGGGCCTGCAGGTGGGTGGGTTTTATTGTCGGTTTTATTGTCGGTTTTATTGTGGTTTTATTGGGGTTGGGGTTGTTGTTCCACTCTGTCGGCGCACCAGGTGCTCGGCACCATCGCTATGGCCCTGGCGGGACTGCAGGTCGATGGCGGTTATTGTCAGTCATGTTTTCGATGTTGTTGTGGTTTTATTGTTTGGGGGGGGGGGGGGGGCGCAAACAAAACAAGCACTCGTTGAACATACCCTGTTACACCGCACTCCAGCGCACACACACGCACACGCACGCACACACATGCACATACACCCACTCAACACACACACACACGCACACACACACGCAGGTCATCGTCGGCTTTTTCCGCCCTGCCCCCGACAATGAAAAACTCCGTCCAACGTGGGACCCACATACGCACCTCCCTCTGACCTTCAAACAAACACAACAAACACTCGCGGATGCACATAAACACATCAACATACGCACACACACATGTGCACACACACACACACACAAATACACACACACACACACGCAGGTCATCGTCGGCTTTGTCCGCCCCGCCCCCGACAACGAAAAGCTGCGCCCAACGTGGAACCTGCTGCACCACAACCTCGGCCACCTGTCCATCCTCGTGGCGTGGGCGACAATCTACCTCGGCATTGTCATCGCGCACGACTCGCCGACGTACGGCTACTCCTACAGCGTGTGGATCGTGGCCATGGCGGTGCGTGTTTGCTTGCTTGGGTAGTGCTTGAGCATGTTTTTAAATCCTTTTTTCACGAAAGGGGGGGGGGTGACGACCTACCTCGGCATCTTCGTCGCGCACGGCTCGCTGAATTACGGGTAATCATACAACAGCATGTGGATCTTGGCCATGGCGGTGCGTGTGCTTGAGCGTTTTTAAGTTTGTTTTCAAGGATTTCATGAGGGGGATGCGGGGCAGGGAGGGAGGGGTGGGGGCGTGACCATCTACCTCGGCATCGTCATCGCGCACGGCTTGCTGACTTACGGCTACTCGTACAGCGTGTGGATCGTGGCCATGGCGGTGCGTGCTTGGGCTTTGTTTTTCAAGGTTTTCACTCAGGCCCGGGGTGGGGTGAGGCGTGACAACCTACCTAGGCATGTACATCGCACACGGGCAGCCAACGCCGCCCCCCCTCCCCCCCCGAAGGTCATGATGGGCTCCCTTGTGATCACCGACAGTGCGCTGTCCGTGATGCGGGAAGGCCCCCTCTGAACTCCCTCTCCCAAACCACCAACTACCCCACCACACACACACACACACAGTTTGTGATGGGATCCCTCGTGGTCACCGTCACCGTTCATAATGAGGAAAGGTCCCCGCCCCCCACCTTGAATGTCCCCCTCCCAAACCACCAACTCCCCCTCCCCCCCACCCCGCAGGTTGTGATGGGCTCTCTCGTGGTCACCGACATTGTGCTGACCGTAATGAGGAAAGACCCCCCCCTCCGTAACGCCCGCCCCTCCCCCTCATACCAACTTCCCCCCCTCCCCCCCCCCCCTTCCCCCGCAGGTCGTGATGGGCTCCCTCGTGGTCACCGACATTGTGCTGACCGTGTGAGGAGCCCCCCCCCCCTCCGTAACTGCCCCGCCCCTCCCCTCATACCAACTTCCCCCTCCCCCCCCTTCCCCGCAGGTCGTGATGGGCTCCCTCGTGGTCACCGACATTGTGCTGACGTGATGAGAAGCCCCCCCCCCTCCGTAACTGCCCCGCCCCTCCCCCCCCATACCAACTCCCCCCCCCCCTTCCCGCAGTCGTTATGGGCTCCCTCGTGGTCACCAAAATTATGCTGACCGGGTGAGGAAGCCCCCCCCCCCTCCGTAACTACCCCGCCCTCCCCCCTCAAACCAACTTCCCCCCCTCCCCCCCGAGGTCGTGATGGGCTTCTCGTGGTCACCGACATTGTGCTGACCGTGGATGAGGGGAGTCCCACTCCCCCCCCCAAAATCCCAAATCGACTTACCCCCCCCCCCCCCTCCCCCACCCATCACCCCCCAGGTCGTGATGGGCTCCCTCATCGTCACTGACATGTGCTGTCCGTGGTGACGGAGGGCCCCCCCTGAACTCCCCCTCCGAAACAACCAACTACCCCACCACCACACATACACACGCGCACACACAGGTCGTGATGGGCTCCCTTGTCGTCACCGACACTGTGCTGACCGTGATGCGGGAGGGCCTCCCCCCTAAATGCCACACACACATACACAAACGCACAAATCGGCAAACATCCAAATCCCCCCCCCCCCTCCGCGCAGGTCGTAATGGGCTCCCTCGTGATCACCGACACTGTGCTGACCGTGATGCGGGAGAGCCTCCCCCCTAAACTGCCACACATACATACACAAACGCACAAATCGGCAAACATCCCAATCCCCCCCCCCCCCGTGCAGGTCGTGATGGGCTCCCTCGTGACCACCGACATTGTGCTGTCCGTGATGCGGGCGCGCAGCGCCGCGTGCGACAATGAGGCGGCGGCGCAGCGATCCCACCACACACACACACACACACAAACACAGGTCGTGATGGGCTCCCTCGTGGCCACCGACATTGTGCTGACCGTGCTGCGGGCGCGCAGCGCCGCGTGCGACAACGAGGCCCCACCCTGAACTCCCCCTCCCAAACCACCAAGTGCCCCACCACACACACACACACACACACACACACACACACACACACAGGTCGTCATGGGCTCCCTCGTCGTCGCCGACATTGTGCTGACCGTGCTGTGGGCGCGCAGCGCCGCGTGCGACAACGAGGCGGCGGCACAGCGATCCGGCGATAAGGAGGCGGCGTTTGACGACGTCCGCATCTCACCCGATGCCTCGGCGCGCGGCGGCGGGGGGGGATGCGCGCAGCGCGGCGGTGGCAAGTATAATGTGAAGCTGCTGGCTTCGGGTGGCGGCGAGCCCGGTACGGGTGGTGCCAGCGAGCCGAGCAGCACAATCTGAGATCCGGCAGGATCCTGCAGGATCTGCCTGGATCTCTGATCCAGGCAGAGGAACCCTGTTTGGAGAGGGTGCGAGGAATCAGCGGGGGGTGGTGGGGGGGAGGGGGGGGGGGGCAAGTTTGCAGTGGAGCTGCTGGCCTCGGGTGGCAGCGAGCCCGGTAGGGGCGGTGCCAGCGAGCCGGGCAGCAGGAGCTGATATGCGAGATTTCAGATCCAGACAGAGGAACCCAGCAGCAGGATCTGATATCTGATATCCAGATCCAGGCAGAGGAGCCCTGCCTGGAGAGGGTGCGAGGAATCAGCGGGGGGGGGGGGGAGGATGAATGGATCCGCGCTCTGGAAGCCGGCTCTGGAGATCACGTGCCACGGTGTCATCAAACTTGTGGAGGATGAGAGTTCGAGGGTTAACCTGGTTATCTATGATGGATATGGTGGAGATGGATGGTGATGAGTGAGGGAGGTGGTCAACAAGAATGATACGATGGACACGGTCAGTGATGGAGGTGGTCAAAGAGAATGATATGATGGGCACGGCCCTGGGGTATGTCAACACTCCACAGGCTGATACACACACCGGCTGGTACATACACACTTGGGAGCGAGGAGTAGGAGTAGCTGATTTTTTTGTGAAGCAAGGGCATGCGCTTGTTGGCGCATGCTGTAGCTGATGTACTGATTGCGAGGGCTTGCGCTGTGTGTGCGGCCGATTCGGGTGCGCCTTTGCCGACCGCCGCAGATCAGGGGGGCTCTGATGGTGGATTTTGCAGCCGTACAGAAGAGGGCAGATGCAGTGTGGGTCGAGCACTCGCCGCCAACCACGTTCTCTCACATGAACGCACACACACTCACACACCTCACGCATGCGCACATACACAAACCATTTGTCATATAACACAAAACACATTGCGGTGCACATGCTGTGCATGACCAGGTGGCGACCCGTTAAGTATCGTGGTGCAGTGGATCAGCCTTGTGCGCGCACTTGAGCCAACTTATGTCTCACACACACACACACACACACAGACCGCTTCCCGCACCACAAACCACTCTTGCGGTGCATGCGATGTGCAGGACCAGCTGGCGGCCCGCACAGTCGTGGTGCAGTGGATCGCCCGCGAGCGCGCGTTGTGCGAGCCCAAGAAGAGGTGCATGCGATGCTGCGGCCGCGGGCGACGGCCGCCGAGGATGTAGGGCGGGGGGCTTAGGGGTATGTGGGAGGGTGTCGCGGCATCAGGTTGCTGGGGGTGCAGAGGGGCGACGCTGTGGCTGTCAGCGAAGGCGCCATCCAGCAGTCAGCCGCGGCCCAAGATATAATACAGGCAGGAGGCTCTGATGGTTGAATTTGCAGTCTTACAGAAGGGGGCAGACGCAGAGGTGCATGCGATACTGCGGCTGTCGCAGCCGAAGATGGCAAGGAGGGGGGAGGCTGTCGTGACGGGTGTTGGCAGTGTTGGTGCGACATCAGGTTGCTGGGCCGTGTGCCCATCAAAGGCGTGTACTTTGCGCATCATAAAACTGTGTTTCCAAAGTCGACCCTTGGGTACGAGGCCCGCGTGCCCAAATCCCACTTGCGACGGGCGTGTGTGTGTGGCAGGCGCGCGTGTGTTAGACTTGCAAGTGCCGTGCGGCAGCTGGCTGCGCGAAAAGGAAGTGCGGAGGGTTTGAGACGCTCCCCGCCCTTACAGCTCCACGTATCTCTAGAGACTCAACACGGACGAGCACGTGGCTTCTTGGCTGGGCCAGCACTTGCAATTGCCGGCCTGTTCCACTACAGCACAAGGCGTCGTCCCGGGGCGCTCCTGCCACGCCCGGCAGCTTTGATGGTGCATAATGCACCAGGGGTGGTTCACGCGCTGTGAGGCTTGTCATCCTGCCGCGCGATCGCCACGCCCAGCACTGCCTCGTTGAGGCACTGCAGAATGCGCGCTATTGCGAAAACCTCGCGGATGATGCGCGACATGACAGAGCTCTGTGGGTGTACGACGTACGCACCATGCTCGAGCAGCAGATGTATACACTCGTCGCGGACGTTGTCTGGCTGGTCGCCTTCTAACAGGGACGGTTGCTGCTCCTCCCCCTCGTCGTCCTCGCTGTCCTCCATCTCGCATAGCGCCTCCACCACCTTGTTCATGTGGGCCCGCTGAGCATCGCTCGGCCGTGGATCCGCCTTAACACGGCGCAGCCGGAGAAGCAGGTGAGCAAAGGAGCGCAGTGATTTGCGCAGCTCAACTCTGTCGCTGTTGCTGTCGACAGTCAAATTCCAGGTCAGGACCAAGAGCCGCAAACTTGGCAGCCTGAACGAGCGCCGAGCACTTGTTAGCACTGTCAAACGCCAGCACGATGGCTGCCAAGCCGGCAGATGGGTGCTCGAGCAGCAGGCGCATTGCGTCGACATGGCCTCCCATGGCAGTCAGGGAGAGGGCGGTAGCACCAGCATTGCTTGAGTGTATTATCATGGCTGCGGCATCGGCAGATGGGTGGTCGAGCAGCAGGCGCATGGCGTCCACATGACCCTTCCAAGCAGCCAGGCAGAGAGCGGTGTCACCATTTCTTTTGCGCATCTTCACCATGGCTGCTGGGTCGGCAGATGGGTGGTCGAGCAGCACGTGCATGGCGTCCACATGGCCTCCCAAGGCAGCCAGGGAGAGGGCGGCGTCACCATTGCTGTCTGCGAGCTTCATCATGGCCGCCGGGTCGGCAGACGGGTGGTCCAGCAGCAGACGCACGGCGTCCACATGGCCTCTTCCAGCAGCTTGCATGAGGGCAGAAACCCCATCGGAGTTTGCGAGCATCATGATGGCTGCAGCGTCAGCGGATGGGTGGTCCAGCAGCAGGCGCATGGCGTCCACATGGCCGTTCGCCGCAGCGCGCATGAGGGCAGTGCCCCTGCTGCCTATCTGCATCATCATGGCTGGTTCGGGCGCTAGGTGGTCAAGGAGACCCTGCATGTCGGTCGTGTCGCCCTTGGCCGCAGCAGTCATCATCGCACGAGACATTCCCGCAAGGTCCGCTACCAGGTTTGGCCCCTCTGGCGCCACGCTCCACGTGCACAGGCACTCTGACAGCCAGCCGCTCTCCACGATGCGGATGCGCACGCCCCGCTTCTGGAGAGTGTGGACGGTCTGCATCTTGGAGGAGCTGCCGCACGGTGCCGCGTCCTTCACGACCACGTTGCTTGTCTGCATCGGGTTAACGACTGTAACCGCGTTTGTCCCGGCCAGAGCCAGGAAGTACAGCACCTCGAGCTTCTCCAGGCTGTCGACGAAGCCGCTGATGCTGACCTGTGCAGATTGTGTGTGTGTGTGTGTGTGTGTACGCGTGCGTGTGATTTTGCACATGCATGCATATGTCGAGGGCGTGTGAACGTGTGGAGGGGGCGCAAAAACTGGCCAGCGTCCTTGTGGCCTGTCGGTGGAACCAGGGAGTGGACGCGCTGCACTCACCTCTGGCGCGTGCTCCTTGAAGCCGGGGATGAAGGGACCCGGGTTGAGCTGCGTGTCGTGTGGGTGAGGCAGCGGCACATGCATGGCAAAGTGGGTGCGCTGCTGGGCTGGGGGACGGCCAAGGCGTGCGTGCACCACATGCCATGCATGCGCATGCGCATTCACCGGGTACTGGTCGGTTGGCAGGTCACCGCCCTGCTTTGCGACAGCATACAGCCAGGTCACGGGCGCCAGCTTGGCCATGTGCTGGCCCGCCGCCACCGCCTTGACGATCGCCTGCTGCGCATGGCTCACCATGACGTGCGTGACAGATGGCGTCAGCTGCTCCACCACCAACGCGCCCAGCGTCACTGCGAGCGGCGTGCACCCACCCAAATGAGGCGCAAGTCAGGCGCGCGCAGCTAGTAGCAGCGCCAGCGCGAGGTAGTGGGAGTCTGTGAGGCCCTGAGTTGGAGGACCGGAGCTTGCATGATTGTGCCATGCACTGCACTCACTTACTTGCGTGCAGACCCAGCCTCTTCGCCAGCTTCTCGCCGTGCGCGCCACCCTCCAGGTCCACCAGCAGCACCATGTCCTGCACGAGGACGCCGTGAGACATGCCATGTGCGAAGGCTCCGGGCGCAGCCGAGCTCGCGTGCGCACTGATGCCGGCCTTGGGCACGGTGGTGAGCACCGGCGCGTGCTGGTTGGTCGGCGGCGGCGGCAACCAGCCCAGCGACCCGACCAACCGCGGGTTGCTGTCGGTGCCCGGCAGCAAGCCGTCGACTGCTGGCCACGGCTGCAGTGGCTCGCGACATGGAGTGGCAGCAGGAGGTGCGGGCGCGTTGGCAAAGTGGTGGTCCGCCACCAGGTGCTGCCCCTCAGGCGCCACGCTCCACGTGCGCAGGCACTCTGACAGCCAGCCGCTCTCCACGATGCGGATGCGCACGCCACGCTTCTGGAGAGCGTGGACAGCCTGCATCTTGGAGGAGCTGCCGCACGCCGCCGCGTCCTTCACGACCACGTGGCTTATCTGCATCGGGTTAACGACTGTAACCGCGTTTGTGCCGGCCAGAGCCAGGAAGTACAGCACCTCGAGCTTCTCCAGGCTGTCGACGAAGCCGCTGATGCTGACCTGTGCAGATTGTGTGTGTGTGTGTGTGCACGTGCGTGTGATTGTGCACATGCATGCAGATGTCGAGGGTGTGTGCACGCGTGCAGGGGGCTGGCACTGGCCAGCGTCCTTGCGGCCTGTCGGTGGAACTGGAGTGGACGTGTTGCACTCACCTCTGGCGCGTGCTCCTTGAAGCCGGGGATAAAGGGGCCGGGGTTGAGCTGCGTGTCGGTTGGGTGAGGCAGCGGCACATGCAGGGCAAAGTGGGTGCGCTGCTGGGCTGGGGGGACGGCCAAGGCGTGCGTGCACCACACGCGCATGCACACCCACCGGGTACTGGTCGGTCGGCAGGCCACGGCCGCCCTGCTTTGCGGCATCATACACCCAGGTCACGGGCACCAGCTTGGCTGTGTGCTGGCCCGCCGCCACGGCCTTGACGATCGCCTGCTGCGCATGGCTCACCACGACGTGCGTGACAGATGGCGTCAGCTGCTCCACCACCAACGCGCCCAGCGTCACTGCGAGCGGCGTGCACCCACCCACATGAGGCGCAAGTCAGGCGCGCGCAGCTTGTAGCAGCGCCAGCGCGGGGTAGTGGGAGCGTGTGAGGCCCTGAGTTGGAGGACAGGAGCTTGCATGATTGTGCCATGCACCCACTTACTTGCGTGCAGAGTCAGCCTCGTCGCCAGCTTCTCGCCGTGCGCGCCACCCTCCAGGTCGACCAGAAGCACCATGTCCTGCACGAGGACGCCGTGAGACATACCGTGGGCATGCGCTTCTCTCCCCATGCGCGCGCAAACTCAGGTTGAATTGGAGGAGCAACAGACAGACTGGCACCCACCGCAAACGGCAAAGCGCGGTTGCCCTTCTGCGAGTCCGCAGGCCGCGAGTTCTCCATGCTGACGGGCTCTTCACTCAGGGGTGCTGGTGAAATTTTGGACGTAACCTGCATGCTGCGCCTGCTGCGCGTCGCCTGACCAAGGCGGGTATTGCAACACCCGCGGCGTGCTTGAGAACGGATCCCCATATGGGGAAGTAGTGGTCGTCGTCGTTTGCATTACACAACGGGGGCGCCTAGACCCTGAGTAAAAACACAAGACCCAAAACAAAGTCCAACACAGTCCAACACAGTCCAACACACCGCTTCTACGTTCTACTAGTGCGCTCGGGGGGGTGGCAACCCCCCGGGCGCGCTGCGATCCAGGTGTCGACGACGCGAGTCCGATGACCCTGTAGCGTAGAGCCAACCCAAGGAGGGCATACCGGCCCGGCATCACAGACGGCCAAGGACGCCTCGCGGACTTGAGCTGGCTGGCCGCGGATGCGAGCAAAGGGGAAACAAGGCACCCCATGCATGCAGCCTTTTCCTGCCCAGTCCCCGCGTGTAGCGGGGCACGCCTGGCGACGCGTCCAAGTCGTCAATCAGAACACCAGAGTGGCTACGTTCAACGTGCGGACATGTCCTGCAGAGGACGAGGGACTGGTCAAACTGGCGAGTCTGGTGCAAGATTGCGCCAAGCTTAGCGTCGGTGTTGCAGCGCTTCAGGAGCTGCGCAGGACCGGCTCCGGGGAGGCGCAAGTGGCTACGGGCGACACGTCGTGGACGCTGCTATGGTCGGGTGGGGAGCACCGGCAGCGTGGGGTGGGCTTGCTGTTGTCCCCTGCATGGGCATCGGCACTCGTCTCCTGGGAGGCGGTGTCCGACCGCCTCATCCAGGCCCGCTTTGCAGCGGACCGTGGGCAGATGATCACCATCGTCAGCGCCTACAGTCCAACGGAGGCAGCGAGCGACGAGGAGGCTGGCGACTTCTACCTTCGAGTAGCGGCGCTCGCGGACAAGGCCAACGACAAGCGCGATCTGCTCATCGTGGCAGGTGATTTCAATGCAGCAGTGGGGAGGGATTCGGTGTCCGACCACGAATGCGTTGGCAAGCACCTGCCCCTCACGGAGCCAGCGGTGGCCAGCAGGAACGGTCGCCTGCTCCTTGACACTGCCACTGCTTGCAGCCTGCGCGCTGCCAACACTCTCTACCCCCACAGGCCTGAGCACCAGTACACCCACATCAGCCCCATGGCTGTTGCACAGAGCAGACGGCATGCATGCTCTGTGCGCCGCCTGCACAGCGTCAAGGACTACATCCTGGTCGCGCGCCGCCGCATGCATGCGGTGACAGACTGTAGGGTGCGTAGGAGCCCAACCTGGGACAGCGATCACTGCATGGTGGTACTGTCCATGCGCCTCCGCATGCGAGCCTCCCGCCATGCAGGCGGCTCTCAGCGGCGCGCATGGGACTCTTCACAACTGCGGCGCCCGGCTGTCCGTCGTGAGTTCAACCTCCAGCTGTCCGATCGCTTTGGGCTGCTGGAGGCCGTGCCGCCCGAGGGCGCTGATGCCCAGGCGGAGTACGACGCGATGGCTGCTGCCATTCGCGAGGTGGCCACCAACCACCTCGCTCCACGCGGCAGCCGCCGGCGGCGCGGCTGGCAGTTCACTCTGTCGCAGCGCACCCTCCGGCTCATGGACGCCCGGCAGCGCGCGCACACGGCATGGCTCAGGAGCAAGTCTGCTGCTGCCAAACGAGAGCGCAACCGCGCCAACCGCGCGGCCGACGCAGCTGTGCAGAGAGACAGGGAGAGGTGGATCGGCCAGCAGGTGGCGGAGGCGCAAGACATGCTACGCAAGAAGAATCTGCGCCAGTTTGCGCGCGCGTGCGACAGGCTGGCGGGCCGCAGCCGCAGCCATCAGATCCCACCTGCCATGCGGGACGTCTCGGGCGCGCTGCACAGCGGTCCAGACGGGGTGCTGAAGGCCATGACAGAGTCATTCGACAAGCTATATGGCGGGGAGACCAAGCTCAGCGACGAGACCCTGAACCAGCTGGAGAAGGATGTAGCGGCGTTTGAGCTCACACGCGCCACAGAGGTGGACGAAGCGCACGGGCGCCCCCCTGACCTGGCTGAGACGGAGGCGTGTGTGCGAGCGTTGCGCTCGGCCGCCGCTCCGGGCGGTGACCAGCTGGACGCCATGCTGTTGCGGTGCCCACCTGCCATCGCATGGCTCCACCGGGTCATCATCGCCGTATGGCGGTCGGGGAGAGCCCCGAGGGAATGGAAAACTGCTATTATCACACCGTTATATAAGGGGAAGGGTCCGCGTGACTCCCCTGGTAACTACCGCGGTATAAGCCTTCTCTCTATTGCCGGGAAAGTGTACGCTGCCATACTTCTGCACCGCGTCTCCACGCAGGTTGATGGTCAGTTGCATGAGGCTCAGTGTGGTTTCAGAAAAAGCAGAGGCACTGTTGATGCAATTTTTACTCTGCGCTCGCTGA
Source organism: Chlamydomonas sp. UWO 241 (assembly GCA_016618255.1). Classification (NCBI taxonomy): domain Eukaryota; kingdom Viridiplantae; phylum Chlorophyta; class Chlorophyceae; order Chlamydomonadales; family Chlamydomonadaceae; genus Chlamydomonas; species Chlamydomonas priscui. The sequence continues at coordinate 323,806 of VFSX01000059.1, read as the reverse complement.
GCGCGGCACATGCCGAGTACAAACAATGCATGGCTGTGGCATTTGTCGACTATTCTAAAGCTTACGATTGCATAAACCGTGCGGCACTGTGGAGAGTCCTTAGATTATATAGTGTTCATCCGCACATTATTGATCTGTTGGAGGATCTTCACACCAACACCGCAGCTGCCGTGCGGCTGGCTGGGAAAATCGGGCACGAATTCCCCGTGTCGTCTGGTGTGCGACAGGGGTGCGTCATTGCTCCTGTGTTGTTCAATGTTTTTATTGACCACATAGTGAAAAAGGCGCTAGACATGATGCCAGAGGGGGCTGGCGTGTCAGTCGTGACCCGAGCCGGCGGCTCTGTGTTGTCGTCGTCGGTTGAGCGCATAGTAATGCTGATGTATGCCGACGATTTATGTTTGTTCTCGCATGACCCAGCTCAGTTGGCGCTTATGCTGAAAATCCTTGACAAAGTGTCCTCTAGCTTTGGCATGCAAATCAACGCCGCCAAGACAGAAGTGATGATTTTGCCAGCAGATTTTGACGCGGATCTGCCCACGTTTGCGCTGACTGGTGGTGAAGTGAAGACCGTCTCTGCATTTAAGTATCTAGGGAGTTGGATAACCCAGAGTGGTGGTGTGGAAAAGGAGATCGGTGTGCGTGTCGGTCGCGCGCTGGGCGTGTTTGCGTCTTTTGATAAGATTTGGGCCAGCAAGAAGATGCAAGTGCAGTCTAAGATGCGGGTTTACAACACTTTCGTGCTGCCCCACTTTCTGTACGGCTGCGAAACATGGGCCCCTACTAAAACACAACTGACTCGATTGGAGGTTGCCCACTCTAACTGCCTTCGTCGCATTCTGGGTGTGCGCCTGGTCGACCGGCACAGATTAACTTATATTCGGCAGGCGTGCGACACTGAGCCAATTGAGAGCCTTGTGGCAAAGCGATCAATGCAGTGGCTAGGCCATGTGATGCGCATGCCGGCTTCTCGTCTTCCTCGTACGACTTTTGACTGCACAATGGATGTGGCTCGGCAGCAAGGCCGGCCTCCAGCCTCCTCCCGACACTATTTTCTTAAGCTACTGATTCAGCAGCTAGGCGAAACTAGTGGCACTCGTTCTGATTGGAAGACTTTTTCGGACACGGCGTTTGAGCGTGCTCAGGATAGGGTCGGGTGGAGAGCCGTGGTGTACGGTCCGGCTGCCCCTCAGGCGCCGGCCCCTCCACCACGGCGGTCAAGTAGATTGGCAAGCGCCACTTGACCCCCTATCCCTAGAAGCAGTTAGGACCTATTTTGGAGGCGTCGCACAATAGCTCTCCTTTTTGCTCTGGGACTACACGTTGGCAGGCAGCCGGCTGGTGGCTACCGCCCCTCACAAGTAATTGTTAGGGCCAGAACTGGACTTGGGTCTAGGCGGTGGTACTAGGACTAGAGGTAGTCTTTGCTGGAAAGCCGATGTAACTGTAACCCAAAACTCAGCCAGCGAGGTGATCACACACAGCCCCCCAGCACAGTCCCCCGTCGTGACGAACCGCAAAGGCTACTACGCACGGTTCTGAGAGCCAGGTGCGGGAATGCGAGTCCATGTCCACACTCGACAATCACTGAGGCGGCACGCCCCTAACTCGTTCCCACCTCAACTCCTCCGCCACCCCCGGGGCCCCACACGGCCCGGGGTGCCTCAGCACCATCCCTCTCCCTCCCCCTGACAAAAGTAGCATTGCCCCCCGCTGGAGGGTTGCATCGCGTAAGCGGATCCTGCAAAGGGGCAAAACCAGAGCCAGAAAAAGTCAGGGACCCTCAAGCCAAAACACCCCTGTCCGCAAGGAAACCCCGGGGAGTACACACATATACTTAGGCTCCCCCCCCCCACAAAAGCACTGGACATGGTTGGATACTCGCATAGCCCGCCAATGTTGACAAGCCACATACGGCTTGGAAAGTCAGAAACAGGCCAGCAGCGAAAGCTGGGGCCTCAATAGGCAGTCAGGGTTTCAGCTCGCAGGCGCGGGCACAGGCAGGCCGTCAACAAACAGGCGGGCCCGGCGGAACTGGGCCCTCTGCCCAGCCGCGCGGGCCGCCTCGTACGCCGGCCACAGCGCCTTGTGCTGCGCCCGCTCGCAGTCACTTAGCGCCTCGAAGATGGAGGAGCCCGAGCCCTTCAGGCCACAGCGGGAGCGGACCACCGCGTCAGCCACGTCGGCCGAGCCGACCGTGAAGAGGATGCGAGCAGCTCCGCCGGTGCCGTCGGGGCGCGCGCCGAGGAAGTTGGCGTCCACCACCTGGTCAAGGGAGCTCGGCTCGAGGCCATCAGCCCACTTGCCCGGCAGGGACTGGAGAACACTGTGCACCACGGCCATGGCCGAGCTGGCACTGGCCACGGCGGTGACGTGCAGGATGAAGGTGCGCCGGTCGCGCTGGGAGGCCGCCAGGGACCGCCAGCGGCACTGCCTGGGCGGCGCGGCCAGCGGCGCGGCCAGCGGCGAGTCCCCCCTCTTGGGGGGAGGTGAGGCAGCCGCGGCGTAGGAGCGCTTGGCTCTCCCACCCGCGGCGCCCGGTTGCATGGTGGCAGGCTGCATGGCCTGCATGTTGAAGTCGAGCCTGAGCTGCTGCACAGCCTGCATGATGCTCAGGTACCCGGCCTCCAGCCGCATCATCGCCGCGTCCGCCGCGCAGCGCTCCGCGGCGATGGTGCCATCCGTGGTGATGTGGGCAGCAGGAGGGAGCGTCGCCGCCTCCACCTGCGTGCCCCTGGCCACGCTCGTCGCCTGCGGGGCCGGCTCCGGCGTGGTCTGCGTGGAGGCGTCTGTGTAGCGTAGGTGGACAGGGTCCACCTGCGTGCTTGCGTCAACACGCGAGGGGGGCGTGCTGTCTGAGCGTGATGATGGTGACTCGCATGCGAGGACATGGATCTTGCGTGCGGGGCCACTGCTGCCGCTGTCTGAGGGGCCTGGTGAGGCGATTGTCTGCATGTCGGCTAGGGACAGGGTCCCCGTGCCCTCCGGCTGCCACCCACGCCAATGGAAGTGGTGGGTCTCGAAGTCCAGCTGGAGGCTCGCCTCGTCCTCGGCCGCCAGCCGCGTGCAAAGCCGCCGGAAGCAGCCGTTCACGTTCGAGCCGTTGCAGCTGCATGGGGGAGGGTAAACTGTGGGTAGGCATGGGACGAGCGCAAGCTCTCCCCCGCCAACTGTCGTCCAGCCGTCGGGCTGCTTGTGCTGCTTGTTCTTGTTCTGCTTGCGCTCGCGCTTGTTGCTCTTGGTCTGCTCCCTGCTGGCTTTCTCTGAATCTGATAAACTGAGAAAATGCTCTGGAACACTGGCCCCTCGGCCCGTGGACGATCTGCGCATCAGTAAACCCCCTTGCTTTTAGGAAGTAGTGGTGGGGCCCACACGCGTGTGTGAATGCATTCATGTGTGAATGTGCGAAAATGGACGAGCCAATATTGACGACGACAGCCTCTCAGTCGTTGTATTGCATCCCAGGAGCTGGCTAAAGCGCACGTGCGTCAGGCGTTGTCGCATGCGCGTGCTTGTGCTCTCATGCACATACCCTGATGCGTTCCATGCGCAGCACCATGCATGAGTGCAGAGAATGCATCGGCATCTCCCCACGCCAATCGCAGCAGTTGCATGCACTCGCACATGCGCATGGCCCTACCTCAATGTCGGCCAGTGATCGCCTTTGCTGCGTGACCCTCGCCCCCCCCGCCCGACGCAGGCAGGGCGCACGCAAGCGATCGAAACCACCCTCTAACAGGGCGTGGAGGAGGCAGCTCGCAGCCCAGCCCACACAGCCGGCATCAGGCGCCCAGCACAGCCGACATCATGGGCCCCAAGGGAAAAGGGGGGCCGGTGGAGCGCGTGGAGGCGCGCACCACGCTGACGGCGCTCCTGCTGGCTGACAGCTTCACGCAGGTGAGGCGAAAGTGGAGGGTGGTAGCTGCGCATGCATGCATGGGCGACCCATGCGGCCATGCCCCCATGCAGTGTGCATGAGGCAGTGCAGCGGATTGCTGTGGGTGCCAGGATGAGTGCCGCAGCACCAGCCACAGCACGGCATGCGCTCATACAAATACGCTCGCACACGCACGCACACGCACGCACACGCACGCACACTCACCCGATCAGCTGCTCCGCCACATCCCCGTCGAGCGCCCCCCCAAAGCGGTGCCTCCGCTCGTCACACCCTAACACACACATACACACTCCGTCACACACAACCACCCAACATTTGCCCTCACACCCACGCACGCACACACGCACTCGCGCACAAACCCTCACCGAGCATGCACAAAAGCACCAATACGATACGCCGCCAAAGGCGTCCGACGGACAGACACAAGCACACTCTCGCACTTCACCCAGCCTACGCCCTCACGCCTCCGCACACATCCAACCAACCAAACAAGCGTTACATGATGCCGTCCGCATGCACGAGCAATGCCTGTTCAACTGCACACACAATAGTCGAGGGACATATGCACACGCACGCACACACACACACACACACACACACACACACACACACACGCGCGCACGCACACGCACGCACGCACCCAAACACGCAAACAACACGCAGCGCTTCCGCCCCATCACCGTGGAGCGCCCCAAAGCGCTGCTCCCGCTCGTCAACGTTCCGCTCATCGAGTACACGCTGCAGTGGCTCGCGATGAACAAGGTCGAGGAGGTGAGGATGTCGAGGGTTACAAAGATTCCAGGGTTCACCCCTAAACCCTAAAACCCTAAACCCTAAACCCTAAACCCCCCTAAACCCTAAACCAAGGGTATACCCCTCAAACCCAACCCCGTACCAGGCTCATTGATCCCAGCGGTAAGGGTCATGGGTTTGGTTTTGGAGGGTTTATGGGCTCTTCAAGTTTACGCTGTTGTGGCTCGCGATGAACAAGGTCGAGGGGGTGAGGATGTCCTAGGGTTTGGGTGTTTGGTTTTAGGGTTTGGGGGTTGACGAGCTCATCAAGTGCATGCTGCAGTGGCTTGCGATGAGCAAGGTCGAGGAGGTGCGTGGTGGCCTCTTTATCTCTCACTCTCTCTCACTCTCTCACTCTCTCTGTCAGTGTCCCTGTTTCGCTCTCTCTGGTGAGGATGTCCCTAGGGTTAAGGGGTTCGGGTTTGGGGTTTCGGGCGTAACCAGGTCTCATCGGTCCCAGGGCTTATCAGGGTTGTGGGTTGGGGCCTCCCTCCCTCCCTCCCTCCTCCTCCCTCCTCCTCCCTCCCTCCCTCCCTCTCCCTCCCTCCTCCCTCCCATCCCTCCCTCCCTCCCCCCTCCCCCTCCTCCCTCCCTCCTCCCTCACCTCCCTCCCTCCCTCCCTCCCTCCTCCCTCCTCCTCCCATCCCTCCCTTCCTCCCTCCTCCTCCCTCCCATTCCCTCCTCCCTCGCCTCCCCCTCCTCCTCCCTCCCTCCTCCTCCCTCCCCTCCTCCTCCCCCGTCCCCCTTCCCTCCTCCCTCCTCCCCGTCCCCCCCTCCCTCCCTCCTCCCTCCTCCCTCCCCCTCCTCCCTCCTCCTCCCTCCTCCCTCCCCCCTCCCCCTCCTCCTCCCTCCCTCCCACCTCCCTCCCCTCCCTCCTCCCTCCCTCCCTAAAATTCCTCCCCCCCCTCCCCGCAGACGTTCGTGTTCTGTTCCTCCCACGCCGCCCAAATCAAGGCATACCTCGCCGACTCGCGCGCATGGGGCCACGCCGGGCGCGGCGGCATGCGCGTCACGTGCATTGTTGCGACCAACTGCACGTCTGCTGGCGAGGCGCTGAGGTTCGTGGACCAGCGCGACGTGATCAAGGTGTGCGTGCACGCGCGTGTGTGTCTGTGCGTGTGTGTGTGTGCGTGTGTGTGTGCGTGTGTGTGCGTGTGTGCGTATGTGCGTGTGTGTGTGTGCGTGCGTGCATGTGTGCTTGTGTGTGTGTGAGAGAGAGGGCTGCTGCCCCTGCTACCCCCGGGCCGGCATCAGCTGCGTGAGTGTGTGTGTGTGTGCACATGTGTGCGTTCACGCGTGTGCGCGTGTGTGACTGTGTGTGTGTGTGTGTGTGTGTGTGTGTGCGTGGCATTGCATGACTTACTGCACGTTTGCCGGCGAGGCGCTGAGGTTCATGGGCCAACGCGACGTGATCAAGGTGTGTGTGTGTGTGTGTGTGTGTGTGCGCGTGTGTGCGTGCGTGCGTGCATGCGTGCGCGCGTGTGTGTGTGTGTGAGAGAGAGAGAGAGTTGCTGCCCCCTACTACCCCCGGCATCAGCTGTGTGTGCGTGTGCGCACGCGTGCGCGTTAACGCGTGTGCACGCGTGTGACTGTGTGTGTGCGTGGCATTGTTGCGACCAGCTGCATGTCTGCTGGCGAGGCGCCGAGGTTCGCGGGCCAGCGCGACGTGATCAAGGTGTGTTGTTGTTGCTGTTGCTGCGGCTGCGACTGCGACTGGATTTGGAGCTGTTGTTGCTGTTGTTGCTGTCTCTGCTGTTGTTGCTGCTGCTGCTGCTGCTGCTGTTGCTGCGGCTGCGGCTACGGCTGCGGCTGCTGCTGCGAATGGATTTGGAGCTGTTGTTGCTGTTGTTGCTGTTGCCGCTGCTGCTGCAGCTGCTGCTGTTGCTGCTGCTGCTGCTGCTGTGTGCCACCACAAGCAGACAAGTGCCTGTTGCTGCTGCTGCTGCTGCTGTTTGCCACCACAAGCAGACAAGTGCCTGTGCCGCGGCCGCACCACTGCGGCTAATCCCCACGACTTTCGCTCAAGCTCACCGCCGCTCCCTTCCTCTCATCCCACCCAAGCAGTCCGACGTGTGCACGTGACGGGCGACAGCCAGCCTGTCGCTCGCATACCAACTGCCGCCCAAAGCAACGTGCACCAACCGCCGCCCAAACCAACTCGGCACCAACCGCCTCTTCCCCCCTTCCCCCACACACACCACCAACAGTCCGACTTTGTGCTCGCGACGGGCGACGTCGTGTCCAGCATGTCGCTCGCATACCAACTGCCACCCAAAGCAACGTGCACCAACCGCCGCCAAAACCAACTCGCACCAACTGCCCCCCCCCCCCCCCCCACCAACAGTCGGACTTTGTGCTCGTGACGGGCGACGTCGTGTCCAACATGTCGCTCGCGCCAGCGCTCAAGGCTCACCAGGCGCGCCGCGCGGCCGACAAGAACAACATCATGACGGTGCGTCGTTTGGTCTGGTCTGGTCTGGTCTGGTCTGGTCTGGTCTGGTCTGGTCTGGTTTGATGCGTGGTTCGATGGTTGGTTTGGTTAGTTGGAGCTGTCACAGTGTGTGCTTTGCTTTGCGTTGCGTGGCCGAGGCGGCTCCCTGCGCAGCGGGGCCATGAGGGAACATCATGACGGTGCGGTTGGTTTGGTTTGGTTCGATGCGCGATTCGACGGTTGGTTGGTTTTGTTTTATCGGAGCCGCGTGCATTGCGTTGCCGAGGCGGCTGCCCACGCAGCTGACGAGAGGAAAGATCACGGCAGCGCGTGGTCGAAACAAACTCGAGACCGGGACCCAAAACCGGTCCGTCTGTCAGTTGGTTGCTTGCTTGCTTGCTTGGGAGCCGGCCCTTGATTTGCGTTGCCGAGCTTCAGGCGCACCAGGCGGCCACTGCGTCGCCGGCAAGAACATCATCATGCGGTGCATGGTTGATACGAAACCCCAGACCAGAACCAGAAACCGAAGACTGGTTGGTTGGTTGGTTGCTCGGGAGTCGGCCCTTGATTTTCGTTGCCGAGCTCCAGGCACACCAGGCAAGAACAACAACACCCCCTCTGCCGCAGACAGCCATGCGGGCGGCATCTGCCGACCGTCTCCGTTGTTATGCATGGGTTCTGACAACCCTGAGACCCCAAACTCACCCCCCACTCCTCTTCACCGCCCCCCCCCCCCCCCCCCCCCGCAGGTGGCCATTGAAGTCGGCCATGGATTCTGAACAAGCCCGAGACCCCCCCCCCCCACCCCCCCTGAAACCAACGGACCAAAGCCTCTTGACCCAACGTGCCGCTCGCCAACAAGTCCCCCTCCCCACCCACCCACACCACCCCACAGGATCGTTCTATGACGCCGGCAATGAATTCTGGACAACCCGGGAACCCCCCCCCCAAAAAAACAAGTGTCAAACCTTTTACCAACAGGCCTTGCTCACCCCCCCCCTTCACCCCCGCGCCCCCCACAGATGGTCATGAAGTCGGCGGGCCACCCGGCGCAGCTCGTGCGCCAGGGAGAGACCGAGGCGCTCATCTGCCTCGACCCAGACACGCACCGGCTGCTCAAGTACCATGAGTCGTCCGAGTCGGTCTCGGCGCGCGGCCCCGCCACAGTCAAGGTCGACACCAGCTTCTTCAGCGAGCGCGACAACATCCAGGTGTGTGTGCGCGCGTGTGTGTGTGCATGTGTGTGTGTGTGTGTGTGTGTGTGTGTGTGTGTGTGTGTGTGTGCAGCCCCCCGCCACCGTCAAAGTCGACGCCGGCGTTGAGCAAGCGCGACAACATCCAGCCTGCAGTGATTTTCCTTTCGGCTCTACACAGCCATTTGGCTGTATGCCGGCTGTATTTTTGACCTTGCCCACAGCTTAACCCATCCAGTGGATTGTTGTTCTGACAAGCCCGCGGGACAGAAAACATCAACAACTTTCAAAGTACCTATGTATGCGGACAAGCGGTCAACGGGGGGTCAACGGTCAACGCGGTCAAAGCAGAATCCGGCTCTGGAAAAAAGCTCCTCTTAGACCTTGCCTGACGGGGCAACAGCCGTCGACCAAGGGTGTGTTCCCACTCGGACTCGTAGAAGTTTTCTAGAAAGCTTCTAGGTTTTCTAGCCGCGCTGGAAGGCCCCCGAGCTGTCCCCCAGTCAATCTAGAAGAAGTATTTTTTCTTCCATAGTCACAGCCGGCGCTCAGCCGTTGTCGCTAGCGTCTCCAACGTCGAGAACGCTTCAGTCTATGTCGCTCCCCACCCTTCTTCTAGGCTAGAGGTAACTTCTAGGTCGTGAGTGGGAACACACCCAAAGCTGGCTGTGGTCCACACCCGCTCTCGCGTGTTCACACTTTCACACATTTACGTTCAGGTCCGCACCGACCTCATCGACACGCACATCGCGATCTGCTCGCCTGAGGTGCCCACTCCCGTTCACACCTGCGTGTCAACAGTTACAGTTACAGTTACATCGGCTTTCCAGCCAAGACTACCTCTAGTCCTAGTACCACCGCCTAGACCCAAGTCCAGTTCTGGCCCTCACAATAACTTGTGAGGGGCGGTAGCCACCAGCCGGCTGCCTGCCAACGTGTAGTCCCAGAGCAAAAAGGAGAGCTATTGTGCGACGCCTCCAAAATAGGTCCTAACTGCTTCTAGGGGATAGGGGTCAAGTGGCGCTTGCCAATCTACTTGACCGCCGTGGTGGAGGGGCCGGCGCCTGAGGGGCAGCCGGACCGTACACCACGGTTCTCCACCCGACCCTATCCTGAGCACGCTCAAACGCCGTGTCCGAAAAGTCTTCCAATCAGAACGAGTGCCACTAGTTTCGCCTAGCTGCTGAATCAGTAGCTTAAGAAATAGTGTCGGGAGGAGGCTGGAGGCCGGCCTTGCTGCCGAGCCACATCCATTGTGCAGTCAAAAGTCGTACGAGGAAGACGAGAAGCCGGCATGCGCATCACATGGCCTAGCCACTGCATTGATCGCTTTGCCACAAGGCTCTCAATTGGCTCAGTGTCGCACGCCTGCCGAATATAAGTTAATCTGTGCCGGTCGACCAGACGCACACCCAGAATGCGACGAAGGCAGTTCGAATGGGCAACCTCCAATCGAGTCAGTTGTGTTTTAGTACGGGCCCATGTTTCGCAGCCGTACAGAAAGTGGGGCAGCACGAAAGTGTTGTAAACCCGCATCTTAGACTGCACTTGCATCTTCTTGCTGGCCCAAATCTGATCAAAAGACGCGAACACGCCCAGCGCGCGATCGACACGCACACCGATCGCCTTCTCCACACCACCACTCTGGGTTATCCAACTCCCTAGATACTTAAATGCAGAGACGGTCTTCACTTCACCACCAGTCAGAGCAAACGTGGGCAGATCCGCTTCAAAATCTGCTGGCAAAATGATCACTTCTGTGTCCACACCTGCGTTCATACCTGAGTCCACACCTGCGTTCGCACCTGCAGGTCTGCACCAACCTCATTGTCACGCACATCGCTATCTGCTCGCCAGAGGTGTCCACTCCCGTCCACACCTGCGTGTCCGCGCCTGCGTTCACACCCGAGTTCACACCTGTGTTCACACCTGCAGGTCCGCACCGACCTCATTGACACGCACATCGCAATCTGCTCGCCCGAGTCGCACACTCCTGTTCAAACCTGCGTGTCCACACCTGCGTTCATACCTGAGTTCACACCTGCGTTCACACCTGCGTTCACACCTGCAGGTCCGCACCGACCTCATCGACACGCACATCGCGATCTGCTCGCCCGAGGTGCTGCTGCTCTTCTCCGACAACTTCGACTACCAGTCGATCAAACAGGACTTTGTGACGGGTGCGTGTTGGTCAGTGATTCCCTTTTCATTTTTTCTTCCACAGCCGGATTTTGCTTTGGCTGCGTTGACCGTTGACCCTCCGTTGACCGTTTGTCCTCATACATGGGTCACTTGAAAGCTGTTGACGTGCTCTGTCTGGCGGGCTTGTCAGACTATCAATCCACAGCATGGGTTGAGTTGTGTGCAAGGTCAAAGTACAGCCGGAATACAGCCAAATGGCTGTGTCGAGCCGAAAAGGAAATCACAGGTGTTGGTTGGAATTGATGATGAATTTAACAGTCGTGCGTGACGCACCTACAGGCAGCGTGTTCGACCTTGCTTGGCGTACATCGCCCGAGCACCGTAGACGGGTGGCTGGCTACTTGTGGTGGGGGGCTAGTGGGTCGTGGCTGGACCCAAACAGGGCACTCGGCACCCAGATTTGACTCCTCACTGTGAAAACACGGCCGGGGTTTGACCTGGGGCATCATTTTGTCCAGATAAGAACGGCTTTCTACGGCCTCAATCGGGCCCATTATAGGAGTCCTGTAGAGGCGCGCCCGAGGTGCTGCTGCCCTTCTCAGACAACTTCGACTACCAGTCGGAAAAAAGACTTGTGGCAGATGCGCGCATGTTCTGAGAGCGCTGCCCCCCCCCCTTCGCCTGTGTGTGTGTGTGTGTGTGTGTGTGAGTACGCGTGCGTGTGCTGTTTGTTGTGTCGTCTCACACTCCACTCTCTTCCCACTCCGCTCAACACTTTGCTCCACACACCCGCAGGTGTCCTGTCCTCGGAAGCAAGCTGTGCGTGTACGAGCTCCGCAGGGAGTATGCACCTCCCAGCTCACACAGACACGCACACACACAGAGATAGAGACACACACACACACACACACACACCAGGTTTCCTCTCTTGAGGAGGAGCTCGGAAACGAGCTGTGCATGTAGGAGCTTCACGGGGAGTACACACCTCTAAAACAGACACACACACACACACCAGGTGTCCTCTCCGAGGAGCTCGGAAAGAAGCTGTACACGTGAACGTGTATGTGTACGAGCTTCGCCGGTAGTATGCACCTCTCAACACACACACACACACACACACACACACACACACATTGAGAGACACACACACGCACACACACGCACGTGCGCGCGCGCACACACACACACACCAGGCGTCCTCTCTGGGGAGGAGCTCGGAAACAAGCTGCGCGTGCACGAGCTCCGCATGGAGTATGCACCTCTCAACACACACACATAGACACACACACAGGGATAGACACACACACACAGGGATAGACACACACACACACACACACACCAGGTGTCCTATCCGAGGAGGAGCTCGGGAGCAAGCTGTAAGTGTACGAGCGTCGCGGGGAGTATGCACCTCCCAACACACACACACACACACACAAACACACACGCATACACACGCGCGCACACGCACACGCACACACACACCAGGTGTCCTCTCTGAGGAGGAGCTCGGAAACAAGCTATACGTGTACGAGCTCCGCGGGGAGTACGCCGCGTGCGTCGCCAACCTGCGGTCGTACGATGCGGTGAGGAGTGTGGGGATGTGTGTGGGAGTGTGGTGTGTGTGGAGAGTCGGCGTGGTGGTGTGGGGTTGGGTATGAGCTTCGCGGGGAGTACGCTGCGAGCGTCGCCAGCCTGCGGTCGTACGACGCGGTGAGGAGCGTGGGGTGTGGGGGTAGTGGTGGTGTGGGGTTGGGTATGAGCTTCGCAGGGAGTACGCTGAGAGCGTCGCCAGCTTGCGCTCATACAACGCGGTGGGTGGGGAGGTGTGGGGGGGGAGTGTGGGGTGTGGTGGGAGTGTGTGTGTGGTGGTGTGGGGTTTGGGTATGAGCTTCGCGGGGAGTACGCCGCGAGCGTCGCCAGCCTGCGGTCATACGATGCGGTGAGGAGTGTGGAATGTGTTGGTGTGGGGGGATTGTGGTGTGTGGGGAGGGTGTGTGTGGAGTTGTGTGGGGTTGGGCATGAGCTGCGCGGGGAGTACGCTGCGAGCGTCGCCAGACTGCGGTCGTACGACGCGGTGAGGAGTGTGGGGTGTATGGGTGTGAGAGAGTGGTGGTGTGGTGGTGTGGGGTTGGGTATGAGGTTCGCGGGGAGTACGCCGCGAGCGTCGCCAGCCTGCGGTCGTACGATGCGGTGAGGGGTGTGGGGTGTGTGGGTGTGGGGGGATTGTGGTGTGGTGGTGTGGGGTTGGGTATGAGCTCCGCGGGGGGTACGCTGCGAGCGTCGCCAACCTGCGGTTGTTCGATGCGGTGAAAGTGTGGGGTGTGGGGTGTGTGGGGGAGTGTGGGTGTGGGGTGTGTGGGGGAGTGTGGGTGTGGGGAGTGTGGGGTGTGTGGAGAGTGTAGGCGTGGTGTTGTGGGGTTGGGTATGAGCTTCGCGGGGAGTACGCTGCGTGCGTCGCCAACCTGCGGTCATACGATGCGGTGAGAGTGTGGGGTGTGGGGGGAGTGTAGATAGTATTGTTGTGTGCCGCTCCACCCCTTCCCACCCTCTCTCTCTCTCTCTCTCTCTCTCTCTCTCTCTCTCCTGCTCTCTCTCTCTCCCTTTCTCTCTCCCAGGTGCCGCGCGACGTGCCCTCTCGCTGGGCCTTCCCCTTCACGCCCAACACGAAATTTTGCGTCCTTGCTGCCATGCCCCCCTCCCCCTCACCTCACCCTTTCTCCCTCTCCCTCTCCCTCTCTGTCTCTCCCTCTCTCTCTCCCTCTCTCTCTCCCTCTCTCTCCTCCAGGTGTCGCGCGACGTGCTCTCTCACTGGGCCTTTCCCTTAACGCCCGACACCAACTTCTGTGTTGGCGTCCTTGCTGCCATGTCCCTCTCACCCCTCACACCCTCTCTCCCTTTGCCCTCCCTCTCTCTCCCTTTCTCTCTTTCAGGTATCACTCGACGTGCTCTCTCGCTGGGCCTTCCCCAACTTGTGTGTTGGTGTCCTTGCTGCCATGTCCCCCTCACCCTCACCCCTCATCCTCTCTCTCTCCCACTCTTACTCTCTCTCCCCCTCTGCCCTCCCTCTCTCTCCCTTTCTCTCGTCCAGGTTTCATGCGACGTGCTCTCTCGCTGGGCCTTCCCCTTTGCGCCCGACACCAACACTGCGTGCGTGCTGAGGTGTGCCTCTCCTTCTCACTCTCCCATTCTTTCTCTCTCTCACCCTCTCTCTCCTGAAGGTTTCACGCGACGTGCTCTCCCGCTGGGCCTTCCCCTTCGCGCCCGACACCAACGTGCTGCCACCGAGCGGAGGCGGCGCCGACGACAGCAGCTACCGCTACGCGCGCGGGCACGTGTACCTGGAGGCACAGGTGGGGAAGCTAGGTGGAAGCTGGGAGAAGCTAGGTGGAAGCTAGGAGAAGCTAAGTACCCCCACGATGAGGTGGTGCAGCGAATGCGTGCACACATGCACACGCGCATGTGTGTGTGTGTGTGCAGCTATTGCTATGCGTGCGGGTGTGGGGGAAGCTAGGTAGAAACTGGGAGAAGCTAGGTAGAAGCTCCACGATGAGGTAGTTTAGTGAATGCATGCACACGTGCTGGCACATGCACAAGCACACGCGCATGGGGGGGGGGGGGGGGCAGCTATTGCTACGCGCGCGGGCACATGAAGTTGGAGGTGCAGCTGGTGGAAGCTAGGGAGAAGCTGGGAGAAGCTAGGTGGAAGCTATGAGGAGCTAGGAAGAAGTCCCTTCATGCTGTAGTTCAGCGAATGCACACACGTGCTGCCACACGCACACACGCACACACACAGGGGGCGGGAGGGGGGAAGGGGCAGCTACCGGACATGTGCATGCGACTTGCACACACACACATCCACACCACCCACCTAATTCCGCACTTCAGGTCCAGGCCCCGCGCGGCAGCTGCCTCGTTTCGGACGTCGCCGTCGCCTCTCTCTCTCTAGTCAGCAGGGACGGATGACACACGCACACACACACGCACACACACTCACACACACACACACACACACACAGGTCCAGGCCCCGCGCGGCAGCTGCCTCGTGTATGCCGTCGCCGTCGTCTCTCTCTCTCTAGTCAGCAGGGACGGATGACACACGCACACACACACTCACACACACTCACACACACACACACGCACACGCACACAGGTCCAGGCCCCGCACGGCAGCTGCCTCGTGTATGCCGTCGCCGTCGTCTCTCTCTCTCTAGTCAGTGGGGACGGATGACACACACTCACACACACACACGCACGCACACACACACACACACAGGTCCAGGCCCCGCGCGGCAGCTGCCTCGTATCGGACGTCGTCGTCGGTGCCCTCAGCGTCATTGGGGACGGCTGCCACATTGCTCAGTCGGTGATCGGGCGGCGCGTGCACGTCGGAAAGGTGTGTGACACACACACAGACACACACGCACACACACCACATACGCACGCACACACCCTTGGCCCCCCCCCTCCCCCCCACCACCACCACCGACCCACCACCCCAACGTAATTGGGCGGCGCGTGCGCGTGGGAAAAGTGTGTGTGTGTATGTGTGTGTGTGTGTGTGTGTGCGCGTGTGTGTGGTGTGTGGGGGGGGGGCGGATGCCACATCGCACAGTCGGTGATTAGGCAGCGCGCGAGTTGGAAAGGTGTGTGTGTGTGTGAGGTATGAGGGGGGCACTCCTTTGCCCCCCCCCCCCCCACACACACACGAACGCTGGCACGCACACACCAGTGGTGCTCGGTCCGTACGCCAACCGCCTCCCTCACCCCTTTTCCCGCCCCTCCCCCACCAGGGCGCCACCATCATCGGGTCGTGCGTCCACCCCTACACACCCGAGCCACTGCCTCATTACCCATCTCAAGCCACTGCCTCACCCACGCGCACCGACACACACACACACTCCCCCACCAGGGCGCCACCATCGTCGGTTCGCACGTCCACCCCTAAAAGCCACCGCCCAACCCGCCATCACCCACACCCACACCCACTCACCCACCTTACCGCCCATCTCAAGCCACTGCCTCACCCACACTTACCCACTCCACACACACACACACACACGCTCCCGCAACCAAGGCGCCACCATCATGGGTTTGTACGTCCACACGACGGTGCTCTCGCCCCCACCCGCACACCCCACTCTCCATCCCAAGCTACTGACTCAACACAACCACATCCACCCACACAACTCAAGGGGCCATCATCATCATCGGTTCATGTTTTTCGTACGTTCACCCTCACCCCTTGCCCCCACCTCCACCCCCACCTCCACCCCACCCCCACACACCCACACACTCCCCCCACCAGGGCGCCACCATCATCGGTTCCTACGTCCACGACGGAGCAGTCATCGGCGACAGGGCGTCGCTGTGCGGCGCAATAGTGTGCGAGGGAGCGGTGATTGGCGCTGGAGCGGTGAGACAAAGGAGGGGATGTATGGTGCGAGTGCAAGATAGGGAGTGTGTGTGTGGGGGGTGCGCGCGCACGTGTGTGTGTCGAATGGGCGTAGCTGTGCGGCGCAATC
The DNA here is from genome assembly GCA_016618255.1 of Chlamydomonas sp. UWO 241. Taxonomy (NCBI): domain Eukaryota; kingdom Viridiplantae; phylum Chlorophyta; class Chlorophyceae; order Chlamydomonadales; family Chlamydomonadaceae; genus Chlamydomonas; species Chlamydomonas priscui. Next base: position 307,827 of record VFSX01000059.1, on the reverse strand, counting down.
GTATGCGAGGGAGCGGTGATTGGTGCTGGAGCGGTGAGGAAAGGGGGGGGGGCATGTATGTGTGAGTGCAAGATAGGGAGTGTGTGTGTGCGCGTGCGTGTATGTGAGTGTGTGTGTATACGGTGCAATAGTGTGCGAGGGAGCGGTGATTGGCGCTGGAGCGGTGAGGAAAGGGGCGGGGGGGGGGGGGCATGTATGTGTGTGAGTGCAAGATAGGGAGTGTGTGTTTGCGCGCGCGCGTGTGTGTGTGTGTGTGTGTGTGTGTGTATGTGCGGCGCAATAGTGTGCGAGGGAGCTGTGATTGGTGCCGGAGCGTATGTGTGTGTGTGTGTGTGTGTGTGTGTGTGTATGCGGCGCAATAGTGTGCGAGGAAGCTGTCATTGGCGCTGGAGCGGTGAGGAACAGGGGCCATGTGTGCATCTGAGGGTAAGAGAGTGTCAGTGTGTGTGTGTGTGTGTGTGTGTGTGTGCGTGCGCGCGTGTGTGTGTGCGCGTGTGTGTGTGTATGAATGCGGCGCAATAGTGTGCGAGGAAGCTGTCATTGGTGCTGGAGCGGTGAGGAACAGGGGCCATGTGTGCATCTGAGGGTAAGAGAGTGTCAGTGTGTGTGTGTGTGTGTGTGTGCGCGCGTGTGTGTGTGCGCGTGTGTGTGTGTGTATGTATGCGGCGCAATCGTGTGCGAGGGAGTGGTGATCGTCCCAGGCGCGGTGCATTTTATTGCGCGAGTGTGCGTGTTACTCCTCCCCCTCATCGTCTCGCTTCCACACACACACACACGCGCGCGTGCACGCGCACACGCACGCACACCGCCACAGGTCCTCTCCCCCAGCTGCGTCGTCTCGTATGGCTGCGTCGTCGGAGCAAAGCCGCCCCCCCCCCTTCCCCCGCTTTTTCTCCACTCTTCCCCATCGTCTACACTCATACACATAGCAGGGTTGCCCCATTCGACATTCGATGAGCATCGAATATCGAATGATCGAATGCGTATGTCGAATGCCGTATACCGTAGTGCTACGTGTACTTCACGTCCCACTTTTCACGTCAGGGTGACGTGAACTGAGACGTGCAGCAGGGTCAGACGCAGGGGCCGGCGTGAACTCCGTGTTTTCGGAGAAAAGTGTGAAGTGTTGGACAATCCCCCCCCCAGCCGCCGCCCCTTTGTTACGCCTAGGCCTATCCCTTGGAGCAGACATGACCGAGCCTTGGCGCCTTCTCCCTCCCCAGAGGGGGGCAAGCCAGGGTGACCCACAGCTGCCTCAGGGGATGGAACTCATGATCGTCTCTCCTCGCGCTTCCGCCGTCGGCACTCCCCTGCGCTGCGCTGTGGCAGCGTGAGCAACCTCAGGTCGCCTTTTCGGAGGGTCAGCACGATGCTGTATGGCCCGGTTCCAAAGGGCTCTGTGAGGAGCTTCTTCCCTGTGGCGCCCAAGCCCACAGAGGCAGGCCCAGCAGCAGCAGGGCCAGCAGCAGGCCCAGCAACAGCAGCAGCAGCAGCAGGCACAGCAGAAGGCACAGTCCCTGGCACACCTGCGCGACCTCACTGCAGCTGCAACTGCAGCTGAGAAGCGCGGGCCGCGCGTTTTTTTTCGAGGCGTGAAGTGGGTGACGTGAGAGGTGCTAGCGCCAGCGGCCGACGTGAACACTGTGTCACGAGAAGGCTGTGTGCGGAAATTTTCGAGACGTGAACTACACTTGACGTGAAGTACACGTAGCACTACGGTATAAGCATACGAACACCATTTGACGATGAGGTCACACTTTTTCCACACTTTTTTCAACTTCGTACCAAAGCACTGTTTCCAACGATTCCGAATTCTAGAAGCATCAGCGTGACGCCAGGATTCCAGAACTTCTTTCAGAAGTGAAATCCATAAAGGTTTGCGATGAGGAAATCGAGGCCAAAGCAAGGAAAACAAACGTCGAATGTCGAATATCAAATGACCTCTTGATAAAACGTCATATGTCGAGTGTTGAATATCGTATGGATCGAATGTCGAATGGTGCAACCCTGACTGCCCAGCCGGAGCGTCCCTGCGCCATGCAAAGCCATATTCTTCCCTCCAACTCATGCTGCATCCAAGCATGGTTCTGGATAGCCCTTGTCATTAGCTGTCCAATGCAAGTCGAATCGTCAAAATCCATGCAGTTTCAAGGGAGTTGTGGCATTTACGCCTTGTACTTGCCGACCGAAAATTGTTGTATACGGTATACATCCCGCCGTATACGGTATTTATACCGTAACGGTATACATACGGTATATACGGTATACGTATACCGTGCCGCACCCCACATACACACACACACACGCACAAAATCACAGGTCCTCTCCCCCGGCTGCTTCGTCTCGTACGGCTGCGTCGTCGAGCCAAAGCCCCCCCCCCCCCCCGTTTTTGTATTTTCTTCATCTCCCTCCACACCGTCGTCTACCTCACACACACACACACATACACACACACACACACACACATACACACACACACACACACACACACACACACCGCGACAGGTCCTCTCCCCCGGCTGCGTCGTCTTGTATGGCTGCATCGTCGGACCAACGCCTCCCCCCTCCCCCCCATTTTTGTTTTCTTCCCCTCCCTCCCCACATACACACACACATGCACACGCACACACACACACGCACGCACACACGCACACCGCCACAGGTCCTATCCCCCAGCTGCGTCGTCCCTTATGGCTGCGTCGTCGGGCCAAAGCCCCCCCCCCCGCTTTTTTGATCGCTTCTTTCCCCTCCCCACCATCGTCTTCCACACACAAACAAACACACGCGCACACACACACACACACACGCACACCGCCACAGGTCCTCTCCCCCGGCTGCGTCGTCTCGTATGCGTGCGTCGTCGGGCCAAAGCCTTCCCCCCCCTCCCCCCCATTTTGTTTCCCCCTCCCTCCTCACCGTCGTCTTACACACACACACACACACACACACACACACACACACACACGCAAACCGCCACAGGTCCTCTCCCCCGGTTGCGTCGTCTCGTACGGCTGCGTCGTCGGGCCAAAGCCCCCCCCCCCCCCATTTTTCGATATTCTTCCAGGAGGGCTCCTCACCGTCCACACACACACACACACGCACACACATACATGCACACACACACACACACACACACACACACACACACACACACACGCAAACCGCCACAGGTCCTCTCCCCCGGCTGCGTCGTCTCGTATGGCTGCGTCGTCAGAGCAACCCCCCCCCCCCCCCCCCCGTTGTTTCCCTCCCTTGCCACCGTCGTCTTCCACATACCCCCCACCCCCACCCCCCCCACAGGTCCTCTCCCCCGGCTGCGTTGTCTCGTATGGCTGCGTCGTCGGACCAAAGGCGACCGTCGCGCCGCACGTGCGCCTCACGCTGTGCGCGCAGCCCGTGCGCACCGCGGGGGAGTCGGGGAGCGGGGTCGGCGTCGCGCAGTCGTCTGGCGACGATTCGGACGAAGACGAGGACTACGAGGGGGCAGGTGGGTTGTTGCAAATAATGATGGTGGTTTGATGGGGGGGATGGGGGGCTGTGCTTTTCAAATGAGGGGGGGGCGTTCCGGGGGTAGAGTCGGAGGGCGGCGACGCACAGTCACTGAGTGACGATTCAGACTGCTGCTGACGTGTCAAGAGTGCTGCACCCTCCCCCCCCCTTTCCCACTTACGCACACAAGCACACCCACCCTTTGCGCACAGGCTTTGGCCCCGGGGGCGGTACAGCAGGCCCGACCGACGCCGCGCGCGCCGCCGCTGACGCAGCGGCCGCGGGGCTGCCGCCGCCCGCGGGCGCGCCCACGTTCAGCGCTGCGGTGGGTTGGGCCTTTTGCTCAGTGCCACATCACTGTGCTGCTGTTGCTGTGTGTCTGTGCTGTTGCTGCACTGTTGCCGCGGTGTTGCTGTACTGTTGCTGTGCTGTTGCTGCGCAGCGGTGTGTGTTGGACCTTTGATGCTGCTGCTGCTGTTGTTGCGTGCTGCTGTTGTCTCGTTGTTGCTGTGCTGTTGGTACACTGTTGCTGTGCTGTTGCCGCGGGGTTGCCGCCGTCCGCTGTTGTGAGTTGGGACTGTTGTTGCTGCTGTTGCTGTGTTGTTGCTGTACTCTTTCTCTGCAGCGGCCGCGGGGCTGCCGCCACCCGCGGGCGCCCACGTACAGTGCTGGGGTGGGTGTTGGACCTTTGCTCAATGCCACAACACTGTGCTGCTGTTGCTGTGTGTGTGTGCTGTTGGTGTTGCCGTGTTGTTGCCGCGTTACTGTTCAGCGGCCGCGTGCGCGCCCATGCCTCAGCGCTGCGGTGAGGTGGGCCTTTGCTCAGTGCAACACCACTGTGCTGCTGTTGCTGTGTGTCGGTGCTGTTGGTGTTGCTGTGTTGTTGCCGCGTTGCTGCGCAGCGGCCGCGTTTGCGCCCATGCTCAGCGCTGCGGCGAGTAGGGCCTTGCTCAGTGCCACACCACTGTGCTGCTGTTGCTGTGTGTGTGTGCTGTTGGTGTTGCCGTGTTGTTGCCGCGTTACTGCGCAGCGGCCGCGTGCGCGCCCATGCTCAGCGCTGCGGTGAGGTGGGCCTTTGCTCAGTGCAACACCACTGTACTGCTGTTGCTGTGTGTGTGTGCTGTTGGTGTTGCCGTGTTGTTGCCGCGTTGTTGCTGTGCTGCGCAGCGGCCGCGTGTGCGCCTACGCTCAGCGCTGCGGCGCGTTGGGCCTTTGCTCAGTGTTGCAACAGCACAGCACCAGGGCGCTCAGTGCAACAACAACACTGCTGCTGCTGCTGCTGTGTTGCTGCTCTTGCTGCTGTTGTGTGGTTGTGTGTATGCTGCCCCCCCCCCTCACCCCCCCCTCCCTTTCCCACCCTTCCCCTCCCCACCCGTTTCCATCCCTCCCAACCTCACCCACCCCGCCCTTGTCACGCCGCCGACACCGGCCGCTGTTGAAAAAACAGGCCGGCGTCAGCGGCGCGGGCTTCGAGTGGGTCCCCCGCGAGGGCTTTGACGTCGAGCGCTTCTCGATCGCGTTTCCAGCACACGCGCACACACACACATGCACACACACACATGCGTGGACACGCGTACACACACTCTCTCTCTCTCACACACATGCCGGCTTCTCGATCGCGCCTCCAGTGTTCTCGATCGCGCCTCCAGCACACGCACACACACACACACACACTCGCGTACACACTCTCTCTCACTCACACACACAGGCCGGCGTCGGGGGCGCGGGCTTCGAGTGGGTGCCGCGCGAGGGCTTCGACGTGGAGCGCTTCTCGATCGCGCCTCCAGCACACGCACACACACACACACACATGCACACACACACATGTACACACACACACACTCTCTCACACACACAGGCCGGCGTCGGGGGCGTGGGCTTTGAGTGGGTTCCCCGCGAGGGCTTTGACGTCGAGCGCTTCTCGATCGCGCCACCCGCGCACGTGCTGCGGACATCGCTGCTTGCGGTTTCGGAGTCTGATGGCGACATTGCTGGCGGTGGGTACGGGCAGCCCCGTGCAGATCGCATGCACACACACACACACACACACACACACACGTGCACACGCACACGCACGCACACACACACACACTGTCATGCACACACACACTGTAATACACACACACACACTGTACTGCGCCATTCAAGGCGTCCAACAAGACTACAAATCGACCACACACACACACACACACACACACACGCACACGCACACGCACGCACGCACACGCACACACACACCTTGGCGTGGGCGCAGGGGCGGCAGCCCCCCCCCCCCCCCGCCTTCTCTCACACGCACACTCACACACACGCACACGCACACACACACTCTCTCTCACACACACACACACACCTGGTCGTCATCGACCTTGACGAACCGCTGCAGCAGCCTCTTACACACGCCCCCCCCCCAACCGCACACACACACACACTTTCCCTCCTGGCACGTGCGCAGGGGCAGGAGGGGCGCGCGGCGGGGGATTCGGGAGCGGGGGCGAGGAGGACGAGGAGGACGAGGAGGAGGAGGACGAGGACGAGGGGACGGAGGAGGAGCCGATGGAACCAGAGGTGTGTTTGTGTGGGTGGGTGGGTGGTGGGTGGGTGGGTGGGTGGGTGGGTGCGGGTGGGTGTGCGTGCATGCATGCATTCAGGGGGGGGAAAGGATGAGAAGACAGACGAGGAGCCGCTGGACACAGAGGTGTGTCTGTGTTTGTGTGGGTGGGTGGGTGTTTGTGTGTGGGTAGGTGGGTGTGTGGGTGTGCGTGCATGCATGCAGGGAGGGGAGGGCGAGGATGAGGGGACGGAGGAGGAGCCGATGGACCCGGAGGTGTATTTGTGTGTTTGTGTGTTTGTGGGTGTGGGTGTGGGTGTGGGTGTGGGTGTGCGTGCATGCATGCATACACGGGGGGGGGGGGCGAGGAGGAGGGGACGGAGGAGGAGCCGGTGGGCCCGGAGGTGTGTTTGTGTGTGTGTTTGCACGCGTGTGTGTGTGTGTGTGTGTGTGTGTGTGCGTGCGTGCATGCATGCATGCAGGGGGGGGGGGGCCAGGATGAGGGGACATAGGAGGAGCAGGTGGACCCGGAGGTGTGTTTGTGTGTGTGTGTCTTTGGTTCGGCGGTCAAGTAGATTGGCAAGCGCCACTTGACCCCCTATCCCCTGGAAGCAGTTAGGGCCTATTCTGGAGGCGTCGCACAATAGATCTCCTTTTTGCTCTGGGACTACACGTTGGCAGGCAGCCGGCTGGTGGCTACCGCCCCTCACAAGTAATTGTTACGGCCAGAACTGGACATGGGTCTAGGCGGTGGTACAAGGACTAGAAGGTAGTCTTCGCTGGAAAGCCGATGTGACGATGATGATGGATTTTACTGTCTGTGTGTGACACCATATGTAACTGTTGCTGTTACTGTAACCCTTACGAGTCCCCGTATATAAACTCAACCCCCCGTGCACAGGAGCTCCTCGTGCGCGAGGTCAGCGAGACGTGCCGCGCTGCCTCAAGCTCTACAACTCAACCCCCAAGCCCTTGTAAGGGTTAAAGACCTTAGTAAGCTAGCAAACCCTTTAAACCTTTAGCTACAATGTAATTAATTAACCCGTATCAACCCCCCCCCCCCCCCCCCGCAGGAGCTCTTCATGTGCGAGGTCAGCGAGACGTGCCTGCGCTGCCTCAAGCTCTACAACTCAAACCCTAAAAGCCCTTGTTCGGGTTAAATACCTTAGTAAGCTAGGAACCCTTTTAACCCTTTAAACCCTTTTAACCTTTAAGTGCAGGTTAATTGATCAACCCTTATCAACCCCCCGCGTACGAGCTCTTCATGCACGAGGTCAGCAAGACGTTCCTCTGCGCTGCCTCAAGCTCGGGTTCTATTCTATCCCTAAACCCGAATTAGGGTTGTCCAACTTTGCTAGCTAGCTCCTAACTATTACTCTCATTACCCCTTGCGAGAACCCGTAAATAAACCCCACTCCCCGTGCACAGGAGCTCTTCATGCGCGAGGTCAGCGAGACTTTCTTGCGCTGCCTCAAGCTTGGGTTCGCCGCCGACAACGCGGTCATCGAGCTGAATGGGCTCAAGATTGCAGAGGTGCGTGCGTGTGTGTGTGCGTGTGCGTGTGTGTGTTTGTGTGTGTGTGTGTGTGTGTGTGTGTGCGTGCGTGTGTGTGTACGTGTGTGTTTATGTGTGTTTGCCGCAGACAACACGGTCATCGAGCTCAACGGGATCAAGATCGCAGAGGTGTGTGCGTGCGTGTGGGGGTGGGGGGGGGGTGGGGGCTCAAGATCGCAGAGGTGTGGGTGGGTGGGTGGGTGGGGATGCTGTGTGGGGGTTGGGGGGGTGGGGGCTCAAGATCGCAGATGTCTGTGTGTGTGTGTGTGTGTGTGTGTGTGTGTTTGCTGCAAACAACGCGGTCATCGAGCTGGACGGGCTCAACATCGCAGAGGTGTGTGCATGCGTGTGTGAGTGTGTGTGTGTGTGTGTGTGTATGTGAACACGTGTGTGTGTTCACACACACACGTGTGTGTTCACACGTGGGCTCGAGATTGCAGAGGTGTGTGCGTGCGTGTGGGGGTTCGGGTGGGGTGGGGGGCTCAATATCGAGATGTGTGTGTGTGTGTGTGTGTGTGTACATGTGTGCACTGTTTGTGAGTGTGTGTGGGTTCGCCGATGCGGTCATCCAGCTGAACGGGCTCAAGGTTGCAGAGGTGTGTGCGTGTGTGTGTGTGTGTGAGTGTGTGTGCATGCACATGAGTGTGGTGTTACTGTTGAGGTGTGTGTGTTGCTGTGTGTGTGTATGTGTGCACTTGTGTGCGTGTGTGTGTGTGCATGAGTGCTCCAGATTTCAGATGTGTGCGTCTGTCCTTCAAGGCTTGTTTTCCAAACAACACACCCCCACACCCTCCCCCTCGCACTGCAGGACCGCACGTTTGCCGACTGTGCACTTTCACACACACACACACACACATGCACACACACACACACACACGGACACATACACACATGCACACACGCACACACACACACACACACCTCCAGGACCACACTTTTGCCGACTGCGCACGCTACATCTTCACAACGCTGCTGTCGCTATGCCTGCCCCCCCCTCTCACACACATACACACGCACGCACACGCACACACACACACACACCTGCAGGATCGCACATTTGCCGATTGCGCACGCTACAGCTTCACAACGCTGCTGTCGCTATGCCTGCCCCCCCCCTCTCACACACACATACACACACGCATGCACACGCATACACACACACACCCCTGCAGGACCGCACATTTGCCGACTGCGCACGCTACATCTTCACAACGCTGCTGTCGCTATGCCTGCCCCCCCCCTCTCACACACGCACGCACACGCACACACACACACACACACCTGCAGGACCGCACATTTGCCGACTGCACACGCTACAGCTTCACAACGCTGCTGTTGCCATGCCTGCCCCCCCCCTCTCACACACACACACACACGCACGCACACGCGCACACACACACACACCTGCAGGACCGCACATTTGCCGACCGCGCACGCTACATCTTCACAACGCTGCTGTCGCTATGCCTGCCCCCCCCTCTCACACACACATACACACACGCACGCACACGCACACACACACCTGCAGGACCGCACATTTGCCGACTGCGCACGCTACATCTTCACCACGCTGCTGTCGCTGTGCCTGCCACACACACACACACACACACACACACACACACCACACACACCCCTGCAGGACCGCACATTTGCCGACTGCGCACGCTACATCTTCACCACGCTGCTGTCGCTGTGCCTGCCACACACACACACACACACACACACACCACACACACCCCTGCAGGACCGCACATTTGCCGACTGCGCACGCTACATCTTCACCACGCTGCTGTCGCTGTGCCTGCACACACACACACACACACACACACACCACACACACCCCTGCAGGACCGCACATTTGCCGACTGCGCACGCTACATCTTCACCACGCTGCTGTCGCTGTGCCTGACACACACACACACACACACACACATACACACACCTGCAGGACCGCACATTTGCCGACTGCGCACGCTACATCTTCGCCACGCTGCTGTCACAGTGCCTGCCACACACACACACACATACACACACCACACACGCTCCTGCAGGACCGCACATTTGCCGACTGCGCACGCTACATCTTCACCACGCTGCTGTCGCTGTGCCTGCCACACACACACACACACACACACACCACACACACCCCTGCAGGACCGCACATTTGCCAACTGCGCACGCTACATCTTCACCACGCTGCTGTCGCTGTGCCTGCCACACACACACACACACCACACGCACCCCTGCAGGACCGCACATTTGCCGACTGCGCACGCTACATCTTTACCACGCTGCTGTCGCTGTGCCTGCCCGCGACGCCGTACTATGCGCGCAGCGAGTATGTGGCGCTGTTCCCAGGTAGGTGCTAAAGCAGAGGCCGAGGCTGCGCCCAGACAGGTCGCGCTGCTCAAGGCGTTCAAGGGGCAGCTACACCCGGCACGCCATGCATCCGTCTCCCCTCTCCCACCCACCCTTGCCACGCCTCTCCCGCCCACCCACCCAGGCTCCACGCCCGACACCGAGACTGCGCCCGGAAAGGTCGCGCTGCTCAAGGCGTTCAAGGGGCAGCTCAGCACGTGGCAGGGGCTGCTGCAGCGCTTCCTCAAGGTCGACGACGACCAGGTGTGTGTATGTGTGTGCGTGAGAGGAGGGGGGGGGGCGTGTGTGTGTGTGTGTGTGTGTGTGTGTGTGTGTGTGCGGGAGGGGGGGGGAGGGGCAGGGGCTGCTGCAGCGGTTCCTCAATGTTGATGACGACCAGGTGTGTGTGTGTGTGTGTGTGTGCGTGCGTGGGGGGGGGAGGGGCAGGGGCTGCTGCAGCGGTTCCTCAAGGTCGACGACGACCAGGTGTGTGTGTGTGTGCGTGTGTGTGTGCGCGTGTATGTGTGTGCGTGAGGGGAGGGCGGGAGGGCATAGGAGGTCTTGCCTCGAATCCTCGGGGGCTGCTGACGCTTGCTGAGTTTTGCTCCCCCCCCCTCCCCCTTTCCCCCCTCACTCATTTATCCCCGTGCGCGCCCAGGTGGAGGTGCTGCTGACGTTTGAGGAGTTTTGCAGCAGCCAGGGCGAACTTGAGGACTTCATCCCACCCCACCCCATCCCCACAAATCCCCGCCCGCACCTCCCCCTCCCACACACACGTAGGTGGAGCTGCTGCTGACGTTTGAGGAGTTTTGCGGCAGCGAGGGCGTGTTTGAGGACTCGCAGGGCGCGGCGTTCGGGGCCGTCTTCCCGCAGGTGCGCGCACATGTGTGTGCGTGTGTGGGGGGGGAGGGGCGTGGGGGGGGGGGCGTCTTCCTGCAGGTGCGCGCGCATGGTGGTGTGGGGGGGGCTTCCCGCAGGTGCGCGCGTGCGCGCGTGTGTGTGTGGGGGCGGGGGGGCGTCTTCCCGCACGTGCGTGCGCGCGCGTGTGTGCATGTGTGTGTGTGTGTGTGCATGTGTGTCACACTGTGTGTGTGTGTGTGTGTATGCGTGTGTGTGTGTGTGGCATCTTTCTGCAGGTGCGCGCGTGTGTGGGGGGGGGGGCGTCTTCTCGCAGGTGCGCACACGTTTGTGTGTGTGTGTGTGTGTGTGTGCGTGTGCACAGGTGCGCGTACGCCAGGCACACCGTGCTATGGGGGATACACACAGTCGTACACGTACCCTTCACACGTACCCTGAGACGGGCCCTAGGCGCGGAGCAGGGAATTCCTAGGGCCAGCGCCACGCAGTTCACCTCGCGCGCCTATGTATGTTGTGCAAACCCTTGTCCCCAAAACCTGGACGCTCAATTTCAACCTGAGCTCATTATCACAGTACCTATGCCCCACACATTTCCCTTGTATGTCGACAAAAGGAAGTCGGCAAAGGAAGTCGGCAGAATAGGTCCGTAACTAAACCCTGAACGTTTTGCATCCGGGGCCGTCTTCCCGCAGGTGCTGCAGGCGATGTACGACGCTGACGTGCTGAGCGAGGAGGCGCTGCTGGCGTGGGCGGACGAGAAGGTCGGTGTGTGTGGGGGGTGGGGCAACGAGAAGGCAGACCTTCTCGTCCGCCCGCGCTGCTGGCGTGGGCGGACGAGAAGGTCGGGGGGGGGCGGACGAGAAGGTGTGTGTAGGGGGGGGGGCGGATGAGAAGGTGTGTCTGTGTGTGTTGGGGGGGGGGGGGGCTGCTGGCGTGTGCGGACGAGAAGGTCGGTGTGTGTGTGGTGGTGGTGGTGGGCTCTCATTCAGCCTGCAGCGCGCGCCATGTTGCACCAGTGGAGCAGCTCCTGCTGTCCGGTGTGGGAGTGAATCCAGGGTTGCGGGCGGGGTCGAGGGAGGAGGCGCTGCTGTGGCGT